>VXAB01002750.1:114925-237574 GCA_013399175.1 Odontophorus gujanensis | reverse complement strand
GCACGGCATCTGCGGGGTGGACGCCTTCCTGGGCAAGGAGCTGGGCGGGCTGGTGGCCCAAGAGGTGCGCGCCCTGCATCACACCGGCCGCTTCACCGACGGGCAGCTGGTCAGCCAGAAGAGCGACTCCTCCAAGGACATCCGCGGCGACAAGATCACCTGGGTGGAGGGCAAGGAGCCGGGCTGCCAGACCATCCGCCTGCTCATGAACAGCATGGACGATCTCATCCGCCACTGCAACGGCAAGCTGGGCAACTACCGCATCAACGGCAGGACGAAAGTGAGTGCGGGGCCGGGTGGGGACGGGGACCGTACCCGCGCGCACGTGGCTGCCGGTGCGCACGTGCGCGTGCGTTGCCGCGCGTCCCCGCGAGCGCCGCAGCACGTGCCCGCGCCCCCCGGAGGTGGCTGTCTGCGGCCGCGCGCGGAGGGAGCAGAACCGAGCCCCGTTGTGTCGGCCTGATTGGCGATTCCCTTCAGGTCCGCCGCATGAGATCGCACCCTCCGTGAAGGACTGCGATGAATATTCATTACTGTCTTTTCAACCCCTTCACAATTTGCTACCTCTGTTCAAGTATAAGGAGGGCAGTGAGCTGCTGAGGGGCGCCCGGCGCGGCCGGCCCGGCACAGACGCGCTGTTGTTGGTGCAGCTGCGGGGCCTCAGCTGGTGGGAAGCGGGAGGGGGAGGGCCGGGAGGCGAGAGACAGCCCCGGGTCTGTTCGGGTGGGCTGAGTTACCTCCTGCCACAGAGGAACGTGGGGGGAACTCTTCGTTTCTTCTTTTTGTTCTGCAATGCAGTCTGTGCGTACCTCCAGTTGAACCGGTACTCTGCTAACGCCTCTAACGGGAACGTGGTCTGGGTTTCGCCCTGTTAACTCGGATTTTTCCAAGCCAAAAAGTAGTGAGGCATTGGCACAGGCTGCCCAGGAGGGTGGTGGAGTCACCATCCCTGGAGGTGCTCCACAAATGTGGGTGTGGCACTGAGGGATGTAGTTAGTGGGCATGGTGGGGTGGCTGATGGTTGGACCACGTGATCTTAGTGGTCCTTTATGATTCTTTAAGGTTCCAGTGCTCCAAACTCACATGCTACGAAGATCTGCAGCTTTGCAGGCTTCAGTTTTGTGTAGCAAAGAGGAGCACTGCTTCTGTCTGTGTGTACAGTGGTGTGCTGCTGTAAGTAACGTGTGCCAGTGCTGCAGTTCTGTGTTCCTTCATACAGCGCTGAATCACACGTGTGACTCTTGGACTGCTGTGTCTGGCACCTCCAAGCAGTAAGCGACACTTTTGCTAGTTGAAAAGGAGTGTCTGGGTGGGGAAAAATCCCTTCACTCAGCAAGCTCTGCATTTCCATAGAGCAGCAGTACAGTTGTGGAGGTTGTCGAGCACTGCTTGATTTTCAGTCACTGCTGAAGTAAATTCCTGTATTTCCAGGGATCAGAGCAGGTGCAGCCCTTTACTCATCTCTGGTGCAGAGGTGCATTACTTTCTGTCTTCTCCTGTTCCCTTTCTTACATTCCAGAATCAGTGATTGCGGTGTTGCAGGAAAGCTCAGTTTCCTAAAGCTTCTGCAAGAGTAGAAGGAAATCTGTCCATCATTGTCACATATTTACTAGTGAACTCACAAATATGTAAACATGTGCATTGGTGAGAAGGGCTGCACGAGTCAGCAGAAGAGTCAGACTTGGAGGGTTTGTCTGTGTTTATTCATAATGTCTGCAGGGGTAGCAGTGATGCAGTGGCTTCCACCCTCCCTCGTGTATCTTTGGTGCCCTGCACCTTCCTTTCATCGTTCAGCCACAGTGAGTAGGGCCCAGGAGCAGGAGCTTCTTAGAAACATCCTGTCAGAGTTTCTGGCTCTGGGAGGATGAAAACATGGAGAAACCTCTGGGTTATTGGGAAAGTCCTGCTTTTTCTTTGCTTCTCACCTCTGCTTTTTGAGAATCAAGGTTTGATCTTGTTCCTGCAGGAGTTGTAGGGTGTATATGTTTTGTTCTTATCTCTGCAGGTGAGTGTGCAGTGGAGATGCTGCTAAAGCACAGCAGTTACTCCAAAGCTTTTCTGTTAGCTCGCCGTGCAAAGTGCACTGCTTAGTTCACTTATTTGGATATTGACTACATTTGATTTTTTATGAGCATGTTAGGTTTGCTGTTTTTTAACATAACCTGTCTCTGTGCAATACCAATTTTAACTGGTTTTACTTCAGGTAATAGAACCAAAATGGATAGAAATGCAGCACACGTGGACTCTACCAAATAATCTTATTACTCCTGTATGCATATGTTGCAACTCTGTGGTTTGCTCAGTTGGTGTGTGGGGAACTGGGTGTACCTTTTTACTGAGGGAGCTAAATAAACCAGCGTGCAGTGCCACTGGTGAGACGGGTAATTCCCAGCACCTGAAGAATGCCAGCCCCTGGGGCCCTGCTCTCCCTGCAGCTGTGCGGGTGGGGACCAGCATAGCCTCATCTGCTGGGAAGTCCAGTGTGCAGTATTACAGCTTTGAGAAGGCAATTTTCCACTGATAGTTCTGAATGTTTTGTTTTTTTTTAAGTCCCTTATTATTAGTTTTGTTAAATAGACTTTTATGTATAAAACAAGCCCAAAAGCCCCAAACCACTTGCAGCCTGTTCTTTATGATATTTTTGTTGGGTTCAGTGGTGTGTCTTCTTAGAATACCATCTTTGTTTTCAGATGTTGTGCAAGGGTTGGCATCGTGTCATAGCAGTCACAGGAGCCTTTATTGAATCTTTAACCTTTACCAGCTCTAGTCCAAGCTCTGTAAACAAGCATATCATACTAGAGGGAATGAATTATAAATAAATCCTCTCCATAGCGTGCTGGAATTCTTAACTTCTAGAGATTAAGTCTAGACTACATCTTCAAAAATGTTTTGTTAGCCATATATACCTGTAAAATTTTAGAGTTCTGTTCTCCAAGCTTTAACTAGCAGCTGGATTCTTTCACAGGAATGAATGGATTCTTGATTAAAGGTTTTAAGGAATGGTGGTTGTTTTTGATGGTGGGAGGTAGATGAAATGGAATTGATGGTGGTACCGAGGTTATCGCTTCACATTTAGTCCTGGCTCAACTTGTATATGTGCTAGAGTTATGCCATTGAGCTTGCCGTTTATTCTGGATGCTTTAAGAAAAAGTGAAAGGGAGTTAGTATTGACGTGAAGGCCAAGAGAGGGATGGTATGTAAATCTGTCTATGGGGGAAAAGGTAGATTATTTTACTAGAGTCTATTTTAAACCCATAGACATTCTGTAGTTCTAGTCAGCAAGGAAAAGGACAGTAAATAAGGTGAAGTGTAAGAAATCTGAGGTTTTATATTTGGATTTTCTCTAAGCTAACAGGGTTATCTAAAATTGACCAGTTGATGTTGTCCTACCTGGCTCGGACTGTCAGCAGATCATTCTTGTAGGCTGAGAGGTGTCTGCATACAGTAGGTGTAAACAGACCGACTGCTTTTGGAGCTACGATACAGTTGCAGGTATAATGTGTGGGCTCGCTATGTACTCATCTCAGAAGTCCTGACTTAGAGAATAGCAGAATAAAATAAGGAATGTACTTTCTTTTCAGATTGTGCTGGTTTTTTCTTCCTCCCTAGGGTAGAGCATGGCAGGTACCAGCAGATGAGAACTGCACTGCCTTTCTCCCACTTCCTGTTGTTTTCCAGGTTTTTCTTCTTCCATCCCCTCCCCAAATGCTAATTCTCTTTCCTTTCTCTTATCAGCTGCTACACTTGTACGTGCACATATTTCTGTTTCCTGCCTGTCCTGTCCTAGATAGCTGCTGGGGGCTGCTCACCAACCTGCTCACTGAAGCCGGGGGTGAAGCACTCTTGAACCTCACTCAGGGGAGAAGGTTTTTTCTTCTTCTCCATGTGGAGGGCTGATAAGTAGGAAGCTTCATGATTTTATTTGTTTTGTTAGGTGTCTCTCTTCTCTATTTCAGGCTTTGCTGATTAGCTAAAATATCAAGTCAGAAGCTTTGTGTCCTTTCCTGATGTTACAGTAATATTGGGAGACCATAGTTACAGACTGGGACCTAATAATCACCATATAAATAAGCGTCTGATCCATCAACTGTCATTACGTGTGCTCTCCCCACACCCTATGTTACCCATCTCTGACCCTATCCTGCCCTTTTTATTTAGGGGAGAGTTCTTAAGTTGGTGAATTACTCCTGTCCTGATCTCAAAGGAACTGGCCTGATTGTAAATACTTTATCTGCTGCTTGTAACTTCCCGAGTACTGATCAATGTTGCTACATGCTAAAGCATCTTGAAACTTTCTAAAGACCTTGAGTGCTTTGGATTTGACTACTCTGTGTTCTATAACGTCCTTCAAAGTTAGTGATGCTCCTTTAGAAAATAATCTAAGTGAGTGGATTTCTCACATCCTGTAGTTAACTGTTCTAGAAACTGGCAAGGAGTTGTTTTGTTTTTTTTTGATTGAAACATTTATGTAGCAGCTTTCCTACAAGGAAGCTGGATTAGTGTTACCAAGGACAGAGATTTAACTAAAAAGCAGCGATCAGCTGTTGGAGCTGACAGCATCTGGTGTAGAACTGAGGGAAGGCAGAGGGAACAGAAGACACAAGTCTTGAGTTTTGCAGATGACATTCAAAATAGTGTGCTGGAAATCTGAGCAAGACTTCTGTGTGTTCTTACCACCAGATCTTACTCTACAGGATGTCGTAGTGAGTATGTACAGTGAGAAGATGGCAATAACAGCTTGGCAGCCACCTGGCTATTGAAGAGCATTATCAGTGATGGGGTGGAGGGAAGGTAAGGTTAATGCTGTGCAACAGCTGTGGAGAAGAGCTTCCCCTCAATCTGCCTGTGGCGTGTTCATTTTTAGGGATCATGCTGCATCACTCTTGCATTTTATTTATTTCTGGGTAGCAAACTTGCTGATTTAGTTTGATAGTAATGGGTGCTTACACAGACCAGAATTGGCCACTGAGCTGTCGGAAAGAGTGGCTAGGTTTTTCTCAGTCTCTCAATACTTGCTTGAATTCCTTGAACCTGATAGAGTATTACAGATGCTTTTGCTCAAGGATTTTTCTTCCTGATGGTGTTTTTGTTGGCAATTGCATTTTCTTCTAGACATGTGTGCTGTTCAGCGAAGGATTATGTGGTGATTCATGGATACTTAGGGCAGCCCACAGACTTTACATTCCTGTTGGGCTAAAGCTCTGAACTAAGTAGTTTTGTCCTTTCTTGTGTTTTGGGTCTCAAAAGGCTGTTGTTTCTAAATGCAAACGATCATCTGATTGAGAAGCAACGTGTCCAGAAATGGCACTTTTTTTCACTGTTTATGGACAGTGAAAACTAAAAGATGGATTAGAAGATTTTGAAGATACCAAGTTAGTTTTCCCTGCAGATTGATCTCCTGGAGGAGGTGCATATGTGGGTACACTTGTCAGTAACAAAATAACACTAAAACCCTCTGCACTCATTAATGTGGTGATTGTAACTGAAGTGTAATATAAATATAATGTGTCCAAGGGTGGGTGCTGCCTGTGACTGCTATGGGCTCTTCCATATCCTTGTGACTTAGGCTGTAGTTTACTGAGCACTTCAAGCTGAAAATTAGTCACTCTTTATTGGTACAAGTATTTACATGGCCATCCTGTGAACCGGTGTGGGGAACTGATTCATATGAAAAACGAACTGGTAAAAGAAGTGCTCCTGGTTCAGTGTTTGGATGTTTGTGCTGGCGCAGGGGACTGGCAGATGCTGAGACTTTCTTTCAACAGCAGTGTTAATTTATGCCAGCTTAAAGAGTTTGCCAAACTACAGCCCTAGTTTAACAATTAGCGACTGATTATCTCAAAATTTGCCCATGAATAAGAGTCAAGAAATCTTTGCGTCCTATGCAATTCTTTTTTTCTTGTGCTTTTTCTTTTTTTTTTTTTTTTGCCCTTTTTCTTGCATGTTTGGTATGAGGCTCAGTATCTGCTATCAGAAACATGTTGTTCTATCCTTCAGGAGTCTTCCTTGTGACAGTTTTATACAAAAGCTTTACTGGTCTTCCCCTATAGAACATGCAGGAGAGAGAGAACATTTTCTCTGAATCTTTTCAGCCTGAATCTTTTTTTGGGGAGGAGAGCAGGGGTCCCTGCTCAGCTATGTCCCCTTGCTCCATCCCTCTACCTACAGAGGCTTAGTCTGAAGTGGACAGTTTTGATAATGATTTATTTTTATTGTCCCATTTCCACTCCATTCCTTGGTGTGAGGATAGCCCTGTGAAGTGCTGGGTTGGCTCATTGTATGCTGTTTTTCCAGTCCTTTTGGGCTGTACGGCTGCAGTTAGATTTTTAGTCATTACTGTTTCAGAGATGCACGCCTTGTGGTCTGTACACTAGTGACCTCTGTGTACAGCAAGTCATTAACTTTTTCCTCTTGGTGGCATCACTGATTTTTCTGTTGACGTTGCTGCTTTGATACACTATCCTGCCTGTCCTATCCTCAAAGCAGTAGAGTTGTTTTATCTACTTCTAAATGGAGCAGTCATTATTTATGGTATCCTTTCTGTCTTTCACATTCATGACTTTCTTATTACACATTTAAGGCGAACTAATGCTAGTCTTTGTGGTCTTTTGAAAAAGTCATTTTGTGCTCATTAAGTCCTTGTAAACTCCTCCCAGTTTCCAAAGATTATTGGTTAACCATAGCTGATGGAGCATATTTTCAGTGCAATCTTGTTCCAGAACTAGTTGGTAAGTTGCAGTCATAAGCTTCAGGTTGAAAGCTAATTCACTCACTGTTCCAGAACAGTGTCTGTCAAAAATAGAGCAGTGCTTCTATGCACGTAACAGCTGCGTGCACTTGAAGACTTTCTTGTTCTTTGGTATTTAACTCGAAATGACTCAGGAGTATTTTTGTTAGCTTATAATGTTATAAATAGGTAATGAGTAGGAATCTGAGCCCCTGCCTGTGTATGGATGTGTGTGATGTAGGGCAGCAACGTATGTCTTGTATGCAAAATGACGTAACATATTCGTGGGGACCCTGCATGTGGGGTACAGCTAATGGGAACTGATGGTAGGGTGGTCAGATGACTTCACAAAGCTTTAGATGCATAAAGTGACTGAGGGTTTGAGTTTGTTTTTTTTTTAATTTGCTTTTTTGATTTGTAAATGTATTTTAAATCTGTTTATGAGAGAAGCGTGTGCTGTCAATCTGCATCACTTCGTGATTGATCAGAACTGTTGGCAAAGCGGCAGAGGTTTCTCTGGGCATACTCTTCTCTGCTTTGCTGCCTATTGGAGTGCCAGAGTCTGTTATCTTTCTGCTAACGTAGTTCAGAAAGCTGCTGATATGAAGCTAGGACTGTCTTTGAAGGTACTAGTTAAATTAAACCAATAAATCTTAAGAATAGAGCAAGCAGCTTGGAGTTGATGAACGACATATTTTTCCTGCTGCTGCTTTCTGTCCTGTTCTGACATCTGCTCTTGCTGTGGTCATCAGGCTGTGTGAACAGCATCTGCTGTGTGTAGCTGGTACTCAGCTGAAGGCATCAGGCCCTTCTGGTTTCACTTGGCTGCTGCATTGTTGTTGGAGCAGCTGGCACACAGCCTTGCCACTGTGAGAACGGAAGCTGTGGCCAGTTGATAAGGGCATCTTGAACTCACTCAGTTTCAGTAGGCCTGTTTCACTGGGCATCGTATCATTGAGGTTGGCTAAAACAGTCTGAAATGTTCCTGGCTTGGATCTGGTTTTGTTCTGCAGGTGGTAATTGCACCGCAGTCTCTCCTACATCTTTGACAGTTTTCTCTCATTTTGCCTATATTACAGTTAACCTGTACCCATCACGCAGTCCTGGCTTAGCGTAGCCTGCTGTTTTTAAGTATGTGTGTACTTCACAAGTTGGTTTAACCAAAAGTTTAAGGAAAATAGAATCAATTCCTTGTCTATACAGCAGGCTCATCTCCTGTCTGAAAGTGTTTTGAAGTTGGTAAGGGGACTTCTTCCATAATGAGAGAGCATAATGCACCAGGGATCCTTTTGAGCTTAGAGCCGCAGGCACTTTTGAAGTCACTATCAAAAAGTGCTTTACTTCAATATTCACCATATTATTTACTTTATTTTGTGCAGTAAATTCGTAACAGACATCTGGACAAAGTTATTTTCAGAATGTTTTAGTTTACCCAAGAAAAATGCCACCCACTTACATGTTTCACAGAAGTACACAGAGGGAACCTCTCAACAGGCAGGGGTCAGGCTGATATATTTTTCCAGGCTGTTGTATAAATCAAAACCTTGCAGCCTTGAGCTTATGGTCTTCCACCCTGCTAATCCTATCCATTTTTCTTTTATCTGCACTTCCCACAGATACCTGTTGCTGCGTCCTATGGTCCTCTAGAGACCTTGGGCTGCTGGGATAGAGCCCTCACCTGCTGAGCTGATGGAGAAGGAGCAGGTGCTGAGAGCAGGGCTACCTGACCCCACTGTACATGCAGAGCATGAGGTTTTGCTCAGTTTCTGGGCCCTGCTGGGTATTTGGCAGCACAGATACCCCTCCTGTGGGCTATGCTTCACAAGGACTGCATTTGAAAGATAAGAGTGCCTGCCTCTTGTGAGATGCCAGTTGATCACCTTTAGTAATAAATTAATGCCAGATGGAGTTGTACACAGCTGAAGTATTTCTGAAGAATATCCAGGCTTACTTGGAACAAAATTTCCAAAGAAACTACATTTAAAACAGCTATTGATGCTGTTCTAGCAGAGTAAATTGTTAGTATTTAAAGTTTACACCCTTCTTACAGTCTAAGTAATCTTGTTTCAGATTCTTTTAATTTACTTTCTGGTGTTCTTCCCTATCAGATGTCTCTTTTCACCTAGGGATGTGATCTGTTCATACCATCGTGCATTTATTGTAAGTAAATTCTAATCAGTGTGTAGGTGAAACTTCAAAATACTGACAAAATGATGCTTGTATATAGCTTCCAGCAATTCAAGAACTTCCTCAGCTAGATGTTGGATCTGGACCACTGCTCTTAGCATGCACAGATGGATGGATGTACTGCTATTAATTTACGTAATCTTGGTTTTAAGAGCCATTTGTACTTTTGGCTTATGCAGTATCCTGTAACAATGAGTCCTGCAGTTTGATTAGATGGGGAAGGAACTTCCTTTTGTTTAAAGCCTACAGCCTGACGATTTTCAGCGTCTTCCAGATTCTTTGTTGTGAGAGCTCATTTTGCAGTAGTTTTATCATTTGTGGCTTTAAACCTGATACTTTTTTTCATACCTTTTTCAGCTGATGCTTTTTCCCTCCTAAACTAATAAAGAATTAGTCTTCTTAGCATTTCTTCAGCTCAGTATTGTTCTATACCTCTGTACGTTCCTGTTGCCCATTTAAGCAGCTTTATGTGTCTGCTAATCCCTCCTCTGCACTTCCTCTTTACCAAGTGACACCTGCAGTGTTGTTGTCCATGTACTTGATATCATTCAAACCTTCTGTGCACCTTTCTGCAGTCAGTGTTGGAATGCTTCCCACAGTGTATTTCCTTATTGCGTGTAAACCCTGCTGGCCTGGTTTTCCCTCCCTCTTCCTGGTCACGTGAGAAGTACAGACCCTGTGGGGATCCTGTTGGGAGCTGTTGTTTTTCACTGAGCAGAGGTTAGTTTGCTGTGATGAAGTTGCTACTTCAAGTCATGGTTTTATTGCTATTTACGTTCATCTGTTCCAGTACTTTAGAATGCTTTGGAAGTAAGGGCCATACTTGAAGTGCTTTATACTTAACTTTTTCTACTTTTTGCATCAAAATTAATACCTTGACTGAATCTCCATTACAGCCTGGGGAAAATGACATATAGTGGCTCCCTGAGGCCTCCTAACCCTGGCACAGGCTCAAGAACAACACAGGAGTTCCTAGACTGATGTCCTGACTTTGTCATTTTCCTCAGAGAAAACAGAGAATGGGAGTGGTAACTCCTCATGAGCCGAAGGCTAGGCCAAAATTATATTTTAAGTTTGGTAGGTATAAATGAGAGAAACTTTTGCACATCTAGTCCTAGAAATTTATTTTTAAAAATGATGAAAACTTTGCCCTGCAGGACAAGAAACGTAGATGAAGATACGATCAACTAGCTTTATTTTCAGCTTAATCTTACCCCATTGCAACAAGAACATTGCAGAGGTGTCCTTTGTGAGTTTTAGTTTTTACTATGCCTTTTCCTCTCTCTAAGCATGCATCCTGCTGCTTTGAAGATGTACTCATTCAAAGACAAAGTTTAGTAGTAACACATGTAACTGCATAGCATTGCTTGTGTTGGTCCTGGGAATTAAATACAATCCAGGCTTTTTGCTTGTGCGTTAGGGCATCTTTGTGCCCCAGGTGGGGGGACCAGTCAGTAGAGCTGCCATTCAGTTCCGAGGGACTGAATGTGCTGCTCCCTTGGGTCAGCATTCTGACCTGTGGTGTTTTCATGTGGCATTGTAAGCTGTTTTCCTACTTGTGAATTTAGTTTTTAGAAGTTCTTTAGTAACCAGTGAACACTGTTATGTGTTACTGCCCATAGGCTTGAATGCTATTTTGCGTGTATGAATAAAGCACACTAAAACAATGCTTTCCCGTGGAGAATTTACAATTAAATACAAGCTCAGTGTTCACTTTAACAGTTCTGTGTGTACCCACCCTGCAGCAAAAAGCTAATTAATGATTTAAAGTGCTAAGTAAGTCAATTCCAGCTATAACTAGTGACAGAATTTTGTTACAAGCCTACTGTTACAGTTGCCTACTGTTATACTACCTGCAGTTTGAATTGATTGCTTTTGTTTCTAGCTAGCTTACTGCAATGCCATGTTGTGCATTTTCATAGTCCCTGTGAACATTTTATCTGGGAGACAGATTATCTGAACTGCCTTTTGAACCTAGTGGGTGGATGTGAGCGTGGCAGTAGTGTGCTGTGCATGTAGTGGGGGCTTCTTTTTTTTCTTTCGGTCACAATTCTGTGTGCTAATAGTAGTCTCTTACACCTGAGATGTTTTAGTGTTGGTTAAGGGGCTGGAGGGTGCAGAAAAGCACTTGTAGCTAAGGTTGTCTGGGGTATCTCAGTTATTAGTGCTTGCAATTTGATTTTGTGGGGTTAGTAATAGAGCAGGCACAATTAAAACCCATGCTCTGGAACTTGCTCCTCTTTGTTATCGTAGTGCATGTTTGGCAAGTGTCACTGCGTTCCATAAGTTCTTGCCTGCTCTTCCTTCTCCTCCCTCTCTTACCCTTCTGTAATGCTCTCATTTCAAAATGGATTTTTCCCGTCTTTGGTTGCATATCTCAGGTCTCATGAAGGCAGGATGCAAAGTCAGTTCTGGAAACTGTATAATCCTTATTGCAGAGATACAGAACCATCTACAGCAGGTAACAGAAGTTAGTAAATCACCTGCCTGTCCACAGGAAATTTCCTAAAATGTTGTCTCTTGCTCAGAAGCTATGAATCACCACTGATGCTAAATAATAGATGCATGTTTTAGAAGAGCCTGTACTTATTTTCAGTAATGGTAATTTCATTCAAAAATATGGTGTATGGCTGAAAGGTTCATTTCTGCCAACTCTGAGCAGGAAGTTTATTCCTTGTAGAGAAATCTAGTATTTTGCAGAAGTGATTGTTGTTTCACTTTAGCTGTTGTGGTACTCGGTGTTATTTTTTGCTTTTTCGTAATATTGACTTGTGGCAGTGTTGCTATTCTCTGTTTTTTTGTTTGTTTTTTTTCTTTCCCTCCACTGTATATCATCTTTACATCAGTCATTTCCTCTACTGTTGCATAAGACGGTGGGGAATTTGTATCTGTGAGTTATTTCAGGATGTTTCCAAATTTACCTACATTCTTGGGTACAGTTTTTCTTTCTTTCCTTTTCTTGGTTACAATCTTAAGTAGGGAATAGGCTTTGAGGAAAAAAAACTTATGTTCTGCGTATCTTGCACACGGGTTGCAGATCATTTCTGATAGGCTGACATGATATCCCTGATCTAGGTTGTGATTCCTAATCCCTACAATCTTTCCTCAGCAAGTACAGGATGTTGTAAAAACGTAAGTGTCCTTTGGTTTGCCAAGACAGTTATCTGTAAAAGGATTGTTGGGTACATCTTTAAAAAAACAAGGAACCTTTCTGCAGGGTTTTGATTCAGCTGCCTTCTGACCATCAGAGTGGGAAATACGAAGTTTGAGATTTGTGCTGTGCTTCTGACCATGAAAGTAGTGGAGTGACAGTTATAGCAATGTGGTTGACAGGAATCTTGGCAGTTGCTGGACTTTTTTACTAGTTATTATTTACAGGGAAAAACTGACCTGCAGGGGAACCTACTTACCTTTTAGAAAGGGCAGGTAATTTGACGAGGATATAAAATATTCTTTTCCTTATTGAAGCAGTAGGAAGGAAGTGGTTAACTTTTTTATTTTTTTATATATATATTTTTTTGCCTGGATTGGCTGTTTTCCTAGCAGTTTCATGATGCTGTGTGTAAGAAGAGTTGGAGCCAGATGGGTGCCTTTTAGTCAGTTGGTAACTTACCAGGTTGTACGTATTTCTCCAAGGTGTGTATTTCTCCCTACCATATTGCTCTTTGTTTCTCACGCGACAGAAGCACTTAGGGAGGTGACTTTCAGGGGTTATGGGAAAGCCTGTATGAGAAACAGCAGTTCCTAAACCAGAAAAGCTATTGTTGCTGTGAACTTAAATTTACTGTAGAATTGGTGTTGAAGGAGACAGTGGGACTTCTGTATTGAGTAGGCTGGGACAGGCATTTCCCTCAAGCTTTTCTGGCTGCCTCGAGTCAGTGCTTGGTACATTGAGATCTTTCTCTTGTGCACATGGCCACGTACTCGTAAAGCAAATAAATCACATTCCTGAGCCAGTCTTGTCAGGGGGTTCATTGTGACTGCATACATTTTCCTGTCACAGCACGCGCTTGTGTGGGCCTGGGAGTGGGGCAGCAAGCAGGAGTAGCAAATGCGTATGGGGGGCTAATGGTCATGCACCTGTGTGCCCAGGGCTGGCTTTGTGGCATTTTACTTTGCGTCTGAAATTGGTGAAGAAAAACAAGTTGTCTGCCCCAGTGTCTGTGGACAGCGTGTTACTACCTTTGTTTTGATTTCTCATGTGGAAATCATCTTGGAGGTATTCAGGTTTGGGTATACTGCCACTGAATGCTTATCTAAGCTGAATTAATGACTTGATGTCAACATCTTAAGACCTACTCGTGGCATTTGTGATCAGCCTGTAGTTCTGTGTGGCTGTAGCTATTTCTCAAGACTTTCTACCAGCCGTGCTCTGAGCTGAGCACAGATTATATAATTTATATGGTGCCAGGTTGTTTGAACTCTGTATGCAGAGTCATCTGGTTAAAACCAAAAAAAACCCCAAATATTGTTTACACCAATTGTGAGAGAGGCCCTATTATGTTGTGGTGACGGGATTGTATAGAAGAACTTGAATAGAGACAATGTACATGTGGAAACCCATAAAGAGCAATGTGGACAGAGTCAGCTTTTCTTGCAAATAAATTGTAGATGACTTGAAAGCATATTACAGACTGTTTGCTGTTACTTGGCTTTAAACCTCAGTAAGACTTCTACAAAAGGTTACTATGAATTAAAGCAGCACTTTGTCTGTTGATGTTTCACTGTGTAGTTACTCGTTTTTATGAATATTTTAAGAATTCAGATAACTTTCAAATAAGGAGTGAATGCTTAATTACACTAAAGCATTTGTTAAGCTGGGAATGCTACGGGCATTGCTGAATACTCTGTGACCCCTTGCAAGAATCTTTAAACATTGGCTAAAAATGATTTTAAAAGTAATGATATGTTTGTAGCAATAAATAAATCCTTCTGTAAATTAAGTTTTGTGTGCTAAGACCTTGAATACTTTATGTGGGTGCTGAAAATGTAAGATACTTACAGCATACAAATACTTTCCTGTCTGGCCAACTGCTGAAGATCCAATCCCATTATTGTCTTGTTGTGCAGTCACACAACATTCAAATTTTTATATAAAGAGATATTTCCTGCAAGCTGAATTTTAGTTTTCTGATTATTTTATTCCTTAAAGTGGAAACACAGTAATTGTTTCAAGTAAGACAAAATCATCAGTGTATCTGCTGGTGCCTTGGGGTTAGATCTGAAAATTTGGTCTGCACAAAACGCTGTAAGAATACATTTTAAGTAGTGATGTGAATGACTCTTTAACCTCTTATTATTTTAGTGCACTGTCATAATTTGTTTCAGTGTTGTGTTATTTTTAGTTGAAGATGCTGCTTCCCTGTACTTTTTCTGAATGGTTAGCGATGAGTAAGTTGCCTGGAGTCATGCAAGAGCAGAACGTTCTGCCTCTTCTTGGAAAAAAAAGCAGTTTCAGAGTATTATTTGATGGTGTTATTGATTTCAAAGCAGTCATGATGTTAAATTAAAAACAGACTCTTAAAATTCATGTTGATTGACTTATTTCTCTGTCATTTTTATACAGTGCCAAAACACTGAGTCACTAGTCTGCTTCTCTTGGAGGGAGCTGGGAGTTCTGTGTGGAGGCCAGCCAGTTCTTCAAACGTATTTTACACTTTTCAACAGTTGTTTGAAAGTGTATTGGCTGACTTATTTAATCATGCCGTGGACAGATTTATGCTTTAAACACCTTTTTCAGCTACAAAGTGGAGTTTTGTGTTTGTCGACATTATTGAAAGATAACTTTCTGCCCTTGGTGGCAGTCATTTTCATCTACCTTCCTCGGGAAGCCTTAATTAGTTTTTGATTGTTTGTTAAAAGTTGTTGACTTTCAGGTTTGTTAGTAGACTGGGGTATTAAAGCTCAGACTGTGTATGTTGAATATCAGGGAAGCTATTAATGCTTTGAAGTGCATCAGTAAATAGTGGTTCAAATGTGCTCGTTATTATTTTTTTTCAGGGGATAAGAGTATTGTAAGCTTGAAGACATTGTTTATGTTCAGAGTTGTGTTAGATAAACCTTACTTTAAAAAAAATAATCCTTTCTAAGCCAGTGCACAACTCTCTGTAGACTTCATTAATTGAACCCAGTTTTATTTTGCTAATAAGGAATTAAATTAAGCTGAGGGAAGCCAGATCTTAATCAGATTGGAGGACTGCAAGGGTATTTGCAGTGATTTCACTGATTCAGTTTTAAAACAAAACCTTTTGGTTCAGCTGGCATAACTTTAAGAGAAGATACATCTTGGCTAACAGCCTGGAAAACGCCAGTGTGTTAACTATTAAGGAAGATACCACCTGCACTTTTTCCCCTGGAGTTTGCAATCTGGCTTGGTTATCCCTCTGCATTTGGACATTTGATACTGGTAACAAGCTCAAATGTACGAAAGCAGTGAGAAGCTTGTTAATATTTAAGTGTTGTTATCTCAGTTAAGTAGTAGATTAGCTGGGAGCTGTGAAACATTAAAATTCTTGTCTGGGAGGTAGGAACCATGTTTTAGGTCTTCCTGCTCTATGTGCCTGTAACGTTGGTTTCAGTCCCTTTCCAGTTCACCTTTGGAGGTGTTTCTCTGATTGCTCCAGTTTCCTCAGCTGAAGTGCTCTCTGTCCAACCTTCCAAGCATCTTCAAGATCTCTCTGAGGTTAATGGCTCCTGTTTGAGCATTTTATGGGAGCTTCTCCTTCCTATATGTGATTTATTTATGCATTTGATTCGTTTGTTTAAGTATGATCGCATCCCATGTTCATCTTCTGAATATCAGACTTGAGCAACGGCATTTCTTTCTGTTTTATTGGGAAAAATGGATGAGTTATCCAAGTTTGCATGCAAGCTTTATCGTTAGTTTAAAAACTCTTATAAATTTCTGAAGTCCTGTGAACACGTGAATGAGAGAGGTGGTATTTGGAAGCCAGCTTCATGTGATCTTGCTGTTGAGTGCAATTCAAATTGAATGTTGAAGATGGGTGCTGACTACCATGCAGCTACAGCGGGAAGTGCCTGGCATGTCTACCAAGCAACATCTGTGCTATGTGCAGGGGCTTAGGTGTGAATTTAAAGTAGGTGTGGGTGGGCTGAACATGGCCAGTGAAACAGTGTGAGTGTTTCTGCTTTCTGATATGCCTCAATTTATTGGAGGGGCTGAAGTGGGAATTAAGTAGGTAGGCATCCCTTAAAACTGAAGGCAACTGTAATGGGTAAAGGAGTGAGTTAACTCGGGGAGAAACTGAGCAGGCTGCTGCTGAGTAGCCAGACTGCTGACTGGGCACAGCTTTTGCTGAACTGAGAAATCATGTGATTTCTCATATGATATCTTCTTAATATTATTAGAAAGTTAGAAATAAGTGGTAAGAGTGTTTATTGGTTGTGCCAAACTTGATGTTGTATTACTTTTTTTTTGGGCCTGTTTCCAAATGACAGTTGTACCGAAGTGACTGGAAACCTTGCAGTGGCTTTTGTGCTGAAAGGTGTCGGGAAGGGTGGATTAGGTCAGGCTGCCGTTACTTTCTGAACTCCCTGGAAGTTCATGGAGAACTTAAACCACCTACATAGCTGTGTGCTGCTTCTATTTATAGTGCAAGAAGTTATTTCAGCTCTGTTTTCCCTCTCTCCCTACCTATCTGAGTTTGTTTTTCAACTTTGTTCAGTTTGCCTTCAGCGTGCCAGCTCAAGAGCAGGCAGCTTTGCCAAACCCACTCTCCTGATAAAACCCCTGCTGCTGCCTTCACAGCCTCCCCATGGCCTGGGCTGACCTGCAGTTCTTGTCCTCGCCTTCAGTTGGTTTTTCCTAGAAGAGCTGTTTGCAGCGTACTTGCCAGAATATGATCCAGATAGCTGCTGGTTTCAGTAGGAATTTTGTATTGTTTTTTTCTTTAACTGCAATTAAGTGGTTTTAGTGTATCTGTGGAGAAAAATGCTACAGAAAATAGAAGTTGCTCTTCTTTGCTAATAAACAAATTGGATGGCAGGGGTGGTAACTTAGTATTAGGGAGGGTGTTTCAGAGCTGCTGGAGTTGGTGGGACTCTTGTTATTGTTAGTTTCTTTCAGAGATGCACACTCAGTCATGGACATGGGAGCCACTGTTGTTTGTTTTTAGCCCATAGGTAGCAAGCTTGCTCCCTTCTCATAGGTTCTCCAGCTGACAGTAATTGAAAGATGCAGATGCTGATATTTCTCTCCAGCTTTTCTAGTTACACAGTTCTGACTGCTGTAAACACCTGGCTCCCTGGCCTTATTTGCTGGGTCATGGAGTAGATCAGCATAAAGACTTACTTGGAGGATGAATGTCAGTGCTGAAATCCTTGGATTAGCTGCAACTCGAAGAGTTTATTTTGCCACTTTCAACTTCCTCTGTTTTGGGTAGACCTAGTAGTTCTTTCCAGTTGATAGGCTTTGTTGAGTCTCTGGTTGTGAAGACTCAGCAGTAGAAAACATGAATCCAAGCCAAGTTGTACCACATTAGCGTGGTGAAACCAGTAATCTTGACCATGCTCATACCACATTGTACCAATGCAGGCTTTTTTTTTTTTTCCTCTCAGTTCAGTTGTTATTTTGTACACCTTGAAAAATGTCATGTGCTGACAGGTGTTGAAACTGCGGTGTATTTCCTCAGAACTGTTGACTGGCAGGGATGAACAAATACTTGAACTAGAGTTGCATTAGACCACAAAGGAACAAGTCAGATATTTTATTCTTTACTTTGGTTTTCGTTCCAGTGAATGTTTTTTCTTTGAATAATATGTCTGATGACCCACACTGAGGATTTCCATTCAAGTCTTTTGTGAGAGCATCTGATAAATTTTGTTAGGAAGTCATCAGTCTTGCATTTAGACATCTTGTTTTGCTCTCTGGGATTTGTAGTTCCTTCAGCAAGCAGCAAAAGTGACATCTCCGTGACTGATGCAGTTTTCTTTAATCTGAGCTAAACGATAAAATTTTATATTAATAAATTATGACACAACACACGTCCTCTCTCCGTTTTATTGCATTGTTTCTGTATTTTAGTTTTCCTGGAGGAATTTTGTTATCATGTAACTGTATTTTCCTCCCTTTCCTAAGAATTTATTATTAGTGCTTCCTTCTTTTAAGGAATGGTGCCCTTAGAGAGATCCGGTTGTGAGAGGAATGGGAGAGGAGAGGAAAAAGCTTCAGTCTGTTTACCTGCCTCTCTTTTCTTTGTCTAGGGGTTAGGCTGTCATACTTAGTGAATGTGGCTGGGGATGCTTCCCCTTGAACTCACACTTTCTGCTGCAGTGCAGAGTTGTGCCTGCCTGAGTCAAACGTCTTATCTGATGCCTCTTCACAGACTGAACAAAACTTTATGGAGGATGGATTATTCCTTCTGCTGCCTTTTTTCGTTTTATCACAGGTTACAATGGGGGTTGGCACGCTAAAGGTGGTGATGTGTAGCAATAAGATCTGTGGTTTTGGTTCTTCTGTTAACAACTTAATGTTGCTTGTTTGGGGTGATAACCTACAGTTCGTTTTCCAGAGTCGAACCCTTGGAAGCAGAATGTGTGTGAATGAGCGATCAGCAGCTGCTTAAGTGTGATTAATTTCATTTGACAGACACAAGTTGTGCTGATTGCAGAGCAGCGAGGGCGCTTTCATGCTTTTTCAATTACTCATAAATTCCAGAGGGTATCTTAGGACAGCGCTCATGTGCTAGGCATGAGTGCTTAGGCAGAGTGCTGCTGGATTAAAGGCTAACGCTGATGGTGTTCTGCAGAGGAGTCCAGTGGTGACTTCACTTCTGCACAGAATGATTCTGAGATGACCAAATGCTTAAAAGCTGCAATGTCTGAGAAGCATGAAAGAGAAGACCTTGTCTATTAAGCAAATGGAAGCAGTATTTTGAATCAAATTCCCTATTAACTGTTATGCGAGATTTGATGAGGTAGCTTTGTTTTGGAGAGCTGACACCTTTATTGTTTTTAGTATAAAAATTTGAGGAATTTTGGACATTGTGATCTCAAATGCCTGTCTTTTTTGGCTGCCATTAACAGTATTAAAACAAAAATCACAAACCTAAATTTTCTCTCTTCCTGATGTACGTATTTGCATGCTTATGCATATCATAAAATAGCAGAAAAGTACACGATATCATTATTTACACGGGTAACTTTTCCATCCTTTCCCACAGAGGAGAAATATGAGTAATCTCGCAGTACGCAGCAGTTTGATGCCAGCTCACTTTGCATTGTTCCACAAGGCAGTACATTTCATGTGTCCTGTGAAATGTTAAGTTTGTTACTTTCCTTATCACAGCTTAATTGGAGAAAGGGAATTGTCACGCTAGCTGGGGAACACGACATACATTGTGCCATGCTGCCTGATGGGCCAGTTTGTTTGCTTTCCAGTTTCTTGCTAAAGGCTGAGTCATTGTTACTGTTAGAACAAATGCATATTAGATAACTTATCACAGCAAAACTCTATTGCAGTTAATGATAGCAGAAGTTTCAGGCTCTGAAGTAAAAAACAAGGGCTTTTGTTGTTGTTTTCTTACAGTGTCAGTGACAGACTGGGAAGGTACAAAACATTTCTAACACAGAGTGTGGCTGATCTCTCTGTTAAGCTGGCGTTGCCCCCAGACTTTCCATCAAGTGCTGCTAGGTCTCTATTTTTTCAGCAGCTTTGAGGTTGGAAAAAATACGGTGTTGGCTAGAAAGACCTGAGAATTGTGCTTTCTGAACTTCTAACTCCAGGGTCTTTCAAAGGCACTGACAGGTCGTTTACATGCTTGGAGACATTTCCATGTCTGACTCTGATTCCTCATGATTTCAGAGAGAATTGAAACTGCCGTGGCTACTTGGCCTCCATCTTCATCCTAAATGAGTTAGAGCAGTTACTTCTCATGGGCGGAATAATAGGAATAGAGAAATAATGAATGTCAGCGTTTGATTTTCACAATACCTCTCAGCAAAACTGATATTACTTGTTTTGTTAGGAGTGCTGGTATGGGCTTAGATCCAGCAAAACTCAAGGTCTGTGTCCAGTGCTGTGTGTGCTCCATGAGAACGCAGCAGCGACTCTGGTCCATGGACCTTCAATGGAAACCAAATACCTTCCTCTTCCAGCCCAGCTTCACTTTTTGTTCCTTTTTTCTCACTAAGAAAGGAAATTACAGAACCGTTATTACATTATTTGGTATCTCTAACTCACTGTTTTGATTTTGTGGCTTTACCTTCCTGCAGTAATGGCTTTGCCAAATAGTAGGCCACATCATTTGATATATATATTTACATTAATGAGAGCTGTGATGATGACTGCTGCACTATGGATTACTGTAAAGGGACTGAGAAACTGAAATGCCTGATCTTAAAAATTACAAGTATATTAAATGTACTTTGGAGTACTTGTGGTGTAATGCTCTACCAGTGTAGTTCTGTTTCATGTAAACAGTTTGGCAAACATTATGTCCTTGAAGGTCCTAGAAAGATCTACCAGAGCATTGCTTCTTCTCTTATTACAGTATGTCTGTAAATGAAGGTTTAAAATGTTTGCTGCTGTAGCAAAACTGGTTCTGTTTACAAGCTGTGTACAAATATTTTAATCATTGAGCCTACTCAGAACAACTTATTGGAACTAACACAAACTGGAAAGCTTGACTTGTTATCATTAAGAAAGGGAAAAAAGGTTGAATTTGGAGTATAAAGAAGAAAAAAAAAAGCACTGATACTCTTGGTTTGAAATAACTTTGGACTAATTTTGTGCAGTTAGCATTTTAATGGGAAAACTGTTTTTGATATTGTACAGAATGAAGTTGGAAATCCAGGGGTCTGAGTTCAGATTGTAAAAACCAGGCTAAGTCTGAACTGTAGCATTGAATTTAATTCTTTTTTTGTGTTTTTTTTTTTTTTCAAAAACCAAATATTCAGTGAGATTAATAGTGTATCAGTTTTTTGCTTTTTTGCATTTCTCTGGAATCCTTGTTATGGCTTTTCACAGAAGTTACATTGTCTCTGCAGGCGTCTGAGTGTGGTGATGGCAGGGTACACATGAAATTCCTTGGCCAGGAAAACTTTGTTCTGATCTCTTTCAAAAGCCAGGAATTATTATTTTTTCCAGGAAGAGCTTAAAGATGTGCAGACATGCTGTACCACAAATGGGCCATGCTTGCAGACTGGGTCCTGATCGAGCTGATCAGACCATCAGCAAGCAGCATGTCCACTTTGTTTCCTGTGCACATACAGGATTCTAATGAAGTAAATCACTTTGCAGTGGTCTTTCCATCATCTTGGACAGTGCAGCATAGGAATTTACGTAGGTTGAAGTTCTACTGTATTAGAAATGGTTTGATGTCCTTGGGTTATTAGATTTCACTGTTCAGTGCCTCTTTTGAAATTTCTCACTTCTTGAATAAAGAAGATGTTTTTGTTGTATGCGTAAGCTTATTTCAACGAGGGTTCAAAGACCTCCTATGTACAGTGGAAAACACAAGCAAAAAAATGTACTTGGAGTAATTGAACAAGATGGGCTAATTGTGCTGTTTTATAAAGCCTCCTAAAGCAACGTTTGACACGGTTATTTGTGGAGGAACTCTTTGCACTGGAAGCAGGAGGGGGGAAAAAAAAAGATGTAAAGGATAGCTGTCTGTGAACTTGAGTCTGGAAAACGAGTCTCTGTCTCACAAGAAGCATTAATTATGCACGAGACATTTTCCTTCTAGTATCTCAGTCAAGGGAGCCAAGCCCGAACTGTTAGCCACAACATGGGAGTAGCCCCACCTGCAGTGCCTTAACACTGTTCCTCACAGTGTGTTTCATGCCTTTGTTGTAGACATCTGTTTGTGTTCCAACAAAAAACAAACAAAACCTGCTATTTCTAATACAATTTGTGTTGTTTGTTTGGATTATGTAGTAGCTAATACAGATGAAATGCACGCTTTTCCTCCAAAAGAGAAAAACTAAGATCTCATTTTTCTTTCCTTGATTGTAGGCCATGGTGGCTTGTTACCCAGGCAATGGAACAGGATATGTGCGCCATGTTGATAACCCAAATGGAGATGGAAGATGTGTTACATGTATATATTATCTTAACAAAGACTGGGATGCCAAGGTATGCAACTTCTTTCTATACATTTTTACATATACTAGACAGTGTGTCTTTGCTGCAGGGCTTTGTTTGCATTCTTTCTTCTGTCTTTGCTTTCTATGCAAATGTATTCCTACATTATGTTAACCTGGATGTCCTTTGCCTCCCATTCTGCAGTTAGTGAGATGTTCTATAGATGAGGCATTTATTTTCAAGGTGTCAGTGTAGTTCAAGTCAGCTCAAATCTTTCTATTACTGTGGATATGAGGTTTAGAATAGCTAAGTATTTATAGCACCGTTCAAGTGGACTAAGAATTTACTGCCAATGATTTAAAACTCTCTGTAGACGTGGTGACTGACTTCCTAATAAGGATTATCCTAGCATTTCCGTGATTTAGGTAGATTTGGCAAATGGATGTAGCTAACTGGGTGTGATAAAGGCTTTGATTTTAGCTCCAGTATCTGAAATATTTTAGAATGTAATATTTGGTACTTTTGAAAACACTGCCTTGCTATATACTTAATGCATTGGTTTAAAATATTTAATTTGTAGGTAAGTGGAGGCATCCTTCGGATATTTCCAGAAGGTAAAGCCCAATTTGCTGACATTGAACCCAAATTTGATAGACTGCTATTCTTCTGGTCTGATCGCCGCAACCCTCATGAAGTACAGCCAGCATTTGCTACAAGGTAGGACTGATGGGCTCAGATACACTGCATGATACTTCTTTCTGCTAAACATGAGGGAATCCCAATGTGAAACAGATGGGATTATGAATTATGACCTAATCCTAGCTCTTTGGATGTCAAGTTCAAGTTGCACTACAGCAACTTGCTTTTTTTCTTCTGGATGGCTTCTGCTGTGCTGCCTGTTTTATCATGTACTTTGGGGAGTACACTCTCTTAGCCAAGGTAGGTAGGCCATTGTACTTGAAACCTCAGAACTTGCTGAGCGTGTACTCACCAGAGCTGCAGAGGACCACGCATGGCTATAAACACCCCTGCTGTAGCCAAGGAGTATTATCTGTGTTGTTGCTCTGTAAGATCCTTTCCCGTTGTTACTAGCACAGAACTGTGCTTTTTAAAGATTGACAGGGTGTTTCAGTTTTATACCTGCTTGCATTGGGAAGGAGGTAGTTGGTAGCAAATGGTCATGTTTACTCTTCCTTCAACTCTACAGTTGACTTAGTTTGGGAACTGGGGGAGGGCTGGGGGTCAGTAATAACCATTGGTACATTCATTTATTTTTATTTTTATTTTTTGAGTATTGTGAGGGTTTGTCCCATTTTGAGTCACAGACAGAACATGAAACTCCTTTTGTTATTGTTTAGGGGAGATGATGATGCTAAATGTACATGCGTTCACTGCCTGATTTATTGAGTAAACACTGCCTGATTGTGTTAATAGATAAATCACTGGGGTTGTTGATCCAAACTTCCTGTTGAACACATAGCACTGAACATTAACTAGGGACTGAGATAATGCAAGTACCTCTGCAAGAAGTAATTTGAAACTGCAGTCTGCACGTCTTCTTATTCAGAGCCTTTCCCAAGCGCTCTCCCTTCCCCTTCTGTGCTCTGGGCGGAGGGTGAAATGCCATTTACTAAAGCTCTTTAACGTCTTTTCTCAATAGCTGGCATTTCATACTTAAATCCTCTGTGGGCAGTGGAAAACCAAAGGAGCTGTGTAAGAAGGGATAGTTAATTTTCCCTTATGGCAAATGTCCAAAAACGATTTCTTGCAGTGTGACTCAGCGATGGACTTGACCGAGTAAAGCTTAAAGATGAGGTCATGGGGCAGAGAGATTGCCCTGTTTCAGGGCAAGAGCTGTAATAGCAACTCACCGTGGGGAAAAAGTACTTACAGTCTCAGCATCACCCTTTTAATGACTATTTAGACAACGCCTACTGCTTGCTTTCTCTTTATGAAATCTTCCTTCTGCTGTACTGCAGAAGTGTGGTCTCACTGAGTTTTCCATCAAGTGCTTCGCTGTAATGATTTTCTTTATAGTTCAGGAGTTTTTTTGTTTTGTTTTTTTTTGATCCCTTTCCCTAGGTACGCAATAACAGTGTGGTATTTTGATGCAGATGAAAGAGCACGAGCTAAAGTAAAATATCTAACAGGTAAACTCTTGTTAATATCTCCTGTTCTTTGGTTGGTTGTTTTGTTTTTTTGTTGGTTTTTTTCTGGAAGAATAACTGAGCAGTCCAACCTCATGTCCTCAGCCCACCTTGTACACAGTAAGGGGGGAAAAAAACAAGACATAAGTCATCTAGTCCCGCTTTACAGGGACAGTGATCCAGTGGCTAAGCTGCAAGCCAGTGACTTGGGAAATCCAGGTCAGCTCCTTGTTCTGCACACACTTCCTCTGGGACCTGAGGCTGGTTGGGCTTTTCAAATGGGGAATGCAGCCTCTCCCTGCCCGTGTCGCTTTGGTAGGAGTGGTGGTTAATAAATGCACCACAGGACTGAGAGCCATGCAAGTACTTCTGATAGGACACGGTGAGCTGACTTGACTAGAATCTCTGTGTCAGAGAAACAAAAACCTAAAATTAAAATGCGCAGTCAAAGAATGGAGTGAGTTCCTCCATTTTTGATTTCGCATATCAAGCATCTGTTTTCCTTTTCTAACTTCTCCCTCAAGAGGAAGTTGATCTAATTTTCCTGTTCAAATTAGCGTTATAAGGAGAAATGGTTTGGGACTTCTGTCGTACTTGTAAATGCATCACAATTTGGTGTTTGCTATGGTAAAAACAAAGCACAATCAGCTGCACATATGCACAGCATATTTCTCAGTGGTTTTGCTGAGTGCTCTGAAAAGGCATTTTGATTTTGGACACGTGGGTCCAGTCACTTCCAAATCAGATTTGTTCACAGCTTTTTGGTGCCTGCAGCACTTCCGCAGTGCGGAGCTGCAGTTGCACTGCCTGTAGTGCACTTGTGGCTCAGCACCTTTTGGGAGCGGTCAGAGAAAGGCTGCTCCTGCCTGGCTAGCAGGGAAGGACAAGAAGCCAAGGGGCAGGGGTCGGGGTGAGCTTGGGGTGGCGGTGGCACTCCCAGGCCGTTGGGAATGCTGGTGACGCATGCCTGGCCCCATGGGGCTCTGCGGGAAGTGTGCCGGCGCTGGAAGTCAGCCTTCACGTCACATGCATGTGACCCTGCACCTTATAAAGCTGCTGGAGAACAGTCAGAGCCATTTGGTTTGTCTCCATGCAGCCTTTGGCTGCTGGAAACGGCTCGGGTGAGCAGGGGCTCTGCCCCCTCCCTCTGCAGCGTCCCCCTCAGCTGTAGGGACTTCAGGAAGGAAGGAGGAAGCTTAAATTTTGCTATTTGTTAGCTCTAGAACAGATTCCTAGTATTAAGTTATTCCTATTCATCTCCATCGCAGTTTCAACTGCAATTAAAATTGCAGTCTTTCACTGTCAGTGGTGAGAATTATGCCAGAGTCTATTTTTCACTGATACTGAAGTTATAAAATAGAGTATTCATTTTTTGGTTAAAGCCAAACAAATATGTGTGAGCTTCCCATGGGTACAGAATATTGTGTCCCCTAGTGTTTTGATAGGGTGCACTTGAAGTTGTTCAGGTTAATCGTTAGGACAGAAGAGGTGTATTATTATTATGATTAGCACTGAGTCAAGTGGGATGTTGCATTTAAAGAAACACTGAAGGATTTTTTTACAAAGATAAATACCCAGAGACTCTGAATATTCTGATCCAGAATAGTGGAACCCCTCCTCAGATCTTAAAAGGCTGTTCTAGTTTTGTAAAGGTCAAGGTGATTAATTTCAAAACTGCATGTGTGACACGAAGTGTCCAGCTTTCTGTTTGGCAACCAAATGTCTGCTTTGAGAGTAACCACAGCTCATTGGCTTTACAGAGCACAGCATGCAGAGCAGGGGCACAGAAATGTGAGTTTGGATGGATTGTATGTACTGGGTCATCCTAGAAGATTCCCTAGTAAAACTAAGCTGGAAAGTGGTGCAGCCATTGTGTAGACTGTACTTTGATAAATGCTGAAAAATAATACTGAATTCCTTTCCATCTTTCTGCAGGTGAAAAAGGTGTGAGGGTTGAACTTAATAAACCTTCTGACTCGGTTGGGAAAGGCGTTTTATAAGCCTTTGTTATAGCCACTCCTCTTGCTATTCTCCCTGAGAAACCTTGATGCTATCTATTAACTTTTGAATGTGAATAACAAGGTAAAAGGAAAATCAACAACAAAACAACATTTTAATAAAGAAGCAGTGTTTCCATGTTGCATCAAATAGAAGATTTTTTGACTGCTGAAGCATCGTACTATGTGATTGTCACTCCAGGCCTGTGACTGCTTATGTGAAGAAGATAAGCAATCAGTAAGGAACAACATATGCATCTGGACATAAACAAGTGCCCTACATAGAATTTGTTCATCCTTATATTTTGCCAGACCTGTCATCCAGCTGAATCCAATTCATCACTCCTTTTTTTATATGGTAAAAGTTTGAATTTTGGGTAATTTTTGTATGACCAGGTACAGTTTATCAAAATTGAGTCTTAAAAAAAGAAGAAAAAAAAAGAAAACAAAAAAAAAGAAAACTACAGTATTCTCCAAAATAACATGAATCTATTTTTGTAAAACTGTTCATACTGTTCTCCTCTGCCATGAAAAACCTAATGTAAGGGTTGCCAGTAACAGATAATCACTTTAATTTTCTTTACACCTTAAGTTAGAGAAGGAGCACTTTAAT
Source organism: Odontophorus gujanensis (assembly GCA_013399175.1). Lineage (NCBI taxonomy): Eukaryota > Metazoa > Chordata > Aves > Galliformes > Odontophoridae > Odontophorus > Odontophorus gujanensis. Next base: position 210,858 of record VXAB01002750.1, on the reverse strand, counting down.
TACCAGCTAAGAACCTGATTGTTTTATATCATATCTCACACTAATCTTAACTTTTAAAGATTGCTGCTGTATTGTTTTTTGACTATGTCCTCTTGAACCTTATTAACAGAAGCAAATCAGTATCTTGCTATTAGTAACATTCAGTTTGTGGTTTTTATATGTTGAATCCACAGAGGGGAAGTTTCGATCTCTGTTTTTGGTTTTGTTCTGTTTTTATTTTGTTTTGTTTTCAAGTGACTGGCACTAAGTGAAATTGACACTATCGGTTGCTGTCATTGGCTTTGGGGACCCAGTAAATACCATTGGGTTACAAGAACATACAAGGGCTTTCCTAGGCTATTAGAGGTACCCAGAACCTTCTTATGTACTTGACAGAAATTTTGAGCTTTCTCCCTTTTCTAAAGAATACTTGCCACCCCCCTTTGTATATAAGTTAATAGAATATCTAAAATTCACTTCTAAGAAAATTTCCTTTCCAAACGTTGCTGTCCCATGAAGTCTTTTTATGTTGACACCTTGATCTATCATATAGCATCAAGGGAACGGTCAGCGCACTGGAGGTGAAGCGCATCACTGTAGGCTCCTTCTGCTGTACATCTTTAGATTCTCACTGTGCTGAAGGATTTCCCCAAAAAGGCACTGGCCTTTGATCAAAACTGAGACACATGTTCAGTATGAAAACCTTTGCTTTCTTTTATATTGTTTTCATTTTTTGATGGAGAAGGGGACATCACAGATTATATTTTAATTTTTGAGAGAGATGTTTTGGACACTTTTTAATTTTTTTTCCTTTTTTTTTTTTTTCTTCTGAGCTTTAGAAGCTTCAGAGTACAAAAGCAAACCTATAGAAGACTGTGTTCATATTTATAGGAGTTAGGGGGTTGATTGAGTTACCCACTGCAGTTTTCTATCTGTCCCTTATTTCCTTACTTAGCCAAAACAATGTGAGTGTACAGAAATATTTCTGTATATACTACAACTTGTGACAATTATAGCATCTGTATAGTTTGTATTCAATTAGAGACCTTTTCTATGGAAAGCTCAGTAATTTTTTATTAAAAAGATTACTATTGTTCATGTAAAACATGAAAAAAAGCTAATTGTTTAGTAACAAACTGACAGAAGGGGGGAAAAATTCAGTATTGGTATATCGTTTAGGAGAACCAATGGAAATCCCAGGGGTTTTTTATTTCACTTTTCCTTTTTTAAACACATTCTTGCCCTTTACAGTTCTGTTCCTCTTTCCTCCTTTCTTCCCAGGAAAAAAATAAAAAAAAGAATTACAGAGAATACCTTTACTGTAAGTGCCTCTGCCAACCTGGCCAAGGAGTGCAGATCTTTGTTACTGTCTGGTCTGCAGTGCATTTAGGCTGTCAGTGAAACAAGTGGAAAAGACGCCTCTTCTACTTCATCTTTAATACTTCTTTAATGGAGGTTCAGTTGGTTTTAATTTAGAATTGTACAGCATAAGCCTTTAAACTCATTTCAGTCCCTCTGTAATTCAAACTTCTGCAGGTATACAGCGTATCAAATTCTAATGACTTTGTAGGTTTGTGCTCGCCAGACAGGTTTAAAAAGTGCTTGATTTTACACTCCACGTAAGTTATTACCATAGGGTCATCAAATCAGGTCAGCCATTTCTTCAGTGTCCTTTAGAAACTCTTAATTTCATGTTGGTTGAATATTCAGTCTTGAGCATCACCAAGCAGCTCCATGTTCTAAAAATATTTTTAAACTGTCTTACGGATCTGTACGTGTCTAGTCCTGGTTAAAGACAAAGCTTCATAATGCTATTTTTATTCATGATGTTAGCCAGCTGTAAAATATGAGACCTTTATCTATAGCGGGCAAAGAAATCAGGATTCATTTACAGGTTGCCTATAAAGTTGTGTAATTTGAAAAGCAGTGTTCATTATGAAAGAGCTCTCAAGTTGCTTGTAAAGCTAATCTAATTAAAAAAAGATGATGTATAAAGGTTCTTGAAAACAATGTGGTTATTTGTGATCTGTGTAACTTTTAGTAACTAATTTATAAATGCCCCCAGTAAAGAAGGGTGTGTGGATTTCTGTTTTAAACCAGAGCCGTTTTCACTCTAGAGAAGGATCTGTTTCTTTCTGAACTGTCTTTATTATGGGGGTGCGGTGGTCATTTTTCTCATTATTTCCACCATCAAAAACAGCACCAAGTTTGAACTGGTTGGAGTAATGAGTTACGTAGTGGCACTTCTTATTTTTCACTACCTTCTGATATGTGTAAAGAAGCACAACATGAAAGTCTGCTTCAGAAAGTATTTACCATAAGAATAATCAAATCAAAGAATGGCTTGCATTGGAAAGAACCTTAAAGATCAGCTAGTTCCAACCTCCCTGCCCTGGGCAGGGCTGCCACACACTCACTCGTGCTGCCCGCCAGAATTCCCATGTGCTCTTCTGCAGGGCTGCTCTAAATGAATTCTTTTGCCAGTGTGCAAAACTGGAATTGCCTCAACCCAATGCAGCACCTTGCACTTGGCCCTGTTGAGCCTCATTGGGTTCCTGTGGGCTCACTTCTTGAGCCTATCCAGGTTTCTTGCAGTGGCAACCTTTCTATTGTGTCAGCTGCACCACTCAGCTTGATGTCACCAGCAGATTTGCTGAGCGTGCACTCAGTCCCACTGTGTCATTGATAAAGATGTTGAAGAGTACTTGTTTCAAGATGGACACCCTGGAGGACACCACTCATGACCAGTGTCCCCTTGGATGTAGAGCTGTTGACAACAGCCCTCTGGCTATGACCATCCAGCCAATTCTTTGTCCACCAAATAGTCCATCCTTCAAATCCACATCTCTCTGATTTAGAGCTAACGATGCGGTGTGGGACCATGTCAAAGGCCTTGCACAAGTGCAGGTAAATGACAGCAGTTGCCCTTTGCTTGTTCACTGCTGGTGTCACTCCATCGCAGAACACCACCAATCTGCCCTTGGTGAAACCATGCTGGTTGTCTTGAGCACTTCCACATCTTGTGTGTGCTGTAATATCTCTCAGCAGAGGTTACAGAGGCCAACCCACACGAGATGCCACAGTTCTTCAGTGCTTCCTGTTTGAGCCTCATAATGGCTGTCCAGTAATCAAGGAAGCATCTCAGTGACTGTGCTTCTGACATTGTTTCAGCTTAGGTGAAGTCCCAGCACATGCTTGTCTGTCTTGTGCAGGTTCAGTGGGAGTTCCCTGTGCTTCTGGGTGTAGTCTGCCAGCTTTAGTGCACTTTCTGTCACAGTGGATATCTGCTGGGCTCTGCTCTGATCTGCGGCGATGGCTTCTGTCAGGGTGCTAGGCTCCAGCCCAAGTGCAGCAGCACTAGCTGGTCCTGATGTGAGTTTATGTTCTCTTGAAATCTTTTCCCATCTTTCTTTTGTGTTAAACGAGGAATAAGGCTTGTAGCACTCGCAGCTATCCTGGACAGATGTGATTTTTAATGATCACATTGTTGAGCACAGCATGCGAAGGAATCAGTTTGCATAGCAAAGCCAAATGCTGCACCAAGGAACGATTGAGTCTCTTTTGGCTGTTGCTCAAAAGAAAGCCACTTGCAAATCTGACGGGAAGCGGGCTGACAGCCTGAGTGCTGGAGGCAAATATCTTATGCAAAACATCTGGCTGTGCTGACCGCCCTGAGGTCAGGGGTGGAAGGACCAAATCTCTTAAGTCACGCTGATAAGTACAATCGGACCAGGAAGTACCACTTCAGTGCGTGCTGAATGCTTTGAAGAAGAGGGGAGATTGCTAAATGACAAAGGCAAACTCAAAATCCGAGATACCCAGAAGCCTAGCATGAGTACTTCGCCTGTAGGCATGCGGATGGCTGCGTGCACTTGTGTAGTGGGAGTGAGTACTCAGCAGCAAAGACTTTGAAGAACTTGCTTGGGTTTGGCTCTCATCTGCTTTTCTGGGGGTGAGAGTGGATCTGCAGAAACTTGGGTCTCCCGTACAAAACGTCATTTAGCCTTTTCCGGGGAATGTGAATAAAGCTTGGATGCTGCACATGCATCAAGGCCTGTTTGAGGCTTTACATCACTGGCCGTGAGGTATGTGCCCTTCTGAGCTCCTGCCCCTATCTGGTGGGAGGGGAGGGAGGGCAGCCAACAGAAGCAGGTTCAAGGTCCTCTACCGTACCAGACAAAACCAGTTATAGAGAATTCGCTTTGTTGACTTTTGCTTTTTGTTTACTCAGCTCCATCGTGTTTTTCGACATAGCTTTGAAGATGAGTGAATGTATCGCTTCCTGAAAAAATGAAAGCCACAAACCCAGAGCTACCCTGTGGAAGTCAGAACTAAGAGTTGGCTCTAAAAATGGAAGATCTAGATGAGGTGTGGATCGCCAACTCAAGTCCATAGCAGGACAGGGAGGAAGGAAGGGTTGACTTAGAAATGTTAAGCAGGGCAGGAAGAGACTGCAGTATGAGTCTGAGATAAAATGTGTGGGGTGGGTGTGGGGAGCACGGAACATAACCGTGCAAAAATGTTATAGGTGTCTGCTTGGGAGAGGAACGAGAGGAGAGAGGATATGCTGCATGTTTGCCTCAGGAAAGGCAATTGCTGATTCATCCCATCTGCCTTTCTCTTCATGAGTGCTGTTGCAAAACAACATACTTTTATGTCTGAAGATAAGAGGTCTGAACATTTTGCTTGAGCTAGGAGTTGTTTCCTTGTCTGCCTTCCAGATGTGAACTTTGGGGAGATTTTTCCTCCTATTAAAAGCACAGCTCGAGATTACATTTCTATTGGCGATAGTTCACGTGTTCCTCAGGAGAGCTTCTAACATACTGGGTGTACAGCATGGTGATAAATGCAGGGAAGGGTGAGCAGTTTAGCCGTGAGCCCGGAGCCAGTGTCTTCATGTGGCTCAGCAGTGAGTTGTATTGTCAGTGGGTATTTCAGTACCTAAAGATATCAAGGGTCGGACAGGGGGCCAAAGATCAAAACTAGCACAAGTCATGTGTTCTGGATATAACTTGCCTGCATTAGTATATGTGAGCAAGCTTTGAAAAGAATCAAGTTTTAAAATAAATAAAAATTGCATTGTAGTAGAGGATGTGATGAAAAAGAGTAGTACAGAAGATGAAACAGCCCCAACCTAGCCAGGCACAGCCTAAACATGTCCCCCCCAAGCCTGCTAAGTGCAGTCTCACCTGCTGATGAGCACAGTACCATGAGTTACTGCAGCTCAGAAGCACTTCAGTAGAACTCTTTTTATTTGAGCATCTTTGGACGTGGAAGAGAAGCCATTTCTCCAAGGAAGACATGGTTCAGGGTACAACTTATATTTGGTTAAGGGACTGGGGGTCATGTGTAGTAATAACTGGATCTGTTTTCTGAGATGAGAGCCCAGCAGACATGGTTCCTTCCAGCAGAGGTGATGTGCTGGTGGCAAGGTTTCAGCTGCCACATGAGGCATATTTACTTTCCTTCAGTCCTCCTTTCCCCATGCGTAACGTAATGATGGGCACAAGTTCTGCATGGTCACGTTTTAATGAACAACCCCAAACCAGAGTTAGTTAACTCTCTTTAGACTTACATTTTTGTTCTACTTAGAACAACTTCACTTATGGAATACCCAGTGAGGGAATGTATTTTACAGTAAAAAATTAGACCTCCACGAGGCCAGGGAAGCACAAAGTGCTGAGCTTTTTTTTTTTTTTTTTTCGTGCACGCTCATTTTCACTCATGACTCAGCAAACCTGCCCACATGAGCTGTTATCTGCAGCGCACGTAGCAGGAATGCAGAAGTACCTCGGCAACCCCGGGCAGAGCCGGGGGGAGCAACAGCGAGCACATGGGTCCCCCTAGCGTCGTCAGCGGCCCCAAAGAGCCCTAGCTGCTCTTGCTTACAGCGGCCAAAGGACGTGCGTTTCAGTTGTGCTGTTGGTAACTTAGTAGGATAGTGGAAGCTGTTGTTTAGATAAAGTAAGGCAGCTACACCTTGCTCTTTTCATGTCGCCTGCAATAGTACGTCGAGCAGGGATGGGATGGAGGAGCAGAGAAACAAAAAGGGGCTGGGCATTGTATAACGACCCAGTGCTGAAGACTGCCCTGCAGCAGACTCCTCCACTCCTCCGCCCTTCCTGAGGAAGCTTAGGGCAGCATCTCTCTTGGGATCTGCTCCAGGTTGAGCATGGACTGACCACAACCCTACGAGTGGCTCAATGCCTCAAGTTATGTTTAGTGTAGGAGAGCTTTGCCTGAAAAAGGATGCCAAGAAAGCGTAGACTAGGGGAATTCTAGACAGCCTCCTCCAAACTCAGGTCTCCTCATTCTTTCTGGGGAATGCTGGTGTCCAACATTGCTCCAGATCACAGCATTGGTTACCACTTGGAATGCTTTAGGATGAGAGATAGCCTCTGAAAGGTTCAGGATGGATATTAGGGAACATTTCTTCTCAGAAAGAGCGCTGAGGCACTGAAAGGGGCTGCCCTAGGTGATGGGGTCATCATTCCTGGAGGCATTCAGGAAATGTGTGGGTGTGGCACTGAGGGACATGATTTAGTGGCCATGGACCTGTAGCTTCTCTTCCTATCGGTGACTTGTAGACTTAAGGCATTAAGACCCTCAACTAAACCCTATTCCTGTAGCTAAGATGCCATACTGGGACATCTACCCTCCATTTTACCCCCACCTTTTTGCACATCTTTCGCCAGACCTCTGAAGAGAAGGCAGGTGCAATGAGTACACAAATGGTGGCCCAATGGTTGATGTCATTTGAAGAAAGTACGCACTGCTTATGAACCGGGCAATAGGGGAGCCAGATATTCAAGCTTGTTGCTTCTTGCTCCTTCACACATTCTGTGTTACCCAGCACATGAGGTGACAACTCTCAGTCTTACCAGGACAAAAAAAGCAGCTGAGATGATGTCAGCAATAGGGGATGGTTGGGATGGGGTGAGGTATTGAGGCCAAGCTGCTACACCTTCTTAGTGTCTTAATCTAGTCTTAAACAGCCTGGCCTGTCAGAAGCTAAAAAGGAAACAAGAGATTAAGGCCACGGACTTCTCTCTCTTTTTTTTTTTTTAATCTTTCAGACTTGCAGCACACTACCCCTTTCCTGAGCTTGTCACGCCTCCTGAGCTTAGAAAAAGGAGCAGGAGAAGCATTCTGTGTTTTATAAGCCTCTCTGGCTCCTTACAGCTCTGCCCTTCCTCTCTTGTAGAGCTGGGATAATGCCAAATTATGACACAAAATTAGATTCTTCATTGCAATGGGTGCAAGAGGCACGGTACACATACACCGCCTTTGTTGTTATTCACTGAACCCTGAACAAGGAGCTCGTGTCATCTTCCAAGAGCCTCTTGTATGACAAATGCCCACAAGAAAGCCAGTCCATTGAAGATCTTGCATCTCAGCTCTCACGTGGTTGCAGACCTCCCTTCCTCCTCTGCCACGGCTGTGGCTCAGCCCTCAGCCTGGAGTGTGGTGGAGGCAGGATAAGGCCCTGCCAACTCCACTCCTGCCTTTTTAGTGGGTAGGTTGGGAAGGGAGAAATAAGCAGTCCTTAAATGTAAGGAGTGCCATCTAATGGCCTAGTGGAGAATCCCGAGAGGTGGTTTTGTTTATAGCAAACACACAACATACTGGAATGCAAGACGCTCCCATGAGCAGCCTACCTGTAAATCACATTCTCAGGGTAAATTCATGTGGAATTTTTGGTGTTCACATAGAAACAAGCGTTCACTTAATCCTCTGTCTTCAAAGCAGCTACAGTAGTTTGCATGTGTGTCAGAACTTGGGTAATTCAGAGTGAAAAATTAATGAGTGGTGGCTAGTGTGTGAAAACAGCTGACGGAAAAAGGCTGCCTCGCTTCTGCCATGACTGTGTCAGGCAGCTACAACCCTATGCGCTCCAAGGAATTCAGGTCAGAAGCGATCCTCCAGCTACATGTAAGTAGCCTGTTCACCAGCTTACCCACAGGAATTATGGTTAAACTAAAGAAGACACTTGCCATATCACCTAGATATCCCAGGTGAATACAAACAGTGGCTGTAGTGCTGGAGATGGCCAAGTACAGAAGAACGGCATGTTGTCCCTTTTTAAAACAGACTATTTCCATTTATTCTTATTAAGCATTATTTTTCTTAACCTGTCTTCCAACTTCATCAGAGCTCATCAAATATTATGAAATAAAAAGCACTTGAACGTGCTTGTCAGGATTTCTTGCCCAATAATCATTTTCAAAACAGCTTAAGAGCTGCCTCTCCTATACAAATAGCAAAGTAACTCCTATTAAAGTCATTTAACCTGTAGTAAAAAAAAGCTCTGTGAATCACTCTGAACAATTCTAACAGCTGCCAGAGTGAGACTGATTTTGCCTTTAATTTGGAAAACTATTCGTTGGCAAGTAAGATGCATACATTTGATCTACTTCACATCCAATTTGAACAGCATTCACGATAATGTGCCCAAAACCAAGGCAGTGACCCAGTTAATGAAGGCCTGCAATAGGCAGCAATTGTAAAGCCTATCATCAGCCCAGCTTCTTCCACACATCTGACCCCAAAGTTGATCAATTCTATTTTTATTTCATCGGTCTATTTTAAGGTTCTTGTATATTTGAAAGAGCACTCACCTATAGCATAAGAGTTAGGGTAGTATGGTTAGGTTGTGGTTGGACTCAGTGATCTTTAAGGTCTTTTCCAACCTGAGTGATTCTATTATTCCATTTCTATTTCTATTTCTAGGCTATACTATTCACTGACTTCTACAGATTAACTCTCTTACCTGTTTTCATTCAAATAAACAAAGAAATCCCACTCCAACATGAAAATACATTTGACAGTACTAATCCTTTCCTTTCCTCTCACCAGTTGCAATTGGGAAGACATAGGCCAGGAAACTGAGGAGAAAAATACCGAGAGACATCTCAAAAGTAATCCATATACACCCAAGCAATGCTGTCCTCTGGAATGTCAAGTTTCAGTGGAAACTCTGCAGTTTTATGGATGCATGAGAAATGAACATGCCAAACCAAGGTTTAGAATTGGTATTTGTAAAAGCAGTGTTTTCCAAAGAAACGAAACAGAAGCTATTGAGCACACAGCGAGATGGCAGAGGTCAACACAACACATTCAGCAATATGCTTTTAGAAGGAAATATGAGATGGAAAAGTGTTGACACAGAAAGGAAACACGTACATGAGCACTAACGTAAGATGGCCATGACTGCCATGAGAAACCCAGGCTTAAAGACGGTGTAGAATTCAGAACCCATTTATTTGGAACATATAAGAATAATTCAATCCACGTTAAACATCCTTAGTGTCAACAGTTTAGAATACAGCAGTATTTGAAAAGAGTGAATATGTCATTTATTAACTTCCATTCCACATTACTTTATTTCCTTGTCTTTAAAAAAGAACTGCAAATAATTTAAGGGCAAAAATAGGTGCATCTACAGCTAATATAGCCATTTAAAGTTGTAGTAGTAATGCCATATGAGAAAGTGTGTTTCTTCTTTTAACAGAAATATTTATAACCAATTTTATACTTATCAAGCCTTTAATCATTTAAACAGTTAAACACTTTCAGTAGAGCAGAAGGAAGCTTTTATGACATAGCCAGTAACAGTCTTTACCAGTATTGCTACCAATGCTCCTCACAACTTTTACTTAGCAGCGTCCACACAACGTGGAGTAGTTACTCATGTACTTAATAACCACATCATTAGAGATAGTGAACTCTCAATGAATTTGTGCAAAACATCAGAGATAAGTGGCTGGAAGGCCTAGCTGGGCCCTCTGGCCAAAAGGCACGCAGAATATTGGAACTTGTTAGCCTGCATTTGCCCAACCTTTTAACAATGCAGCTAACTTTCAAACCCTTTTGTCAACAAAGCTTATTTTAAGTCTTTTTAAACTGAGCCCTTAAGCTCAGAGCCCTTGTCATCCAAGCATCCTTTGATTTCTCAGCATTGTTACTGACCTTATGGATTTTCACTTTCCCTGCTACACAATCCACACGTTAATCCTTTGCTATGTTTCTGGGGCCTATGCTTCTCCCACCTTCAATGAAAGCTCTTGAGGTTTTCTTATTTATGTTCTCCAGAAGGTCATGGGAGAGAAAGACCACCCGAATGTGTAATGATGGCTTAAACAAAATACTTGCTATTCTGAAGATACCTGCTGTTTATCTCCAATGCATTATGTAGAATAATTCTTTTCTCTTATTGGTGGTTAACTTGAAGAACAGACCAAAAAAAAGCAACACTAAAAACAACATGTTATGGTCCGAGGAACAAAGATAAATTAGGAGGATTTAGAACATCTTGATTTTAAAAACTGCCTTAAGAACATGCAGTTATTTTACTCCTTTTCCTTCAAGAGAGCACTCCAGAAGGAGGACTGTGATCAAACAAGACAAGAATCGAGGTGCTCATTTATTTCAGACTCCAGAACCTCAGTCTGGCACACAGGACAACTGACATTTCTTTCCTGCCTTTCAGCAGTGCCGGATCTTGGAGAGCAGACTGCAGATTCACCTTCGGTTTTCAAAGGTGTATTTATACTTGAAGTCACATCAGTATTCTTCTTTTTTATGAAATAGTTTTCAAAAGTAGCTCTGTCTTCCTTCCTCGGCCATTGCTGCACTGTATTTTCCAAACTTTTCTTCTCGGGCAGAGTCTGAGCTGCTGCAGCCTGCTGCAAACAAACTTGTTTTGGTGACCTGCTATAGCACGGCGGCAAAACCCTCTTGCCTTTTGCAGAACCTTGGTTTGAGTTTCCTTCCACAACACGAGCAATTTTAACAGGGGATCCATTAATGTTCTTGTATGCTTTTGTATTAGCCACAGAGAGTTTAGGGAACTCCTGCTTTGAAGCTAAGTTCATTTTCTCACTAGCATCATCAGGGAAGAGAGGGAAGAAGGTATTGTGACGGGGTGATTTTTCAAATTTTATCTCATTTTTAGGAATTGGTATTGTGCTTCCTGCTGGACGATGCTGTGAACCAGATCTCTCAGAGTTTTTAACATTACTGCTGAGTATTAAGCTTTTTTCTGAGAGCCCATCTGCTCCTCCAAGCCGATACCCATTCCCACTAAAAGGCTTTGGATCTTTCCTATCACCCAAACGCACACGGCCTGCAAAGAAGAAAAAACAAAAATCTAGCAAGCCTTTCCATATATAAACCATGGGCTTATTTGAAAAAAAATCTGCTGTTTGAAAACAGTGCAGCAAAATAAACCTTGTGAACAATTAAGTTGAGAAGCCTAGAAACAAACAAAATAGGCCCTGTTCCTTTCTACATAATAGTAGTATCTAATACAAAGCTCACATAACAATACCTGTTCAAGGGACTGCTTGTACAAGAACAGTTGTGACAAAGGAAGAAATAATTTCCAATACCTTTATTAGCTGACTTGGAATTTTGAAGGTTTTCTGGCTCAGTTTTCTCCTTGGGTTTCTTAGAGAAATTCTCAGGCTCTTTCACTTTTGTGAATGTACCTCCACAATTCTCCTGATGCTCAGCCCACCAGAAGTCTCGTGCAGAGGGTGCTCTGTTCATTGAACGTTTCACATACCCAAAATAAGGTCTTCTGTACTGACAGGGGCCGTTGCATCGCCACCAGTGCTGGCGGTAGGAATCTACCTCATCATGAAAATTATGATAGATCTAGGTTTTAGCAAAAAAAATAACAAGTGCCAGTCACTCAGAAGAACTCTCATTTTAGTCAGAACTATCTCTACTCACTCCACACACACACATCCATCATCGCCACCACATTCTTTCATATTACAGGTCAAAGATAAAGTCCTGCTTGCCAGTAAGGTATCAAGAAGGAAGAAGAGAGTTCAGCTGCTAATGGAAAAGACATGGTACAAAGTCCTTCTCCACGTGCCTTCTCTGCAAAACAAACACAGTGTAGTGTTCTAAGGAATCTGGTACGTGATGTGTGTTTTGAAACACCCTTCCAAGTTTATTGCACCTCTCTGACAAAACTTTATTTTACTGTTGTGAGAAAACTTCTCCCTGCTCCCCTCATCCTGGTTTTATATTTTAATCTCTAAGATACCTTACTGTCATGATTTCTATGCTATTGGTTAGAACAGTTGAATCTGGGTGAAATCTGATCCACGCAAAACACAGCTTTAAAAATGACAAGATGTACAGAAAGATATCCTGTCTTACCTGAGCTGCAATAAAATCATTTCTAAAGTACACAATACCAGCATTATATTCTCCATCTTCCTATTATCTTAATTAATCTTATCACAGACACAAATCTTAAATATCATCAACTCACCAGGTTCTACTGATCTCAACTAAAACAGGCTGCTGCTATTCCCCAGATATTATTGTGAACACGGAGTTATTCCGTCTCTGAATTCATGAACCACTGCAGATTTTAAACTAACTTTAAATGAGAATTCTCACAGGGGGTAACTGTGATATCACATCTGCTTCAACTTACTCCCTCCAACACTCTGTCCAACAGAATAACCACAGCACTGTCAGAGGTGGCTGCAAATTTGCATTGGTGCCAACTGCAGGGTTGTATTACTGGTACCACACTTGGAGTACTGAAAAACACGGTAACAAGTTATGAATATACATCTATCCATACATATGGATACATTAAGTGGACTATACTTACTGTGACATTGGCTCCAGTCAAACGATTAATGCGACGCATGTGCTTGCAGAACTCTGGCCCGTGAGAGTCACGATCTCTGTCATTGTTAGTAACAAAAAGCAGGGCATGGATCATTTCATGCAACAGCGTCTGAAACAATGAAAAAACATTCAGTTATTAAATTAAGAGTGTTACATGTAACTAAAAAACTAAGCTGGAAAAATCTGTATTGTTTTTGTTCATCTTGGCACTGATCTAATTTTCATACGTTCACACGTTGCACCTGAGCCATAAAAACACAACAGTTATTCTACTCCCACACGAGTGTCATTCCAGAAAGAATAATCCTGAAGCTCATCAGCCCTCTAAAGAGATCACCCGCTCCAAAGCTGAAGAGCTATATGTATGAAGATTAAAATTGCAGCATCTCCATTAAGCAAAACTGAGCATCCCCACTATTTTGCAAGCCCTGAGTATGTAAGAACTCCGCTATGGGATGTAAAATGTGGGTGAGTGTATGATGGTCAGGTGCCATCTGTTTCACGTTGGGGTATGCCAGCAGCCTTCTGATACCTCGACGAGATCCTTCCTGGGCCGTAACTTCAGGAGCGGCTCACTCAGGCGAATGGAACACATGCCACCGTTCCCTTCGTATTTACACACCCCAGCGCAGCTGAAAGACACCCGGGAACAAAGCACTGAAGGCGAGGGGCTTTTACAACACACCAAGTCAGCCCCCTACACCCAATCAGGAGAGGAGGGGACAGGACCCCACGAGCAGCCCCCCCACCCTCGACCCGCCGGGTCCTTACAGCGTCATGCGCGGGCTCCAGGACACCTCCACGGCCGCCAGCCGCCCCCAGAAGAGCGCCTCGTTGAACTGCACGAAGAGGCCGTGCACGTCGGGGCTGGGGTCCAGCAGCTCCCAGGCCTCGTCCACCACCGACAGCGGGCGGAGAGACGCGGAGTCCGGCGGGGCCTCTTCACGCGCCTCCGCCTCCCACAGCTCCTGGAGCTGCAGCGCCAGCGCCATGTCATCGTCCCCTTCGCGCTGCTCTCGCTCCATGCCAACCGCTGGCAGCCCCTCCACAACACGCCGCTCCACGCACCCCAACGGCCACCTCTAGTCTATTACGCATGCGCAGTTGCGAGCTGCACGTCCCCGCGGCGCATGCGTTACGCGCCGCGCGTCTCCCGGTTCGCCCCTGCCCGGCGGAGCGGCTGCGCATGCGCATGGGGAACGGCAAAGCCGTCTCGAGCGGCGGCGCCGTGCGCAGGCGCAGTGGAAACCTCTGTGGCGGCGGTGGGTGAGCATGGCGCTGGCTCTCGGGGAGGGCGGCGGCGGCGGGAGCCGGCTGCGGCGGCAGCTGGAGTCGGGGGGGTTCGCGGCGGCGGAGTACGTGAAGCAGCTGTCGCAGCAGTCGGATGGCGACCGGGACCTGCAGGAACACCGGCAGCGCATCCAGGCGCTGCAAGAAGAGACGGCGCAGAGCCTGAAGCGCAACGTCTACCAGAACTACCGGCAGTTCATCGAAACGGCGCGGGAGATCAGCTACTTGGAGAGCGAGATGTACCAGCTCAGCCACATCCTCACCGAGCAGAAGGGCATCATGGAGGCCGTCACCCAGGCCCTGCTCCTGCAGGCCGACCGCGACGACCCCGCCTTGGGCGCCCGCCGCGCCGCCGCCGCCGACCCCTTCCTGCCGCTGTCGGTCAAGGATGCTGCGGCCAGCGAGGAGGGCCGGCAGCGGACGCTCACCACCCTGCTGGAGAAGGTGGAGGGCTGCCGCGACCTGCTGCCCGAGAGCCCCGGCAAGTACCTAGTGTACAACGGCGACCTGCTGGAGTACGATGCCGACCACATGGCGCAGATCCAGCGGGTGCACGCCTTCCTGATGAACGACTGCCTGCTGGTGGCCACCGCCCTGCCCAACCGCCGTGGTGCATACCGCTACGACGCCCTGTACCCCCTCGACGGGCTGGCCGTGGTCAACGTCAAGGACAACCCGCCCATGAAGGACATGTTCAAGCTGCTCATGTTCCCCGAGAGCCGCATCTTCCAGGCCGAGAACGCCAAGATCAAGAAGGAGTGGCTGGAAGTGCTGGAAGAGACCAAGCGCAACCGGGCCCTCAGCGAGAAGCGACGCCTGGAGCAGGAGGCCCTGCCCCGGCCCGCCCCAACGCCTCCAGAGTCCACCAACCCCTTTGAGGAGGAGGAGGAGGAGGAGGAAGAGCCCTCTGCCGAGGAGGAGGCGGTCGACCTCTCGCTCGAGTGGATCCAGGAGTTGCCAGAGGACCTGGACGTCTGCATTGCTCAGCGGGACTTCGAAGGGGCAGTGGACCTGCTCGACAAACTCAACGAGTACTTGGGAGACAAGCCTGTGAGCCAGCCCGTGAAGGAGCTGAGAGCCAAGGTGGATGAGCGGGTTCGGCAGCTTACAGACGTGCTGGTGTTTGAGCTGTCTCCAGACCGCTCGCTGCGAGGAGGGCCACGGGCCACTCGCCGAGCCGTGTCCCAGCTCATTCGCTTGGGCCAGTCCACCAAGGCGTGTGAGCTCTTCCTGAAGAACCGTGCGGCCGCGGTGCACACGGCCATCCGACAGCTGCGCATTGAGGGTGCCACGCTGCTCTACATCCACAAACTCTGCCACGTCTTTTTCACCAGCCTTCTAGAGACCGCCAGAGAGTTTGAGACGGACTTCGCTGGCAACAACGGCTGCTACTCTGCCTTCGTTGTGTGGGCCCGCTCTTCCATGAAAATGTTTGTAGATGCTTTTAGTAAGCAAGTGTTTGACAGTAAAGAGAGCTTGTCAACTGCAGCAGAGTGCGTGAAGGTAAGAGTGCACAAAGAGGGAGGTGTGCCATGGTGGCCTCAACAAGGCTTGCAAATCTTCATTTCTGATCCCCCCCCGCAGTTGTTGACTGAGTGCAACTCTGGAAGGGTTTCCAATTTTCTCAGCTTATGGGGGGAGAAAAAGATTATGATGTAATTGTCCAGTGTTTTTGACAGCCACAGCTTGTCTTTTGATTTCTCAGTAATAAGGGGTTTCTCGAGTCAGAAGTGAGTGAACCATAACTAATGATTCCCTGTTTTCTGAGAATACATTCCCCCTTTCTGTTTTCTATATTTACCAAATTTATCAAATAACACTTTATTTTTCCTTAATACCCAAGGTAGCTAAAGAGCACTGCAAACAGCTCAGCGACATTGGACTGGATCTCACCTTCATCATTCATGCTCTTCTGGTAAAGGATATCAAAGGCGCTTTGCAGAGCTACAAGGATATCATCATTGAGGCCACCAAGCACCGCAACTCTGAGGAGATGTGGAGAAGGATGAACCTCATGACTCCGGAGGCTCTGGGGAAACTCAGGGAGGAGATGAAGAGCTGCGGCGTAGGCAACTTTGACCAATACACTGGTGATGACTGCTGGGTCAACCTTAGCTATACTGTAGTAGCTTTCACTAAGCAGACTATGGCCTTCTTGGAGGAAGCATTAAAGCTTTACTTTCCGGAACTGCATATGGTTCTTCTGGAGAGCCTAGTGGAAATCATCCTAGTGGCTGTGCAGCACGTTGATTACAGTTTACGGTGTGAACAGGACCCTGAGAAGAAAGCATTCATCAGGCAGAATGCATCCTTCCTTTATGAAACTGTCCTTCCTGTTGTGGAAAAGAGGTTTGAGGAGGGAGTTGGAAAGCCAGCCAAGCAGCTACAGGATCTGAGAAATGCTTCGAGATTGATGCGTATAAATCCAGAAAGCACCACCTCTGTGGTGTGAAGTGAACAAACAATTCTTAAGAACAGTGTGTGAAAGCACTTAGTGAGAATGTTGTATGTTGGATATATGAACTAAATGTGGTTTCTTTTTTGAGTCCCTGAAAAACGTCTGGTTGCGGGATTGCAGAGGCTGAAGTTAGAATCAAGGGTTCAGCACTCTTTTTTGAGGGAGTGTGAGAAAGTGAGAGGTAGCATTTGAGATCGTGTCCTTGTACAGCATATCCTGTAAAAATGGTTAATGTCATGCTTGTGACTTGGGGGGTACTATGATGTACAATTTTTGGCCAAATGTTTGTAAAAATCTTTAATACATGGACATTGTTTGGCAGGAAAAGATCACTTCTTGTCACATCATTGTGTGCATTCTTTTTTAAGGCAGTGCTCTGCTAGAAGGGAAGTGCTGAAACACTCCCAGGGTGTGGTATTTGGTGAGGCATGTCCACCATCTAGATGTGACTCAGCAAGCAGTAGAGATAAACAACATGGATTTGCACATTCAGATTTGTTTGATAGCAATGGAGACTCCTCAGTTTCTCTTGCATGTGTAATCTCTTCATTCATTTCTAGAACAGATCTAACTTAAAAATCTTAATTGATTTCTGTTGTTTTAATGTAGGGGCTGTTTCTCTAATAAGCTTTCCTGACAAATTACAGCTCTTGGAAAGCAGAGCCTCCCGTTGTCACCAACACTTCTTCCCTTCAAGGAAGAAATGAGGATAACTTTCTTCCCTTCCCCTTTGTATTCCGCTTGTTTTCTCACAGTCTTCATTGGGCTCAAGTCCATCTGGCAAGCTATGCACTCTTGCTAAAGGTTCTGTCATAAGTGCATTATGGGCCATGACCTGCAGATAGAAACCACAGCAAAGAAAATCCATAAATGCTCTTGAAATGTGCAAGTCAGGGAGAGGGTCTTAATGGAGTTATTGTTTTGTCAGGAAGAGGCAACTGTAGTTTTGCCTTGCAGAAACAGCAGAGGGTAAAGACACTGGCTATGAGGGATTTTGTGAATGATTTGATCTTCAAAAAGCATACCCTCATTCTCCGGAAAATGTTACCCTTTTTTCCTGTAATGTAGCAGTAACTAGCCAAGAACAGTCCTTTTCGCAGAAAACACACGGAGTGCATTTGATTGAGAACTTGAATGTAGATGGCATTCTTGCCATGCAAATGGTTTTTTAGTTTGGATTGGTGATGCCTATCTTGCTCTATATTTGTCTGTGAAATTCAGACAGGCTTATGTAAAGGCTCTCTTTAGAAGGCTATCAGCATCACCTTCTAAGCTGCATGAAATTCTTCCCCTTCATTTTGCAGGCCTTCTTAATTGAGGTAAAATTGTTACAGCTGCATAATCTTATACTGGGCACTTAATAAGATCTTAACAAGATTGTAACTGGAATAATTGATTATCCTATTCCTCTTGTGTTTTAAAATGAAAGCTTTTGCAGTTTGTATCATGGTAATAAATGCCTCATGACTGCATGAAAAAAAAAAACACAGAAGAAATCACTATTAAGACATCCTGTGTAACTGCTTATACTGCAGCTTTGTCATTTCTCCATGTTCTCACACTTCCAGCTCAGTGCACTTTTTGCTTTGGTGGCTAGTTTTCATTCTCTTGTTCTTAAGGTGCTTTTTGAGCTGTCAGATTTTGCCAAGCATTTGCTTACTTGCCATCCACTGTTTGGTCATTTTGCTGGAAAATAACCAAAAAGAACAAAGATGTTTTTTAAAGGGTGACTCATTAGCCTGAGCTAAAACAGTTTAAAAAACACTGAAAAAGCTGTATTTGCAAACAGGCATTTTTTTTTCCCACCAGTGAACTCTCTTAGATACCAGAACCCAGTATTATACTGAAGTAAGATATTTTCTATCAACTGTTTAAAGTAAGCGAGGGTAGTAATCTGGTCTTGCTTAATTTTTATGTGAACTGTAAGAGAGAACTCCATTATGATAGGTGATTTAGAAGGCAGAGAGAACGGAGGGCTTGCTTTCTCTGAAGACAGGTATATTTCAGTGTTTTGTTTAAAGCAGAAGAAAGCGTGTTGTGAGCAAAGAATAAATATCAATAAGTGTTATGTCACTTTTGTTTTTTGCTGTGCAAAAGGAGGGTAGCTGTAGAACTACAGCTCAAGATTGATTATCGAGGTGCTTGAGGATTTTGTGTAAGAAGCTGAATTATGGATGCCTGATTTTTCAGCTCCGGCATGCTGTTAAATTGGAGAGCCCTATTCATGCTTCTGTTACGAGCTGGCACAGCACATCTTATTCTAACCAGAGGCTGAAATGTAAGATCTAATTCTGCCATGCACTCTGTTATGCCTTTATCACCATTCCCTTCATCAATCTATTAAAGGCATGCATGTCCTACCCTCCTGATAGTCTGTCTGCTGCTGTCTTGGAGCAGTAGGCTTACTACATAGATGTTGGCTTTAATGGAGTGGGGAATCTGGCCTTCTTATTTTTTTGGAGGGGGTGAAATGTTATATTCATGTGCCTGTTAGCAATCCACACTAGTTTGAGTTGTATGAACTGTAAGAAGCAGTGATATTTTGTAACCTGTGAATGAATCTATGCTGAAGTCATAATGAAAGAAAAACATTGGCTTAAGGAAAATGGAGTGTAAATAGCATTGAACCCACTTTGTATGTTAATTCAGTTAGCAGATAAAGCCAACACATGCTGAAAGTCATTGTTTAATAAATACATTTCAGATTTGCATATGGCAGTTTGAAATGGTGCTTTTCTTTTTCTGAGCTGTTCTCTTGTGGAGGTAGTGTGTTCAAATGGAAATTTGTAGTAACTGTTAAATAACACAATAGTAGTTCTGCTGATCCGGGGAAGAGAGAGCTGTAATTTTGCAAAGGTTTTTGTTTATTTTCTTTCCCCCTGAGGGATTTGCATATAAAATCTGGTTTCCCTTAGCTGCTATGACAAAATTTTGGTGTATATTTTATTTAATTGTTATTCAGAAGAATTTATGTATTAGAATTTTATGCAATAACTTTTCTGAACAGCGGGCACCATATATTAAAACTTTTGGGACATACAACAGTAGTGATGCATTTCTGTTATTACGTCATCATCAGAAAGAGGACACTGACAGCCTGGTTCAAAGATCAAGTCTGTTAATAAATCTTCAGTGATACTAATAGAGTTTGAGGTCAGCCAGCATTTGTGACGTGATTATAAGAAGCAGCAAGGTGATAAAAGCCAGGGGATGTCAGTTATGCTGCCCGTTATGTTCCATTCCTATAAAGTTGGCAGATAACTCAATGAGGTGCAATTTGAAGAAAGTCTCTCTCAAAATAGTATCTGAGTAAAATTGAGAAGTGGACTAACCGTAGTCTGCTATGATTTGAGGTGGATATATTAAGCCATATTAACATCAGGAGAGCGTAGCGTTGTGAGGCTTGCTACCTTCCAGAGATAACTTTTCCTTTATTACACACTCTGCTTGAATGCTGCAGTGCGCCCCATCTTTTCACTGGGTGAAGTCCTATTACTTGAAACCTTAACATGCCATGGGCAGATAGAAGCATTACATCTGTGCTATCTTGCAGCTAGTTTAGGGCAATTTGTAGTACAATAGAAAATGAAGATACTGAACCAAATGATGCGGGTGTTAAGGTCAACATCTCATAGCTCTTTTTTGCCCCTGCTTGGTAGCGTTTTTCTCCTGTACTCATTTTTGTACCATCAGGCTCTTAATTCCTCATGATTTCCCACTGTGTTTCTCCATCAGCAGCAGACATCCTTCAGCAGATCTCAGCTTTCTCAAGCTGTCTACTTTTTTAGAAGTATGTATCGATGTGTGACTTACTTTCAATCTGCCTGAGAGACATTTTGCTTGACTACAAGCCCCTGAAGGGGTGTGAAAAATTACTAATCTCAGCATCATCTGTGTTCTGGTTGTTAATTTGTTATGGCTAAGTGAAAGGTCTCATAGTCAAGCCTTATTTTGTTTCAGTATTGAACTGAAATTTCAAACAAGAGCTCAGCCAAACTCACATTCATAACACAGATTTGTACTCTAGCACAGTTGTGCAGAAGGTCCTTACTACCAATCTTCATAACTTAAGTGCTCCTCATACTTCTTTTGCTGCACAAGTCATGTTTTAGTTGGGCTGCCTTTTACTTAAGGCTCCCAGCATATTTTCTATGGAGAAAGTAAAATCCAGAATGTGGCCTATCTGTCAACAAGTTTTGTGGGCACAGCCTGTAGATGCATCCTTTTCCCCAGAGGTTCAAGTGTAGTTGTGTTATGTCCAGTGCCTACAGTTTTGAAAGCCAACATAGAGACAAACCACAAGCTGTGGAAAGAATATTTCCCAATCACATATAGTATTCTGCTTATATGAAAATAAATTTAAGTCCTTTATAACACAGTTGATGCTAATTGCTGCAATAGATCAGGATTTTCTTGAGCTGGTACAGTAACAACAATTTCTTCCAGAGTATTTAGGAAACTTTCCTATTGGGACTTTAATGAGTACAGCATTCCCCAGGATTCAGCCCTTGACTTCAGGGCTACAGGCTGAACAAGATTCTCTGCTGCAGACGTCCTCAGTTTGACACAGCAGAGAGCAAGTTATACCAGGAAGCCTGGACTGTACTGGCCACTGAACTGCATTTCTCTTTCCAGAAGTTTACTTGACTGACCAGGAGACCTTTAAGGCAATTTTGGATCACCCTTCTGTGACTTTGTGTTGTTTATTCCTCTCTCCCTCCCTATGCTCTTGCTTGATCATGGTCAGATTCCTTTCCATGTGCTGAACGTTCCACTTCACACCCAAACAGAAAACTGTATTAGGATGAAGAGAATCTCCTCAAAATACCTGAAGAGGACTGTGATGGCACGTGGTTACCAGTGGGTGTCTCACAAGAGCTCTGCGCTGGTGAGCAGAGCATAACAGGAATCTGATCATCAATGTAAACAAATAGAATTGTGTTCAGTTTGCTCTCCTAGACCAGGACAAGAGCTAACAACATATAAGAAGGCTGAGATATGAATTCCTTCATGTAATAGCAGAATCTGGATTCTTAATTATGGGTTTGTATTACCCAAAAGGCAATTTGACCCTGCAGCTGTAGGAAATCTCATTTTGATGTGCTAAATGATGTTGCAAGTACTGCATAGGGAGGTGGACTAGGGAAGAAGGAGATCAAATTTACTTCACCGCTGTTGGGAAAGTCCTTAGGAATGCTTTAATTAAAGGTGATTTCTAGTCATAAAAAATAAATTGTGCAGCTGTTCACCAGACAATTTAAAATCCAATTTCTCATGGAGGTGAGTTAGCCAAATCCTTTACAATATAAGGCATGCAGATGTAAATACCTGCAGGCCTGGGCAAAACTGTGATCTGAACTTCAGATGGCACTTGGTCTGACTGTGAGGAGAGGGAAAACCCCACCTCAAGACACTACCAAGCTTTGATTCTCTGGATTCTGAGAACTCTTACTGATGTGCGGAATCAAACTCTATAACCAAGGCTAGGTTATAAAGAGGTATGTTTATGCAGCACTGGGCACATGGGGGATCGCTCCTCCTAACATGTGCATCGATGAACAGAAGCATTGGGTAATTATAGAGCGATTACATACATATTCAACAATTTTCGGAGAAATCATTTACATGTTCACTGTTTTTCCAGGAACTCATTTACATGCTGTCCCTCCTACTGACACGTGCACAGTTTGTAGCGGGGGTCTCGCTCTGGTGGTCGTCGGGGTGAAGTCAGACGTATTCCTCGGGTTGACCTTCCTACCTTGGCCCAGCTCCTTCACTCAAACCAGTCAACACCAGTTTCTTTGGCTACCCCTCCCCTTATGTTTGCCCAGCTCCATTGCACCCATTGTCTTGACTGCAGAGATGTCGATATGTCCCACTGGTCTTTTCCCATTTGTATAGTTCTCTTCTGAATTCTCTCGAAGCCTAGTATACTTAATGTTCGTGTGAGCAGCCCCTATTTACCCAATTCCTGATCTCACTACTGTTTATAAAGTCACAGTTCACACACAACTGTCTGTGCCAGTCAGATTTGTTAAGACCAAGTCTGATTAATTACAGCTTCTAAGCCCTGCTTTACTCTGGGGGACTCATGTTAATGTTAATTTTCAGCTCTCTGGGCCCTATTTTCACAAGAGGAAGGGGCCCGGCTCCCTGCCCCAGCTCCTGTAGGTTGGGGCTGTCAGAAGGGCACTTAAAATTCTGCAGAGGATCCTTCCTTCCTCAGAATTCAGGGAATTTTTCTCCCAACCAAAATGCGAGTCCCTGATAAGCAGCTTCTGTTCCGATTACTTTTTTTTTTCCCCTCTAACAATTGTTTGATTGTTTGTTTTCCTTCCCTGTGACGTAACTTCTCCTGCTGAGGTGCCAAATTGGTTTTGTAGAGGAGGGTGACCAAATTGCATGTGAAATTGCTATCTGTGCCTTCTATAATTCAGGCCATACAATACACAGCTGCCCTCAGTAATGACTCTCTATGTGGGGAGGAGGGCTGGGAGCTCACAAACAAGGCCCATCACCTTTGTCCCACAAACTTCCACCCAGCAAGGTGCTTGAGTGCTTGCTTAAGAGCACAATATTTCAGCCTGAGTTTGACAGGCCCACTCCTATACTCAGAGTTAATTAGACATTAAAACTTTTCTCTTGCGTGGAAGATCAGTGTATTTCTGCTGAATATCACAAAGCCAGCTAGCAAATAAGTGATAGTGGGTCAATACTGGGCCTGTGGGCCCACCAGGTTCCACAGCAGCTGGTCTTGGGCCTTCCTGCGGGTTGGGCCCCATTTTGTTGTCACCGCCCCATCAGGGTGCAGCCTGGCCCCTTCACCCAGGACAGCCCCTCTCCTGCTGCCAGTGGCCATTTCTTGATTTGCCCTGATGTTTATTATCACTTAAATAGACTCCCAGACTGAAACATCCAGGGGAGTTTTGCCTCTTCTGCTTTGCAGCCCAGGAAATTAATTCCCCTAGGATTTTGTCCCCACAGAAGAATGGTGCTAGTTTAACCAAACTGGCTTAGAAATTTAGTTAAACCCACACAAGACCTTCTGTTGCCCATTACTTTTGACTTTCTAAAGACTCTGCTTAGAGTATAATATGCCCAGACATGGAAGTGTTTATTCGTTACCAAAATTACAGCACTAATTCCTTCAGACTGCATTCAGCCCTTCTGTCTGCTGTGGGCAAGCTCCAGATTTACCTTGGTGTTTGTTTTTAGGCCTTGAAGATGTAAGAGCCAGTCTGCAAATGCCTTTAATCAGGAAGCAATTAATCGCACAATTTTCCTCTTTGCAGCCAGTGTAGGGCTCATCCAGGTAATGTTCGCTGGGAGGCAGCAGCCCGTGCCTGCGTGCTACTTTTATTACTCTATGTCTCTGCTAATTAGTTCCTGTTGGATGGGAGGCCAGACTGCTACAGGGGCTTCAGATGAAAGGTACAACCGGTTAAGGCAATCTAAAGATAGCTTTAAGAAGAAAAACAAATGCTTTGTTTTCCTAACTCTTTTTTTTTTTTTTAAGTTATTTATGAAGAAAGCTCCCAAGTGCTGCTGGTTCTTTTGCTGGAAGTCAGGACCAGGTTTGTGAAGATTGTTCCTGTGTGTCAATGCTGAGCAGTGGGACTGCCGCTGACCTTATTCAGTGTTCCATTAGCAAGCCCCATATCCTTCCTGTCCCATGCACTGGCTATAAACAGCAATCTCACTTTTTATGCTATTATTGTAATTTACTAGCAGAAACCGTCCTCTCTGCACACCAAAAACATAGCTCTTCATGCCTATTATAATTGTTCTTCCAAAGTTATAAATAACACGTTAGCCTGGCTTATGTGTTCATGCAAGTCAAGCTAGAAACTGGCAGATGAAGGAAATTAACTGTCTCCAGAATTCACATTCCTGTCACTTATTCAATTATTTGATCAACATAATTGCTCAAAGCAAGAGCTAATTGGAAAATTACATGCATTTACCCTCTCTATAGAGGAGGAAAGGCTTATCAGGTATTTTACTGCAGGCAGTTCATTACTTCCAATATTCTGGAAGAAAAAAGGTTTTTAACAGAGCCAGGCCCAAACATACACAGCTAGTTTGCTAGCCAGATGCTTTCTCACCCTCAAAATAGATCCACTATTTTGTGGTGCAAGGGTTTTAACACGACTGTACCACAAGTACCTTGGCACGTGGGAGCAGGAGCTGTAAGCCAAGCTCGCATCCAGGAGCCTGCGGTAATAAACATGTCCCTGCTTTTGTATTTCTGTATTCACACTGTTGCTGCAGCCACATGTCTCCAATTCTTCCCATGATTGGATCCCATCCCTGGGAGCTGATACAGAGACCATTGATCAGATGGAGTCAGCCAGGTGAGGGAAAGGCGTATGGTGATTTGTTGTTGCCGTTGTAGAAGATTAATTCCCCACATTGCCAGCTCAAATCCTGCATCAGTGCCACAGTTCAAGACACTGGTATCTTTGGGCTGATTTTTCTAATTCCTCGCCACACATGTGCACATGCTTCATAATTAAACAAAATGTAATCTCAATACTGGAGCAGAGGGGTGGGAGTGGAAAGGACCAGGAAGTAGGAGAATCAAACCCTAAAGCAGTGCCTGTTTCCATTATTAGCTCTAGAATTGTTTGTGGTTGGAACATTTGATTTGTTTGAGCAACAAGACAGGCAAGCACTTTTCCAGTCTGTGCAAAGGGGAGGAAGCCCATCTATCAATGCCAACAGTTTGCAACCTATTGTCTGCAGGCCCTGGGGGGACCTCTGGGTTATCTGTAGGAGAAAGGCAGCTAAGAAAATCAACCCTGTTGTCAGTTGCCTTTAATTCATGATAGATGGTTTACATCTCTGATGGAAAATATCAGGTTCTGGAAATAAAAAATGGATAAAAATTAAAGATCTGTGGAGCAACACGTTTCTTTTTCTGCAGTGGGATGCCTGAACAGTCTGCTTCTAGATTGTAGGGGGGACTTCCCCCCACCTCTGCCCTGGGATGTGCTCTGGCATGATTTCCTAACTCTTTTTCTGTTTTTTTTTGTTTTTTGTTTTTTTGTTTTGTTTTGTTTTTGTTTGTTTTTTTTCCAAGCACTGGGTTTTGGCTGCCTGAAAAGCTCCCTGTAGTGGTCCACAATGATGTGAAGCGTGGGAGGCATGCTGGCCTGGTTCTCACAGGTTGTACGGCCACCACTGCACAAGTGGCACAGAATAGCCCTGGAAAACACACTATACTGCATGTACCCATCCTGTCTATATTTGATGAGAACTAGGTAATCACGCGAGTTAGTTTTAGCTCATCCTAGAGGAGATTAAGAAATGAATACAGCATGGCCGGTTTGTAATTATACTGGGACATTTCTGATTACAGTAGAAGTATACTATTCCTTTTCTTCGTTTCTTTTCTTTCTTTCTTTCTTTCCTTTTTTTTTTTTTTTTCCTAATACAGAAAGCAAAAGTAGGCAATAAGCGAATAAGAAGGTAGCCCCAGGATAGGTGGCTGGGGAACATGCAGAGCTGTACAAGTGTCCTAGCAGTCCCCAGGAATGGAAAGCTGGAGCCACCAAGCTGCCTGTAGGCACAGGTTCGTTGTGCTGCTTTATTTGGGATGCTCTGCAGTTGGGAAAAGGGGTGCAGAGGGCGCCAGGAGCCATTCCAACTCACAGCTCTGATTCTCACACAGCCGCCGGGAGCTGGAAATGAGGACGGTTTTGTCAGCCGTGAGTGACTCCAGCTAGTGGACAAATAGCCCCTGAATGTGCTACTGTGACCTCTAAGCTGTGACTAATGGGATAAATCAGTAACCCGATGGCACCGCAGGACAGCTTGCTCGGAAAAGGCACGCTCCTTTGTCGCCAAGTGTTGGCACAAACAAAGGGAGAAAAAAAGAAAAACCACAACGATCCGTCAGCATCTTGCAAAATCGGGCCAAAGCAGGAGGCTGGCGGGAGGGCAGCGGCTGCCGCGGGGCAGAAGCGGGGCGGCTCCACAGCAGCGGGCGGCCCCGGGGCGGCTCCCAGAGGAGCCCCGGCCTCGCAGCCGCCGGCACCGCGGCTGCAGCGACAGCAGGGGGCGGCCGCCGCCGCCGCAACCCCGTCCACCATCCCTCCAGCCTAACATCCCTGCTTCCCCTCATCCTGCATCCTCACATTCCAAAATCCCCACACTCCTTCATCCTGAGGTCCTCTCGCCCCCGCATCCTGAGTACAGCCCCACTCTGCTTGGCAGCCCAGCAGTCCCACACTCAGCCCAAGTGTCTCCACGTCTTGGCCCAGGGCATGAAGTGAGTGCTGCTGGCAGTGCTGCTGCTCGAAGATCTGGGCTTTATTGTGGTTATTGCCCTCGAGAGCAACGATAACTGGGACCACGGAGGTGGCTCTCTGTACTAGGGCTTTTTGTTTGCCTGAGGCCTCTTATTAACTGAGCTGACACAGTTGGGAGCTTGCTGGGATCTGGAAAACTCCTTCTAGTCTGGGCTTGTTGCACACCGACGAGACAGCTTTACAGAAGTGCACAATGCAGCAGTTACTTGTGCACTCCTGGTCCCACCATGATGCAGGATGCAGCAGCAAGCAGCAGCGGCCTCTGCATCCCCTTGGCCCCAGTGCTAAAACACAGTACTTCACTGGGAGCTTTGTCCCAGTCAGGAACAGTCCCTCCTCCCCGTGCATGGTAACAGATATTCTTCTGCAGGATTTTAGCAGTAGAAATGAATGCTGGAAACCTTGTACTTTTGTGACACCAGGGCATTCTTCCTGCCAACTGTGAATTGACTTGATTGCATTTCTGCAACTGGAAAATTGAATAAATGTACGTAGAAAAAAATGATTGTCCCTCCAGTTCTTAGCCTGCTCCTATCTGTTTTCTTGTCCCACTGGGCCTCAAGCTGGCAGCTCCTCGCAGGAGGCCCACAGCATGCTTGCTCTGAACACTGCACAGCAGAGTCCTGCTGTGCTCTGAAGCCATGGCACCAGGTGCTGCTGCACTGGGAATGTTTTCCTGGTGTTTCCATGACCTGACTTAGCTGGAACTTTACCCAGTTTTCTGCTCGGGCACAAGTATCTGCTTACTGTTTTCTGCAAAGAGAAGGTACTTGAAATGGAAGAAATACCCCTCAAGTCACAAAAAAGAACAGAAAACTCAAACTGTGGAAAATGTTTGCAGGCAAACAGCACAAAAAAAAGCAGTGGGAGTCAACTGAAAGACTGCATTTCAATACTTCCATGCTGTTGTTTTTTTTTGTTGTTGTTGTTCACTTGAAAATAAAATTATTTAAATAACGGAAGTCATTTGAATAAAGAAAACACTATTATAAATGCCCATAATATGAAAACATGTTTGACATTCCTAATTTTTTCATCATTACTTTTATTTGAGAAATGTATTGGGCATAATACTCAAAGAGAAATCAGGGCTAATGCAGCAGGGGGTTTCTCCCATCTTACTTCTGCCTATACTTGTCAGGAAGAAAGGTGCATACAGTGGAGATAGCTCAGTCCCCTTCCTCAGTGAGTCAGAGTCAGCTTCTTGGGCCGTACTGACCTTAAGATGGAAGAGGAGGATGGTCTCGTGGCTGACTATAGGGACTGTGAGTCAGAAGAGTTTGTTTATGTAAAACAAAAAATTCCTCCTTTCATTTATTAGCAGATGCCTCTGAACAGCCTAAACGAGTTGCCACTAGAACATTTCAGCTGTAGGCATTTTTAAACTGGGGGGAGGGAAAAAAATAAGTCCAAACGACATCTGATCATTTCTGCAGCAACACTGCATTCATCCATAAGCAGCTGTGCTGCTATTAAACGGACAAGCACCAAGGTAAATACCAGCAAAATTCTGATTTGGGTTTCAGGCCAACCAAACTCCCGCTGGATTCACTGGGAATGTTGATTAAAGACCTCTGGCTGTGACCCACAACAGCCCAGCCAGGTTACCCCTGCCGCTTTGGAAGGCTTGAGTGAAATTGGAAAGAGGGATGCAGCCCCAGCAAGTTTAACAGCTCTGAGCAGCGTGTGTATAGGCAGATAACCTGCAAGTACCTCCCTGCCTCGCTTCAGATTCTTACGGGGGAATCAATAGGTCACCCGTGTGCTGGTAGGAGATATTAAAGTCGTACATCAACAAATGAAAAACCCGCTTCGAAACAATCCTTTAGAAATCAGTCATTCATTACATGCAGTTAATGATCAGTTTGGGGGTTAACAGCCAAATGTGAAGCTAAGGGTGATTAAAGCTTAAAACAAATTAACTGCTTGGTGACCGTGGACAAAACAATGTTCTATTAATTTGTGGCGGTTACTTTTCTGGGTGAGCTCCCACAGAGACTGACGAGGGATATTTTAATTTCTCAAGGCAATAGCACCATAGCAACAAATCTGCAAGAAGCCTGTCAGTTTGGTGCACTGAATCTGTTCTGCATAATGGGGCTTTGATCTGCAAGCATATTTAGCACTGCCATTTTCTTATGGATGAGGTGAAACCAGTGAAATAGGTGCCTTGCTTAAGTAGGACAACTTCTTATTGTCATGTGGCTTTTGGAACAACATGCTGTACAGAAGTACAGATCTTTTGATTGGGAGTTGGGCCTTCAGTGTAAGGATGTTTACCCTTGGGTTAACAGTGAAGTAAACCACATGTAAGTTTGCGGAATTCAGATCTTTTTTTATACTCGTTGAAAGAAGAAGAAGAAAATAAAACCCCTTTCCTTTGCACCCACACAGCTCCTGGAGGCACAGGCTCCACAAACCTGTTCCCGAAATGCAGGCCTGCACTGTCCACATGTGAGTCTGCAGCCAGCTCCACATGAATCAAGAAGAAAGATAACCAGGAGCATGAAAGGAAAAAGAGCTCTGTGTACAGTCAGTGCATAGAGCCAAACAGATATTTAATCCTGCATGGATTCTTTTTCGTTAATTGTTGTTCTGGACATTTTTGCTTTATCAGATGGGGAATGACACTTAAGACCTAGCTTATTTGTGCCTCTTGTCAATGGCTCTTTGTTCTCTTTTCTTTTTCGTTTCCTTATTTTTTCTCCCCAAACCTATAACCATCTCTTTGTTCCCCCTGGCAGGCTGCCTGCTGGGATCGCCTGTTCTTACACCAGGCTGCACAGCAGCAAGACCCACTGGGTCTGCACACGGCCCAAACTCTCTGTGCAAAGCCCTGCTCTGCAAATGCAGCCCAAAAACAGCAGGTGGACGCTAAAGGCAAGCTGGGCAACATTTTGGGAGGCCCAGGACAGCTCCCTGTGGCAACTCCCACTCTGCAGGGACATAGGCCCATTCCTCTGGGCTTTCAGGGGAAGAAAGCTCCTCCTGGGCTGTCCTGGCTGATGAGCAGTGTTTTCACTGCTGGGTCAGCTGCCTCTCATTATCAAAAGTTTAATAGCAAAAAAAAAGAAAACTTAGCAAAATGAAAACTAGCGACAAGAAAAAATCCACCCAAGATATCTGGGCCTCATTCACTCTTCTGTTAATTAGCTTTAATGAAGATAATAAAACCAGAACACAAAGCAAAAGCCAGCAGAGGTAATTAGGATAGGCTGCTGGAGGAAATGGGAAGGTGGCTGTGGGGAGCATCATCTTGCAGAGTGCCCCAGATCACTGCATCCTGCCTCTCCCAAAGTCCTGTTTCACACAGCACCAGAGCAAGTGGGGTAATTATCACAGCTGCACTTCATGCTGCTTGCTGTTTTTCCCAGGCTGTCTTTGGGACACAGTAGTAGTGGCAGGCAGCATTCCTGCAGGCACAGCACTGTTAAACACATACAAGCAAAACAGACCTCTGGGAGAACTTGCTGGGTGGATGATTCTGCATGCTTGCTATCAATGAAAACCTTCCAAGGACAGCAGTAAACATTTTATAAGTCTTTTGGACTTTCTCCTTCTCTCTAGGAAACACTTCGCTGCTATTCCTATTGACGTCAGCTGAAGATAAGAAACATTTGCCCATGGTGCCTAGCCCAGTTTTCCATGTGTGGCTTGTATGCTGATTTGCCCTGTGTCACTGCTGAGGTTTCAATCTGCTTTCAAATGAAAGCATTGGTGTCCTTGCTTGTCTTATCATGCTGACACAGCTGGCAACCTATCCAGCCCTTTCTCCCAGTGCTTTTACTGCAGTGGGAAATCCCAAGAACATCATAGTGGTTTGCATTTACAGCTAACTGAGTCTGGTGGTCAAAGTCCCTGTGTCATGTCTGGGTGAAGATCCTCCTCCACTCCTGTTGGAGCTGGGGAGCTGCAGCCTTTTATGTTCTTCTTGCTCTGGCACTCTTTTTCAAAGGCATGGAGAACCTTAAAGCTATGGAAGATGTAGCATTTCAGGTAGAGAGAGGAAGCTTGAAAGGAAAAAAATAACTCACATTGCAGCTGGCTTTCATATCTGATTGTGCATACCTAGGGAAACTAAGAGGCTGGAGGCAGCTGAACTTGGGTTGGGCACTGGGAGGCACCTGGGAGCTCCACCTACAAGTACCTGAGCAGGGTAGGGCAGGCTTAGACTGCAGGGTTTACTGAGCTGTTTGCTCTGCACCCAGTGAATCCTGGTGTTTAATGTCCTGCCTTTGCTTTGCTATGCAGCAAGGAGAAGCTGTTGTTCTTTCTGTTGTGAGGCTGTGGAAACTGTCCTGCAGTACACCTCTGGGCTGTAAGTAGGGCAGCTCATGGGGAAGCCTGCCCTATTCACTTCCAGTAAAACTGATGCTTGTGCTGGATTGTTCCAAGTATTTAATCCTCACCCACAAGATCCTAGCAACTGCTTTCAGAGAAGATCTTTAAAAGTGGAAAAGGAAAAGGCTTTTCAGCAGTGTCCATGGGATTCGTCCAAGTCTGACACTAAAAGGAAGTGGCTGGCTCCAGAAGAGATAACACATGGAGCAACCATCTCTTGTTGGACTTTATAAGCAACGTGCTTGTGAGTGCAGAAGAAGCCTGGTAGGGCAGGAGGGTCCCTCTGCCCCTTACCTCCCAGGCCTACTGGCAGAGGCACCTCATGAGGAAGGTACCATCCCTCTTCCAAGATGCTGGCCCACACAGGATGTGCATGGCCCACCTTGGGGTACCCCAACATGCAGCACACTGTCAAAGCTCCCTCTCTTCTCCTTTTCTTTCGTCTCCCCTCCCCTCTGAGATGTTCGGCCTAGGGCATGGGGTTAGCAGCCTCTCTCCAGATTGTCTCTGCAACTCCGATGCAGAAATAGCATGTTAAAAGCCCTTGTGAGCAGAAGCACAATGACACTGCTCAATCACTGCAGCAGAACTCCATCTCTGTACCCCAAGCTGAGGGACAGCCCTGGGCTATGAGGAGATCTGTGATGGGCAAATTGGTGACTGCCACAGAGTACTCAGGACACCCAGTGCCTGCCAGCAGCTGTGGTCTGACATGGGCTGAAAAGGATGTTAAAAGTGAGATAAAGGGATCACCTCCCACGCCGACTCCCCTGCAGAGGCTCTGCAGATAGGAGGCTAGGGTTAATTTGTTTTCTGAATTAATTAGGAATTTGAGAGGCTTGAAGCAATTGTGCTTTGTTTAGTTTTGTTTTTGCTTTGTTTTCAGGTTGATTTCAACAATCCAGTTTGACTTTGAGCTCATGTCAGTGCCTTTTCAATCAGAACTTAGCTGGAGGGGTGGGGGGAGATTCCTGCATAAATAATGTGTGCCAGTTCCTGAGCCCTTTCCCCAGGTAGTGAAAACTTGCCTGAGATTGATATCTCGAGTGATGAACATTTACTTTAAAAAAAAACCCAAACAAATACAAAAACAAAAAACCCTAGCAAATATATATATAAATCAATTACAAATGAAGTATTTAATAGAAATAGAATCTTGTGTTTCCCCTGCCCTTTTCCCTCCTTTTTCCTCCTGCTCACAAAGCAGCCTCAAAACACTCCTCTGGAGTCAGGGCAGGTCAGAGCTGTCCTTGACACAATCTCCATTTACTTCCCTGGCTTGTTGCCCTCTTTTCTCCCTAATAATTCCCCATTCCCTCCTTTCCTCCTTCTCAGCCAGCAGCCAGCTCAGCAGCATCACCACGATCTTGCTGTTTGGAAGAAAATGAGGAGCAGCAGGGATGGATTGCTGCTCTCACAAAGAGTGGGACCCCAGTGACAGCCCAGTGGGGCAGGCTGTACCATGTCCTGCGCCAGCAGCTCTGCAGCACGTCATGCCCAGCACCTTGCTCTGTGTCAGGCTTGTCAAGTTTCTGCAGGAAAAAAAAAAGAGAGAAAGCTTTCATTCTGCAAGACCAGCAGCCTGTTCAGATCCTTTGTATCACAGGGAAAATGATAAGCAGGTATATAACAATGACCTACTTCACATCTTGATAAAATAATTTCCTCTCTCTGTCATTTTCCTCGAAGAATAATAATTGACCAACACGAGAGTGTAAGGTAGAGGGGGAGCTGATAGCAGAACCCTAGTGACCTGCATGGGACGCTTTCTTATCCCACAGCTCAGCTCTGAAAACAGCCGTGTATTGTGAACTGTGAGATGGGTGCACGCCGTAGGGCTGTGCTGACAGCTTAGGGCACAGCGGCTGTCGCTCAGAGCATCCTCCACGCAGGACGGCACCTCTGTTGGAACTGCCCCGGCTTGCTGCTGTGGGCGGGCCGGCACCCCTCTGCACAACAACGGCTTAGGTCATCCTCTCACACAAAGGGCTACTGTATCTGGCAGGGCACATTGTGGTATAGCACAGCCATGCAGCTCCCAGGCTGCTCCCACCCTCCCAGTGCAGGAACAATGCGGACAGTTGTAGTTATCTAAGCGGACCCCACTTGGCTCAACACATCAACTGTGTTTGGCTGCCGAAAGTGTTTAAAAATGCACACGTGGCATTTTTCACTTGGAGCGTTTGCAATGAAGAGCTTTCTCACATCATCTGTCAACACCGTTCAAACTGATGTTCAGCTGGTACTCATCTCCCACCTACAGGAGGGAGATCTTGTGCATCTGTGCTCTTAATGAGCTCTCATTACGGCACTGCTATAGGATGTGGGTTCACTATTTGTCATCACAGATAGGATGTGGCATCCCTTTGACATCCTCGTGCCCACAGCTTGATCAGATTTATGTGCCAGCAGTTGCAGCTTGCTGCTCACCCTGTGCATCACCCAACATGGACAGAGCCTCTGCACGGCCTCTACACGCATGGCTGCCCAGGCAGGTGGTGGAGTCACCGTCAGCAGAGAGTGCTCCAGAAACGCGTGGGTGTGGCACTGAGGGACAAGGATTAGTGGTCACGGTGGGTGTGGGCTGACGGCTGGAGTAGGCGGCGCTTTTTCTATATTCTCACAGCAGTATAACGCAAGGGACGCCCTGAGCCATCTCTGCTATCG
Source organism: Odontophorus gujanensis (assembly GCA_013399175.1). NCBI lineage: Eukaryota > Metazoa > Chordata > Aves > Galliformes > Odontophoridae > Odontophorus > Odontophorus gujanensis. The sequence goes on along the minus strand of VXAB01002750.1, from coordinate 177,150 downwards.
CAGCACACAGCCCTGGCTGCGGCCTGGCGGCTGTAGGGCCGCGACGGGGGACCCCGACGGTCCCAAGCGCGGCACGGAGGAGGGCGGGGCGGGACCCGACGGCGCAGGCGGCGCGCCCCCTCNGCGGCTCTGGGCGGCCGCTGCCGGGCAGCGGGGAGCGGGGCCGGGGCCGCGGCCGGGAGCGGGGCCGGAGCCGGAGCCGAGCCGAGGCGCAGCATCAAGTGTGTCCTGGTGGGGGACGGCGCCGTGGGGAAGACGAGCTTGGTGGTGAGCTACACCACCAACGGGTACCCCACCGAGTACATCCCCACCGCCTTCGACAACTTCTCCGGTGAGCGGGGACCGGGCGGCGGCGGTGGGTGGGTCGGTCCCGCGGTGCCTCCGCTCTGTGTGCCTTCGGCCCAGCGGGGGCTTTTTGTGCTCGAGAAGCTGTAAGAGGATCGCGGAGTAAAGCCCCTGCAGCATGGGAGGGCGCGGCGCGGGGCTCTGTGCGCGCCGCTCGCGGGGAAGCCTAAGGGCTTCTGCGTGCTCGGGTGTTGCTGCCAGACTTAGCTCCAGTCCTGCTGAGCTGTTACATCCAGCCTAAGCGAAAAGGCTGTAAGGGTGGAAGCACTATACCTCTTCTTTCCTCTTTTGTAATTTTATTTATTTTTTTTTTCCTAATGGAAAACGTGTAAAGTGGAACTCACCACGTTTTTTTTCCTTCCCTTCTCCGCAAAGCCGTGGTGTCTGTGGATGGCAAGCCGGTGCGACTGCAGCTCTGTGACACTGCTGGGCAGGTCAGTGAAGCCACCAGCCCCAGTGACAGCAGGAGTGGGGGACTCGGTCCCAGGGGGGGAGGTCACACAAAGCAGTCCCGGTGGTGATCCCAAAGCCTGGAGAACCACCTGGTATTCCCTGAGAACAGTTGTCAGTGACTTCCTTTTTAAGTTAAATAACTACAGTAATGAGAATTACTGTGTTTGGGACACAGGCACGTAGAGCATTTGTAGCTGTAGGTATGGAGAGGTGGAAACCCTGCTGTTACAGGGACTTGAGGAAGACGAAAATGCCATTTGGTGGCATCCCTGGGGACTTTGCACTTAAAATTTCCAGCTGCGAAGAAGTGCTGCCTGCCCTGAGCTGACCAACCCATGCTACATCCAACTCCTTGTTTGCCTGACCAGAGCACCCATCTCTTGTATTGTCTGCGTGCTCTTGGCTTGTGCATGCTATAAGCACATGGAGTACTGTTTGAGCCCAGGTAGCTTGAAGGGTTTTGCTGCTTAGCTTGCATTGAAGGGAGTGGGAGCTGGATTCATGAGCAGCTTTGTGGATCCAGGTCTGTGGCTTCCCCAGAGCCATGCAGATAAATCTCAGTGGCCTTAGCACACAAACCTAGTTAGGTGCTCTGCGAGCTGGTGCCCCACTTACGAAAGAACTTTGGAGGTCTGCACAGTCCTGGCAGCAGTGTAGGGCTTTCATCTGCCCTACAAGCCCAATCTGAAAGCCTGCGAGCAGGTTATTACCTGCCTTCTGCAGGTAATACCGTCAAGTGTCCCCTGGTCTTGTGCCAGGGTGGAAACCTGTGTGTACTTGCAGTCAAGAGCGCGCAGGTGACGCCACCACTGCAGTGACAACCTGCAGATGTAGTGCCCGGGCCAGGCGGTGCCAGCCAGTCTGGTCACCTGCATTGCTGAGGTGTGGTTTAGGTGTTAGGCAGCCTGAGTGCCCTGAAACAGGGAGAGATGCTTTCTTACAAATGGAGGAGTTGTCTGTAGCGTGGGTCATCCTGAATAAAATACTGGCTGGGTTGAGATTGCTGCTGGAATCTGCAGCTGAAAGAGCACTCCAGTCGGGATGAAATTCCACCTTTTTCAGTGTCAGCAGCCTGAAGAGGTGCAGAGCCCTGCAGTTTGTGTACCTGCCATTGAAGCCTCAGGAGTGTACTTGGAACATAAAGGGCGCCATTCCATCTGGGCAGAAACCCTTAAGATCTGGGTTTGGCTTTCAAGCCTATTGAACTGAGTGCTGCTGAGGTTTCTCAGGTGCCAGGAAGAGGCAGTTAGGAGGTGAGGTACCTTGCTGCAAATGGCCCTGTCCTTCAGCGCTGCGGCTCAGTGAGCACAGGGCTCCTCCAGTCAAATGGCAAGAGCCCATTCTCCTGTGAGCCTTAATCTGGGAATCAGCAGAGCTAATGAAGCTTGCTTTCTTGACTCATGTTTTATAAATTGCTGTCTCTCTTGGAGTTGCTGCTGGAAGAAATTCATTCAAGTGGAATGAGACTTCTGAGGCTTCCAGTGGGCTTTAAGCTGCATATTTTGGTCCCTCGCAGGCTTTAAAAGCAAAAAATCCCGGCTTGAAAATTAACACACGACTTGCAATTCAGCAGTAAAACGCTGGTGCTGGAGAGATGCTTTCAGCTGCGTTTGTTCTCTGCACTTTAAATTCAGAGCTTTTGAGAACATGTCCATTTTAATTAAAATGTCACCTTGTGGAGGCAAATCCTACCTGCTCAGGCTGCTGGTGTTACCCTGCTTTCATCCTGCTGTCAGCACACAGGGCTGTGTGCAGTTAGTTAACCCTTGCTTCTTGCTGCATTCTTTGCTCCTTTATTATTTTCAGGTGCCCAGCTTTCTTGCAGCTATCTCCTGAAGCTGCAAAGGGCCTTGCTTTGGTGGAGGTTGCTCTAACAAAAAAAAAAGAAAGGAGGAGGGGAGGGTAAAAAAAAAAAAAAAAAGAAATAATAATAATAAAAAAAGCACCAGGAGGCCTCTTTGCAGTTTGTTTGATGTGGCATGGGTGGGAGGGAAAGGTAAAGCTCTTATTCCATGCCATTGGCATGTTAAGCCTGTGCATTGTGATTCGCTGTTGCTGCCATTGGATTTAAATCCCCGGGCACAAAGGCAGGGAAATTATTGCTTCTCCTGTAGGATGTTGTTAAGTAGGCACTGGTTTCAAAATGTTTCCGGCCAGGGTGTGCTTGCTGCTACTTGTCTGCTGTGCTCTCGACCGTGCCTGCAGGCAGGAGGGTACTTCTGAGGTCCGTGTACCTTTTCCCTCCCATACCTGTGTTTTTAGCTTCATTGGTCTCTGTGACTTTGCTGGTCCTTTTTTGGGCTGAAATAGGGCAGAGGGGTAATGTGCAAACAGCAAAGGAAATATGTAAGCACTTGAAGCTGCAGCATTAGAAAAGCTCAACCATGTTGGGGCTTGTGACTGGGCAAGGCCAGGCTTTGGACCTCCACATCAGCCTGCTATTGTGCCTCATCCCATGTTCTGGTGCTGAGGTCTCCCCAGAGGACAGGGGTTGGAGCTGGGGGATGTCTTGCAACCTACACAGCGCTGTTTGTCGCATGCTAACACAGTGTCATTCTGTGCAGGATGAGTTTGACAAGCTGAGGCCTCTGTGCTACACCAACACAGACATCTTCCTGCTGTGCTTCAGCGTTGTCAGCCCCTCATCCTTCCAGAACGTCAGCGAGAAGTGGGTCCCTGAAATCCGATGCCACTGTCCCAAGGCGCCCATCATCCTGGTAGGGACGCAGTCGGACCTCCGGGAAGATGTCAAGGTGCTCATCGAGCTGGACAAGTGCAAGGAGAAGCCGGTCCCTGAGGAGGCTGCAAAGCTCTGTGCTGAGGAGATAAAAGCTGCGTCCTACATTGAGTGTTCAGCTTTGACTCAGAAAAACCTCAAGGAGGTCTTTGATGCGGCCATTGTGGCTGGAATTCAGTACTCGGATACTCAGCAGCAACCAAAGAAATCCAAGTGTAGGACTCCAGACAAGATGAAAAACCTCTCCAAATCCTGGTGGAAAAAGTACTGCTGTTTTGTATAGGAGTTGCAAGGACCCCGGTGCTGCTCTGAGGAAATGAAATAGAGGCTATATTAGCTGAAATCTCATTCTGTGTTGTCCTGGGTGTATAGCATAGATCTGTATGTATGTGTATATGTTGCTAGTTGGTATCAGTTGCCCTTGTGAGGGTGGCAGAAGGATTTGTAGTTAAATCATGGCTATAAATCAGGTCTGGCATTGAGTTTCGTGACTAGAATCTTTCATTGAGGAAGAAGTGCACCATGTGTCTGTCAAGTTGCAAGGATTTGTCCAAAGGATTTGACTTCTGTCCCTACCGTGTGTACGTGATGGGGAGGAGCAGATGGGAGCCTTTCGCTGCAAGGGCTGCGCAGGAGTAATGCGTGAGTGACTGTGAAAATGTAGAGCTGTGTACACGGACAGTTAAAGGGAAGATAACACTGTGCCTCCTAACGGACCTTTCTAGCTTTAAAAACCCTCTCCTGCTCTCTTCTCCACGTCTTCCCAAACCTTAGGGATCGCTTTAAAAAGGGTATGCAAGAGGTGTAATCTATACACAAATGCTATGGTTGGAAAGGTTACGTATACCTTCAGCATGCTGTGAGGGAACCTGATACGTTACGGCACTGACATCTCATTTGTCACCTCCTGGCTTGAGGGTCATTTCTGTCCTCTTCCCCTCCTGCCCAGGGTGTCCCAAGGAAGCCTGAGGTGCATTACTGAGCCTTAGCTCACCGCTTTGGGCAGTGGGTTTCTCTCTATCTGTGTGGACGTGACAACAGTTGGTCTATTTCAGCAGAAAGGAATGTAAATGCTTTTGTGTTGGTTGTATTTTTTTTTTTAAGAGTTGTAACAAATATCTGTGCAGCATGGTGCAAACTGCATCTGTTTTTAAACCTACAGCCAAAAGTTTCAGAAAGCCCCTCCTTACCTTTCAGGCTGCTAAACAAACAACAGAGCAAGCAGATCAAGGTGATAACAGGCTGGACTCTAGGAACTGAGGCTGCAGTGTCCTCTTCATCATGATGTTTTCAACCGAGTTAATGTTTCCCTTCTAAAAGCAGCAGTTGCTTATGGTTGAATCTTGTCTGAACTCATGCTGGGGAAATGGGCTGAGGCCACGCTGAAGATTTAACTGATAACACTTTCCCAGATCAGTGCAACAGGTTAAATGTGCCTATTTTTGTTGCACATTGAGTGATCAATGTAGTGCAGAGCTGAGTGTGACCTACCCTCTACCTGAATCCAGTTCCTACTGGGTTAAGCCTAATTTCAGTCCCTGTGGATTTGTGAGACTGGAAGGGTAACGTGACTCTCTGCAAGAATGGTATTTTAACTTTTTCTGCAGAGGGCATTTAGTCTGTGCTGTCTGTCTGTCTTTTTATGGCCCCAACTACTTTCTTCTTTCTTAGATATTTCAAGATCAGATTCTATTCTATTCTTTTTTTTTTTTTTTTTTTATTTTTTCCCTTTGACCATAGCCTTAAAGTGACCTTTTTCATAGTCTTAAACTAAACTGCAATTGCAGGAAGCCAGGACCCTTTTTCATCATAGATGAATCACTACCTGATGTAGAGAGGAACTGTGGAAGTCATTTGAACTGATAAAGTTGACCATAGTTTACCTCCTGGCCCATTAAAGAAAATGACACTATGTAAATGTATTCTAGGTTATATTGGCACAAATTCCACAGGCGGTATTTTTTCCTCCACTGCAGCAAAATGAGTGCAAAGTGGGTAATGTTCCATGGCTGAAAACTTGAAAATGGAATGGAAATCTTTACACGGGGCCTGATTCAATAAGAATGTGTTGGCTTCTGCACTGGAACAGACTGGAAAAGCAGTTTCCATAGCACAGAAGCTGGATGCATTGAACTTGGTTGCATCTGGTTCATAATGGTTTAATGTTTACTGGTCATGAAGTTAATATCTGAGCCTTTATATTTCTTACTCTAATGCATTGACAGGATTTCAGGTACGCAGTCATACCATCATCTTGGAGCAAATCTTAGAGCCAGGTTTCTCTTGGCTGCTTTGCTTCTCTGTGTAATGGTCTCAGCTGATCAAAAATGTGGAGTTCGGAAGGAGATAGGCTAGATTTTGAGCAACTCCCACTTGGGAAAAAATAACAGTTTCTCCTGCAAGGTCATACTGCTTTGTATCATGCCGTACTGGAAGCAGTAGGTTATATTTTATAAGCAGCCTGTTTCATAGTCTGGAGTAGCATTACTTTTAAATGTAGCCAGCTGTGACTGTTTTTGAAAATGTGATGTATATATACAACTTGTTATAGCCTTTTACTAGGTGTACATAAACTGAGGTCTAATAACTTTATGAATACTGCTCTACAAGGGGCTGCACAGGGTCTAGGTTTTAGAATTATTACTTTTAAAATCACCAGTATTTTACGAGCGCAAGTGGGGGGTGGGAGATGTCTCTATGTAGTCTAATCTGATGTGCCTTATGAAAAAAACCTCTTCTAAGTGTAGGCTATATTCTGAAATAAATATTTCATGTGAGAATGATATAAATGAGGTATTTGGAAATAAATGCTGATCTATGTGTGTGTGTCTGCCTCTGCTGGGAGGGGGTGGGGTGTGGGCGCCTTGCTTCAGCACTGCACAAGTGAGGTGTGCAGCAGGGATAGCGTGGCCCTGCTGGGAACACCCAGACCAGTGTGGCCTCTCTGGCTCCTGTTCCACTAGGGTAGCCAGAGAGGATGTTTTGGAAGAGCAGAACCAGTTTCCTCCTCTTGGATCCCTTTCCATCCCATCCTGTATCCCACCCTGTCCCAATGAGTGCGCACAGCCAAGTCCCCATGCAAAAGAGCTGTGGTGTGTTTCTTCCCTCCTGTGCAGCCTGATGTCTTAATTCCTGCTTCCAGATGAGGCTGAGCTAGCCCAGGTCATCCTTGACACTGGGGTGGTGTTGTGCATGTGCTGCTGTGATCAAAAGGCTCTGCCTGCACAATGTGAGCTATGGGATGAGGTGGGAGCCATGGCTGATAAGAACACATTGAAGTATGCCTGCTGTGCAAGAGGTTTTCCAGAAACACCAGAATTGCTGCTGCTTATTGATGGATGGAGGTATCCAAGAGAAGAGTTTTGTTTTGTTTTCATATCAAAGCACTCTCGAAAAAATTGATCTATCCTTGCACTGAAATAAATTTCACTTTTGCTGGGTTTTTTTCCTATGTATTTTGTGGATTGGACACCTCTAGGGTACGACTGAGGGTTAAGTAAAGCTGGGACATGACAAATAATCTTCAGCCCCAGCTGGGAGAGAGGATCTCCGAGGAAACCTGACTGTGCTCCTTGCTTTTTATTTCCTTCCTAGACATCATTCACTGACTACAGAGAGGTAGACTGCTGTAGGAGGTTGCCTGGTGTTACCACGTGAGGTTGACCCAATATTGTCACTCGCATTATGTTTGAACACATAACATCACTTCAGCATGTGAGTGCCCACGCAACGGAGCACCACGTGCTCACGTTTGTGCAGAGGAGACCTCTGTCAGCTCCTCCTGCCTTCAGTGCTGCCCTCAGAGCTGTCCTGTCATGCAGCAGGATGGGGAAAAAGCTGTTTAGGAATGAGTAAGACGTCATAAAACTGGGAAGAACTGATGTAGAGACTCCTGGGCAGTGTGGAGTGATAGAAACTACTACCTATGTTAGGTGCAAGAAGATTAAAAGCCCAATTAGACAAATGCGTGAGGAAAAGAGCAACCCCAGTGAGTGCTGCTAGGTACAAAAATAGAGCCTTTTCTTTAGGAAGTTCCAGTGCTGTGGATAGATAGAAGCTGGGAGGAAATATTGCTGCACACTATGGGGAAAAATCACTCTGTATTTACTCTATTCTTAGATTCTTTCCCCAAGTGTCTGTGCAGGTTTGAGCAGGATATGGGATGAGGTGGACTTCTGGCATCCTCCAGCACTGCTGTCCTAATGTCGCTTAAGTTTTTGCATTTACTCTTGCAGGATGTTTTTCAAGCCAATAGCAGGACCCCAAAACCCAACAGGACCTTCTGAAGATTAAGCTTCTGACACTTCTGGCAGAGAGCAGGAAGATGTAATATGATTAGGGCTGCTCAGTACAATTTAGTGCAGTTCTCTGTGGTATAAACCAAGGAGCAAACAGTTGTGTAATGCAATGAATTTTACCATCTGAGGCAATATTCTTCAATGTTGCTGATTTATTTCTTGACTCTGTTTTAGCAGGAAGAATAAATCAGTGATGTATATGAAAATAATAGGTGTAAAGCTTGGCAAGTATGCTTTTTAAATCAGCAAGGGAACTGTAGGGAGGGAGTTTAAGGGGCAGCCCTGCTGATCTGCAGGAATGACTCTCATCCCCAGTCTTGCTGGCTTCTCAGCTTGGAGCAGGGGTGCCCAGAACAGGCACCCATCAGATGCCAGCAGTGGGGGTAAGAGCATAACCAGGCATTTGTGGGTCCTCAGCTTGTTTAGGTCTGGTCCCAGGTTTACTATCTGGGGGCAAAAGGATCATATCAGAGGACAAGCTCCATCAGTTGGTTAATGCAATCCCTGCCTTGCTGTAGCTTAGAGTCATAGAATCATAGGATCATTCAGGTTGGAAAAGACCACTAAGATCATCTAGTCTAACCATCAACCCATCCCCACCATGCCCACTAACTGTGACCCTCAGTGCCACATGTTGCTTCAACACCTCCAAGGACGGTGACCTCGCCACCTCCCTGGGCAGCCTGCAGTCCTTTGGCAGAGGAAGAGCAGCACTGGAACAATCACTCCCCACTCATCTTCTCCTTCCACGGCTGCCTCTCCCCCTGCATCCCCCTCTCTATAGGCAATTTTCTCATTTATTTTTAATTCAAAACAGTGCTTTGCCCGAAGCCTGGTGCTCAGCATTTTTATGCTCCCTGTATCACATTCTTGCATCTTTTGGGCTTTGTCATGGCCTTTCCACATTTTAATTATAAGCTCAGCAGGCTTCAGGCTTTGCTATTACTCCAAGCTGAGAAAAACTGTTCCTTTTTCTTTCCTCTCATTTTTGCAGTCTGCAACAATCGAAGTGGGTGAATTTGGGGAAGAGTGGGCAGCATACTGCAAAGGCTGAAGACTGGATCATGATAGCAAGGGGGTAAAGTCCCTGCCTGGAGTGGCGATAAGACTGCACTGCGTGCCTGCACGCAGCCGCTGTTGACATCTTGGGATGAGGGCTCTGCATCTGCTCGGCTACAGGCAGGGCCTTGGCCATCTTCAAAGGGCTTTGAAGTGCCCCCTGGCAATCTCCTGTGGAAGATAAGGGATTACAGAGAGAGAGGAAGGAGTTCCTGAAAACAGCTCCAGCAGCACGTATATTTATCTAGTCTGGGTAACGCAGAAGGAAGCCGAAGCCTGGACTGGTGACATCTGAGAAGACACACAGGGATTCAAGCAGAAAATGCTAAGTAATGGGAAAACACTATTTGATTTATTTATTTTTACCTCATTTATTTGTTTGTTTGTTTCTGTTTGTTTGTTTCAATTCACTGCCTCAGGACTGCAGCTGTGTGAGAAATGTACATCCCCACCTAGTCCTTCCTTATAAATCTGCTTAACACTGTTAAGATATGTTTGCCTAAAACCTTAAGGTTACTGCTGCCAACAAGAACAGAGATCCCAAACCCGCTGCTTAAATAAATACATTTCTTTGCTTTAAACTGAGCTCCCATTCATTTCAATGTGTCCCCCAGTCCTGGAACTGTTAAGTTATGGTGAATAGCAGTTTATTGTTGCTCACAGCCCTATCCAGCCTGATGTGAATGCCTCCGGGGGGGGCATCTACAGCCTCTGTGGGCAACCTGTTCCAGTGTCTCACCACCCTCACAATAAAGAGTTTCTTCCTGGTATATGGTCTAAATCTGCCCTCTTCCAGTTTAAAGCCATTTCCTCTCATCCTGTTGCTACAAGCCCTTATAAAAAGTCCCTCCTCAGCTTTTCTGTAGGCCCCCTTCAGGTATTGGAAGGCTGCTATAAGGTCCCCCCGAAAATTCTCTTCTCCAGACTGAGAAGCCGCAGCTCTCTCAGCCTGTCCTTGTAGAGAGGTGCTCCAGCTCTCTGGTGAGCTTCGTGGCCCTCCTCTGGACCCACTCCGACAGCTAAATGTCCTTTTATTGGGGGCCCCAGAACTGAATGGAGTACTCCAGGTGGGGTCTCATGGGAGCAGAGTAGAGGAGCAGAATCACCTCCCTTGACCTGCTGGTCACAATTCTCTTGATGCAATCCAGGATATAGTTGGCCTTCTGGGCTGCAAACACACACTACTGGCTCATGCTGAATCTTTCATCTACCGATACTCCCAAATCCTTCTCCTCAGAGCAGTTCTCAAGCCATTCTTCACACAACCTGTATCTGTGCTTGGGATTGCCCCGAACCAGGTGCAGGACGACACACTTGACCTTGTTGAACTTCACGAGGTTGGCATGGGCCCACCTCTCAAGCCTGTCCAGGTCCCTCTGGACAGCATCTCTTCCCTCTAATGTGTCAACTGCACCACTCAGCTTGGTGTCATCTGCAAACCTGCTGAGGGTACACTTGATCCCACTGTCCATATTGTCTACAAAGATGTTAAATAACACTGGTCACAGCACAGATCCCTGAGGAACTCCACTTATTGTGCCATTGACCACAACTCTCTAAGTTGTGCCAATTCCAGCCAATTCCTTATCCAATGAGTAGTCCATCCATCCAATCCATTTTTCTCCAATTTGACAACCAGGGTATTATATGGAACAGTGTCAAACACATTACACTTTGCACAAGTCCAGGTAGATGATGTCAATTGCTCTTTATCCACTGACACTGTAACTCCATCATGAAAGGCCACCAAGTTTGTCAGGCATGTTGGTTATCAGCAATCACCTCATCTTTTTTTTCCATATGCTTTAGTAGGGCCTTCAGGAGGATCTGCTCCATGATCTTACTGGGCACAGAGGTGAGACTGATTGGCCTGTAGTTCCCTGGATCTTCCTTTTTTTCCCCCCCATCTTGAAAATGGGGGTCAATGAAAAAGAGTTTCCACTTTTCCAACCAGCGGGGATTTCAACAGGCTGCCATGACATTTCAAATATGATAGATAGTGTCTTGGCAACTTCATCTTCTAGTGCCCTCCATCCATAGATGGATGGCATCAGGTCCCATGGCCTTATGCACCTTCAGCTTCTTTAGATGGTGTTGAACCTGTTCTTCATTTACTGTTCTTCTTCAAGTTCTTACCTTTCCTTTTCGCAGCTTAGGTAGTATGGCTAGAGCCCTACTGGTGAAGACTGAAGCAAAGAAGCCACTGAACATTTCACTTTTCTCTGTGATCCTGTTTATGGATAAATAGGAGGCCAGGTGATGACGTAAATGACAGTGAGACTTGATCCACCGACTTCTCTGTTGTGTAGATCTGCTGTGTTTGCTTTTTTCCTCCTCGGCTGAGGTGTCCCAGTCTTGTCCAGTCTCTTCTAAGAAGGCAGTTGCTCCACTTAGTACTCCACCATTTCAGATGCTGTCTCTCTGGGTCCCCCCTGACCCACTGTTTCCTTCCTGAGGGATGCAGAGCAGAAATGTGGGCAAAAATTCAGCCCCATGTTTGCTCTTCAGCATGCCTCTTGGCAGTGCCTGGCAATTTGTGCATACTGTTTCAACAGGCATTTGTATTGAACCCTGTCAGAAGCTTTCTGAGAATCCAGCTGTATTATCTCCCTGGGACACCCATTACCCATGAATTTGCCTTCATCCCTTCTAACCACAGCAGATTTCCTGGATTCCCCTTTAGAGAAGCCGGGCTCGCACTTTCCCAGCAGACCATGTTGATCATGTGGTCCATTATCTCACTCTATTGTAACATCTAACTTCCAAATGAAAATATGGGGACTTGTCTTTAAGTGGTACAGCACTGTGAAAGAGAATCTGCCCAGAGATTTCTCTGATCAAAACTTGTCTATAATGAATCTGTTATCTTATTAAGGGTGAAAGTCAAGAAACAGCTTCCTGCATCACCCCCTCTATCTGGAGGACATGGATCACAAAAATGTCTTATCACATCAGGGCACTAAAAGGCTCCAGTATGCTAGGTCACAAGTTCCAGATGTGACACAAGTTTTTGCCACTTTGGTGGTTTGCTAACCAGGGATTCTTTGACACGTTTGCTGATCACCTACCCAGTAGAAAACAGATCTGTTCATAATTATTCCAGGTCTGATTGCACAAATCTCCATCACATTTGAAAGATTCAACTTCAGAAGAGCAAAAATTCTTGATCTACCTGAGCAGCAGTCCAAAATACTGTTGTTGCCAAAGTGCAGCATCACTACATGTCTCCACATCCTTCTTTAAACTACAGCATCAAACTGGATTTGTGCAGAATATAAAATTTACCCAGTCAGAATGGAAACTCAGTAAATTCTATCCAGATGACATTGAATGTGTTCCCATGCTCCATGTGGATGTGACAGGCATGTGTGTATATCTAACATCTGCAAAGGCCTTGTAAATGTGAAATATTCTTAGTATTCTGGGGAGTTGTGATCCCAGGCTTTCAACAGTATACATCTGCCTGACTTCAGTGCATGGGGGCACAGTATACTGTTACTCCAGGCTAGAAAGAGTATGATATTTTATAGCTGCTACCTTTAGCAGGAAAAGTACAAAAGAAGAAAGTGGTTGGACTCTAATCTCATTTCTACATAAGCCAAACTCCCCCTTGTCACACTGGGCCTACTGTAAGGATGTGAGGTGCAGCCTGTAGATACTATCAGGCTTTTTACACTCCTGAATCCAAAACAGAAACTTTTACGGTCAGCAGTTTTGGGAGTAGCAGCATCCAAATAATGGTGAGAGATGGACAGGAGGCAGTTGACAGGCTTGATGACAGAAGGAGGCCTTGATAAGCACTGTTATTGTTTGGGATCCAGTCCAGATTTTTGGAGTTCTTCATTTGAAGGCTTAGTTAAATCAGTCTCTAAACCCCTTTAAAGTGCAACAGATCAGTTCTAATTAGGACCAGGTTGCTCTGACTGGAGGCTGCCTTTGCTGGTAAAGCTTTTTGGAGCGAAGCAGGCCCGGCAGGCCAGGAAGCAGCCATGGATCCTCATTGATCAGCAACAGTTCAAAGCAAACCCACATCATGGCAGCTTTCTTATGGGTACTTTGCATCCCTTTACTGTACAGTTGGGATCCTTAACATTTACGAGGCTTGAAATTTGTCCTACACTTTGGACCCAGAATACCACAGAGCAGTGGGAAGCACAGAAAGAGAAATGAAAGTTCTGGTGGGCAGGATCAGGGCTGCAACCCTGGGGCTTTTCTCAGCCTCGACAGTTGTCATTTTTGTAACAACTAGCGTAAGAGCTGCTTGGAGCTCAGCAGTGATATATCCTGGAGTCTTGCAATGCCCCCCCTTTTGCTTTGCTGTGCATTCTATTGGCTTCAGAGGTATGTTTCCTAATTGGGGACAGTGGTCATTGGGCAAGCTTCCATTAATTTCCCCCCCACACTTTGTCACCCAGGCCCTTCTGTTTCTGATTAATTAGCAATCAGGGTGGCAAGAAAGATAGCACAATCTGGTGTTTACAAATAGCTTTATCTCAGTGGGTGTATCAGAATGGAGTTTCTGAGGACTTGTCGCCCGTAAAATCCCCATGACAGAGGGATATGTGGCTGCTTTTCTCCATTCCCCCTCCCTTCCCCCCCCTCCCCCCTTCTCTCTTCTTTTCTTCCCCCCTTCTCCTTTTCTCATCCTGGTTCCTGGTGTTACTCCTAAGAGTCGTCTCTGCAGTTGGTAATTTCCCCAGGTGCTGCCATTGGGGTGGGGTTTCTGCTTCAAAGTCTGTTACACTGACTTCCCCAGGTCTCTGCAGCAAGTACATGACACCTTTCAAAAATGAACAGTTGAAGGAGTGAGTGGGAAAATGTGCAATAACTGAAATAGAACCATAGAATCATTTGAGTCGGAAGGGGCCTTTAAAGGGCATCTAACCCCATTCCCCTGCAATGAACAGAGACACCTACAGCTAATCTCCTTTGTTTGCACTGCCACATGTTAACAAGTGAAGCGTCTGTGACATTTGCTCAATAAATCTGGTGCTGGATTTGTCTCCATTGCCTATAAAATCCCCCTTAATCTTGCGAAACACTATCGCTGTACTAAGAAGTGTATAATGGCTTGGATCATTTTGCTCATTCCCTCTCTATTGTCTTGATCAGCTGTGGTGCCAATTTGCAAATATTTAGCAAGATTAAGGCTTGTGTGAGGCGAAGAAACATCGTGTAATGGGAAGAGAAAGAGAAGAGACACAATAAATAGATAATAAATTATCTAAATTTGGTCCAGACACCTTTGACTCAGCACTTGGTCTACTGCTTTTATTTCTCCCCCAGTATGCTTTGGACTCAGACAATTCAAGCCTTTTTTCTCCACCATTTATAGCTGCTGATGTTTTGTTCTTTTAGGCCGTATGTTGCCACATTAATTAAATAAAAACCCTCATATATCTGTGATCCATTTAGCTGTGCTTGAAAGTGGGATTGCTCTAGCTGGGCAGATTAGGAAGGCCTTAGTGTTGTGTGCTTTTCAAAGCAGGCAGATGGGGCTGCTTGTTTGAAGAGCCTGGGAGTTTGGGAGAAGTGGAGAGGGAGGGAGACGGGATTTCCCTCTTGCTGTTTGGTTCTTTGGCCTGCAGTCTCAGGTCCCAAATCTGCTCCCAGTTACACTGTGTAACTCTAAAGTAACTTGATTTACAACAACCTGCTTTGGGTTTAACTCTGCATAATTGATGGCAGAGTCTGCTCCTTATTATTCGTTCTGCACCTTTCCAGTTTAAAGGGTTGGGGAAGATATCTGAGGAACAGAACTACCTTTGATCTTTGCTTTCATATTTCTGCTACATTTTACACAAGGAGCTATCATGGCCCTTCACTAAGGACTGTTCAGCAAGAAGAGGGAGAAGAAGCAGTCCGTGATCCAAGGAAGCTTCTAAGATGTATGAAGTGCAAAATAGAAATGGGTAAATAACAAGAATGGATTTTTATTTCTTTTATTCCCAATTACAAGACAATGTGCAAATAGAGGAAAGCGAAGTAATTATTCATCATATGCTCTCTTAGTACATTGCTTCTTTTGAAATTGTTAGCTTACTTTGTCACATAGCATGACGCTGCAAATACCAACATTGTTTTTGTAATATACAGTGTGATGATTGCTTCCAAGAATTCACATTTACCCATGTAGATTGTATACCTGTGCCACCTATTTATTATCCCAAATATAGAGGTAGAAAAGATAAGCATTCAGTTTGCTGTTAACATACTTGTTTCTTTAATGGCAGTGCTAATATTTAATTTCACCACTATCCCAAAATGCAGCAGGAAGTGTCGAGAGAGTTTCAGAGAGGTGAGACATATATCTGTAACATCTGTTCTGGATACTCACCAGAGCTCAGTTAATAAGGACAAGTTGTGTTTGGCGCTATCTGAGCATAACTCTTCTATCTGTTACAAGTCACCTGTAGCAAAACAACCAGATGGAGACATGAAAGGTGTTTTTCAGCACCACTCATTATGAGCAGCAAAGCAGCCTGGCTGTTCCAGCATGTGAACAACTCAGGTTTTCCTTTGGAAACACATCTTCTCCAAATCACGTTACTGGACCTACAGAGCAACCAGTGGTTGGAGGTCAGGATTAGCCCACAGGGACATTTTAGCTGGTTTGCATTCACACAAGCAGGTCTCCAGGCCAGCTCAACTGTGCTGACTGCTGTGTGTTCTGGGAGGTCAAAGAGGAGTGAAGACCTCTGCAAGAGCTATTGGAGTTCATTAAGTCAGGTGCATATTGTGCACAGGTCCTCACCCCTAGAAGAGTAACGTGGGAATTAGCACAAGGTAGGAATGAAGACACAGACTCACCTGATCTGCCATGGGGACAGAAAACCTTAGGTAGTGGAAAGGATGGCCTTGTATTTCAGAAATGTCTTATCTTACCTCTCAATCTCCAGTTAGAGAAAAATAATTTCCATTCTATGCTATCTGCACAGGACCTGTCTGCAAAATGGTAGTGTCTAGGAAAAAAAAAAACATCACACAAGCATATACTCTCAATGAATTTCTTGTATTAAGATACTGATCAGAGGCTGTCTTTATAGGCTGTTTCAGATTTTCAGCTGAATACATAACAGGAATGAAAAGTGCTTCAGAACTCTATTGACATTTTTATCCAGCTGCATATGAAGTACTGCTACCCCATAAAAATTCAGTAGATTTGCTATCTGTGTGCAAATTTCATCTACTCTTTGCATATTACTTCCATGACTTGTTCGAGCTGATGCTGTGGAAGATCGGCTGTTTTCATTTCACACAGGGAATTAATTATACTTCTGCTATTCTGACTTGCAGAATTTGTGCCAGATATTTTTCACATGAGATTATGAAACCAAGCAAGCCAATGAAAAGCCAAACAGCATCAGCCTTGAGTCTCCCACCACACTGAGGGACAGGCAATAAAAAGCCAATTAATGTCCCTAGGAAGGTTTACACACTTTGGATTATATCCAAGTGCAAACATGATAATGACTGGAAAAACACATTTGTCTGCAGCCAGTGCCAATTTTTTAGCTGGGAGACCACTAATGTTCCATATGTCACTGGATAGGCTGTCCCTATGGATAGACCATCCCCACAGTCAGACCCATGGGTTTCAGCAGTAGCCTTGCCAGGTGAGTGAGATGCCTGCAGCCCTCCTGTCCTCTGAAGTATCTTGGATGCTCCTGTCACAATGATGCTCCTAGTGCTCTGTGTGCTGATTCTACTTCATTAATACCATTGCATCTCCCATGTCTTTTCTTCTTGCTGCAATTAGGTGATAGCAGGCACTGCCCTGGCCATCACAAGAAAGTTATTATTGTGCTTTGAACCTCATTCAGGACAAGAGGTCCTGGTGGACACCCTCTACCTGCTCAATATAGGAGGAGTTGAGGATGTTCAGCCATCAGAAGGGTGTGCCCAGGGGTGCAGGATGGATGACTCAGCTCATCCCAGCCCTGCAGTATGATAAGGTCCATATGCACATTAACCTTTTTCATTTTCTCTCTCTCCTTTCCTCTTCCCTCATGCCCTACTGTTCATCAAGGGCAAACCCCAGGGATAGAGGCAAGTAGGGACTTAGTGGAGGCAGAGTTCCCACAAGACCAGCCAGGACGTGAGTTCAGTCCATCTGACAACTGCATGGCCTCACCTGGAAATACCTGACATACCTGCAGGCCACATGTGCCTCTACATGGGCTTTCCCTCCCCATGCTCCAGCTTGTCCCTTTCCACCTCTTCACTCCTTGCCCTTGCCCAGCCCTGTCCTTTGTCCCAGAGTCAGCAGGTCATCTCCTGGGCCATGCCAAGGTTTGGGTATGAGTGTCCTCTTTACCCTGTGGGGCTGTTCCTATACTTTGGGAGGCCTGGTAGGGACACCACTGGCTTTGTGCGGAGGGTAACACTCAGGCAGGGCTGGGGAACACCTGAGCTCCCTGACTTGGTCCAGCTTCAAGATGTGTAGCTGAAGAGGGATGAAGCTCCCAAGTACACCCAAGAACTGTATGGCAGGGACAGCTCTTTGTGTGAACTGTCTGAACTTCACCTCCATAGCTTGGTAGGAAAGCAACTGCTTGGCATGTCTGTGCAGTGCAAGGATTCCAGTAAATTAATTTTGCAGGAGTTGTGCCCTGTCACAACAATGGCTGAAGATGTGCATGCCTTAGACCCAGGACTTGGGATTCCCTGAGTGAAAGGTGATAGATGCTGCCATGTTTAAGTTCCTTGAGCTTTCTAGATAGCAGCAGAAGATGCCTCCAGACCAGTAAAATCTTTGCAAGAGGTTGATATAGTGCTGCAACTCCTGTGCTAAGGTTGCACTTCA
Organism: Odontophorus gujanensis; assembly: GCA_013399175.1. Lineage (NCBI taxonomy): Eukaryota > Metazoa > Chordata > Aves > Galliformes > Odontophoridae > Odontophorus > Odontophorus gujanensis. The sequence goes on along the minus strand of VXAB01002750.1, from coordinate 159,452 downwards.
GGGTACAAACCTGGGATGAAATCTGTGTCACTTTTCCTCCATGTTTCTAAAGCAGTGCTCACTGAAACATGTAGGTTTCATTATGTAAGTTTTTTATTATTCCAATCCTACAAACACAAAGATGCTTTTATATGTGTGTATGTATATAATATAAATAACAGGTTTCTTGTTGTTTTTATCAGCTCTAACAAACTTTGATTTACCTTCGAGATACCTGCCTTGTAGTTGAACCTTGAGGGCTGGGCAGCATTCCTTTTCCAGACATGCTCCAAACCCACCCCTCCACATTTCTCAGAAGAACTTCTGAACGTCCCTGCAGAAGGGATTACATTTTGCTATAAACATGTTACATAGGACATAATGTGTCCTGAGACTCTGTCCACAAAGCAGACCTGCCCCATAGCTGTGGTTTCTGTTTACCTTTGCTTTCACTCTCAATCTTGCTGCTTGGGACACACCAGTCTCCTGGTGAGCAATAGGACTCTTCACTTGGCCAGAGAACGAGCATGGAGATTGTGCAGCACCTTCCTTTCCCACAAGGCCTGATGCTTCAGACTCTGTGTTCACAGCCCTGGAGGAGCCAAGTACTCATACAGTAAGATGTCCTGAGGCATTCTACCTCTATTTTACTGAGAAAGGAGAAAGTAGAAAGAGCTGATGTCTCCACAGGCAAGTGTGGGCAAACACACACAGTGAGTGACCTGTATAGGAAAGCCCTTCCCAGATCTCACAGACAGAAGTGACCAGCAGTGATTTAAAACTGTTGTACTCAGAAAATGAGAGGATGATGCTCCATTGCTTGGCACACAGCGGGAAGCAAGGCTTGAGCAGGCCTTACTTTGTGCCAGCAATAACCACGGGGTCACAGGCGGATTCTGTTATTAAAGAAAATAAATTTGTGAATGTTCAGCAGTTATTCTCCAGTGGGCTATTTGAGACTGATTGATTGTACCACAACTGGTACCAGGAGCATGAGGGCTCTCTGAACAACTCCTGCCTTTACAGCCATATTTCTCCTTCTATCTTCTCTCCACTTTGTTTTCTTTAATAGATGAGGAGACTAAAATGCAGGTGAACTCTGTGAACTGCAAACAATGGGAGCTCAAAGCTTTCTGAATTGAGACATTCAGAGGCAGCACAGTATATACTTTGTACTAGGGAAACTTTGGTTCCTCTGAAAGAAAGTAAATTGTTTGGAGTCTGAGGGGTTGTACAGCACAAATAGAATAAAATACTTGAATGTGAAAGGAAGAGAGAAGGAGAGAAGGAAGAAAAGAAAGAGAGAAAGAGAAAAGGAAAGAAGAAAAGAAAGAGAAAAGGAAAGAGAAAGAGAATGAGAGAAAGAGAAAGAGAAAGAGAAAGAGAAAGAGAAAGAGAAAGAGAAAGAGAAAGAGAAAGAGAAAGAGAAAGAGAAAGAGAAAGAGAAAGAGAGAAAGAGAGAGAGAAAGAGAGAAAGAGAGAAAAAGAAGAAGAAGAAAAAGAAAAAGAAAAAGATTAAGAAAAATAAAAGGAAAAAGGAAACGAAGAAAAAGAAGAGAGAATGAAAGAGAATGAAGGAGGGAGGGAGGGAGGGACTAGTAAGCAAGAGAGAAAGGGAGGAAGATCTCTAGAACAAGTATGCACAAGATCACTGGGCTTCCCAGTGTAAATACAAGGGCAGAAATAGGGCCAGTAGGCAGTTAAGTAACAGAACGAGGTGTCTGTACATAGATTCAGATTGAAGATTTTTAAAAAATAGACTCAGTGTATGTAAGCAGGGAGGTGAGCCATGCTGCCTGTGAAACAGACAGCTTGGAGAGCCTGGAGAGACAGAGAGATATAGCAGTATAGCTCTGCATTGGAAACAAAAAGAGGAATATAATGAAATAAGATGCTTAGTAATTTATGGACAAGAGAGCAATAGGGATGCAAAACAAATGAGAAAAAATGTAGACGGAAGGGAAGATGTTACAGGGACACTCCTCCTTCTGCTGCCCTGTGTGAGGCTAGCCTAGGGCACAAGTGAACTTTCAATGGGATAGTGGGTACATTAAGAACAGGAAGTGTTTTGACTCCAGCTTCCAGTCACAACTCACAGAATTCCTGTATAGAGAACAGCTCAGAAGTTTTGGCACCTGCTGAGGCCTAAGATCAGTGTTTCTATGTACAAAATATCACTGAATAATATGAAGCATATTATATCCACTGTCCCCCTGACTTAAAAAAGGCATTTTTATGCAGTTGAAGATTGCCTGGAGCCTGTGGAAATGTGAGGAAAGGCACTGCCACTTCTGCAATCCCCCTTAGGACAAAAGAGGATTTCCTCTCCAGGATGCTCTGCCCAGGCATGGGATTGAAGAGGGCACCAATCCCTGTGGCAACAGTCCCTTAGCATCAGCAGTAACCAGCACAGTTGGCTATTTTGCAGTTTATTTTACAATTGCTTCCCTTAGAATGGATTTCACAGATAAGAGGCATGCTCACTGTGTCTTGGGCATTACCACAGATGGGTCTTTCAGTGATGCAAAAAAAAAAAAGCCCCACTAGTGAAATGGAGGAGAAAAAGTCCTATGTGACACAGAAGTGTGATAGACAACTGTCTGCAAAATCATGTCATTTGTGACTGGAATGAAAGACCAAGACGGAAAGTAAGAAAGAGATGACTATTTTTAGGCAAAGTGGATGAAACACTGGTAAGACCTTGTCATACGTATCACCTAGGAAAGAGTTAATTCCTCTAAGACTACTCTCTGCACAGAAGCTGGGAACACTGACATCCCCCTCAGGCTATGATCAACCATTGAGATTTTTTCCTGATGATGTAACACTTGTAACGTGACATCTTGCATACATTTCCTGGTAGGGGTGGTTATCTGCAGAACCTGAATGATACCCCTGCACATTACTCTGGCAGTTTTCATGGAACTCACATGATTTATTTTCTTTTTAATAAAATCAACTATTTGTTGTGCAGCACTGTGGCCCCGGTTATCTCTTTTCAGCTATAGCAGCACAGACAATGTGTGTTAAGAAAAAGGTGATATATATTCTGGTGTGATGAAGGGAAGTTATTGCCCCAAAACAGCAACTCTTGTCCTGTTGATAACAGGACAGGGAATGCAGGCTTCCTGTTAAGCATGCTAGACTCTGAACACTGCAGTGGGTTGAAGCACGTGCTCTGAAAGCCACTGGTCATGAGATGACACCTCAGAGCCCAGAGATGGGATCAAAAGAGGAACATGTCTTCTGCAGCTGAGGCTCAAATATTTGTACAACACTTGCTGAGGAAGCAGTGCACAGATGCAATGGGACCTAATGAAAGTCTGTAGAAAATATCAGGAACCAGTTGTGTGTCTGAACAAGGAAGAGCAAGGAGAGGTATGTGAGTGGGAGGGGGTGTGCAGCATTAAGAAAAAGACCAGGGAAGATTACAAAACAAAGACTGTAGTTTTGTTTTCAAACTGTTCAGGAAAGTCATGATGAAAAATGACAGGAAAATTATTCAGGAGCATAAAGACTCCAAAGCAGAACGTTTCCATGTGCTTCTGTGGGGCTGGAATTCCCAGAGCAAATACAGACAGACAGTGTATGTATGAGAGGGAAGGCAGTTGCCTAAAAATGCTGCTTTTTGAGAATGTTGAGATTTTTTGCTTGGTATCCAGGTGACATACCAGAAGGACATTCATTTCCTATAGATATAAATATATAAAAACCTGCCTATGTGAATGTCTAAAATAAGGTGTGTCAGGTCAAAAAGCAGTAGGCAGTGCAATCTTTCAATCTGTGTCTAGCGCTGAGCTGCTTTTCTAGATTGAATTTATAGTTTATGGAGGAGAGCAGTCATTTTGTGATTGCTCTGGGCTATTGGGTTGCTCTCTCTACCATAGGATAAGATGAATTGTTTCCTGCAAATGCCTGTTTATCTCTGTAAACTGAACCCAGGGTGTCTGGCTCACATGTAGATGTCACTCACATCTAAAGACACCTCATATGAATACACTGTAAATTCTGGGAAGAGACTGCAGGCAAATTTCCCAAGAGCACCCCAGTACTTTTTTTTTACAAAGAGCTAAATGAATAGGCTCTTAAATTTCAGGGAAACCACCGAAAATGGGAAATACTTCCCCTAAGTCAATTAGAAGTTCATGGAAATCCTCATCTTCCTCCTGCTTCAGGGTAGCGATGTGTTGGTAACTGAGCCGTAAGGGTAACGCTGCTCACAGCAGCAGTGCTGCAGAGAGAGCTGTGGGATGTGAGCAGCCTGAGTCTGTCTGCTGGGCATCTGCCATGCAGTTCTGCTAGGCGTGTAGACAGCGAAGTGCTAAGTACTCCCCAGAGATGTGGAAAGTGCCTAACAGCGAGACCAGCCAGCAGGAGGGCAGCACAGAGGGCAGGGATGCACGCTGCTCTGCATGACGGCTAGTAGAGGGTGTGCGCAGAGCTGGCTGCTAGGGAAAGGAGGTGGAAGAATGCAGCAGAGCCCAAAGTGCTACAGGGAATGGATGAAACATCAGTAGGCAGGAGGTCTGGTCATGCCGGATCTGTCCTCAGGAAAAGAGGAGGTGAAGAGATGGAGTCACTATAACGCAGAATAATTTACACTTCTCTTGCAGCTTCCAGTTGTGCCAGTGCAAATGCTTAGACCCCCACAGCCCTGTGGAGTTCTGCTTCTTTCCACTTACTACAGAGTGAAGTTGAGAGAGGGGCTGGTATAAGTGAGCCCGCACAGTGTCAGTACTGGGAGCAGAGCCTCCGAGCCCTCAACTCTGCTTTTTTGCAGATTTTGTCACGTATACAGGAAGATCAAGGCCTGCAGACTTGCTCCATAGTGTAATGCACAGTCAGTTAAATATAATTGAAGACAGACACTCAGGACAAAAAATTAAAAGAAACATCCTAAAAACATCACCTGTGCAGAGCAGCAAGGAGATTCCCAAAGTGACAGGCAATTTTGAGGATAAGATGGGTGTGTGTTGGACTTTGCAGTCCTACTGTGAAAGTGTTCTTTTGATCAGAAATTTCTGTTTGATGCAGTGAATTCATGGCAAAGGCCTCCCATAGTACTGATGAAACTAGGTACTTATTCTGAGCATGTGGTCACCCATTCTTACCTTCCTTGCAAAGATCCATTGGCTTGAATTTTTTTTCTGCTACTTCAACCAGAGCCATCTTGTGTCATCTTGTGTCCTGTTTGTAAGACAGAGATCAGTACTGCCTGCCTGTGAGGAAGTAAGGTGGCAGAAGAAAACAACTTGTCCTTGGTGTGTATATGCCTTAAGCTTGTGTCACTGAGGTAGGAATACTCAGGGTGCACAACCTTGTAGCTGTTGCTGCGACAAAGATGGGACAGAGCCCTTGAAGAAATCGGGAAGGGCATCCCTGGGCTTCATACCACTGGGGACTGCAAGGTGCTGCTTGTCTGGTGAATGTGAAGGCAGAGGGAGACCCAGGAGACTCGACTGTGTTTCCAAAAGGAACTAGTGATCTATGCAGCCAAAAGATTTCCCTGGACAAAGTTTCATACCCAGTTCAGCCTGTTGGTCCCTGGAACCACCACAAGGCCTGCAGTGCACCACAGAGCTGCAAGATATTCTCCAGGGTAGTTATACACTGCCCTGACCTCCTGCTGTAGCTGTTAGACCTTGGTTTTATTAGCCTGATATTAGATACTGGCTATATTAGGTGTATTAGATCAAAAGTAAGGCAGATACATCTACCATACAAGTTGGTGAGGTGAATGCAGTGCAGACATGCCCTTAGAAAGAAAGTAGGTAAATATTTAGAGAAGATATGGCTCCAGCTTCTGAGGGAAAATAAATGGTACATGGTGGTTTATGATGAAAGCAATAAAATAAAATATTCTTTTTTTGCTTCTTCTCTTAGAAGAAGAAAAAAAGAAATCTTGCTTAGATTTCTATATTTTTTCACTCTCCCTAAGCAGGAGCCCAAAATATTGAGGATTTATTCTGCAGGAGACTGACATTCCCTGTTTAAAGCCCTGAAGGTTTAGAAAAGTTCAAAACCAGACATTTGTCAAATGAAGCATTACGATCAGTTTGAAACTCTGCTTAAATGCTGTCTGCGTTATCCCGTTAGTGAAGCTTCTCCAAATCCCATTTGCACATCAGAGCTGTGCACAACCTTACAGATTATTATGGTTACTTACAGTGGCTGCTGACAACCCTCCTTAGTTCAATAGAGAGCATCTCCTTCCTATGACAGGGATGATTTCAAACAGGATCTGGGGAAGGAAGAAGGAGGCTGGGAGTTGCACCACCCCAAGCACTGTGGAGGGGGTTGGAAACCTGTGGTAGTAGTCAGGAACCTCCACACCAGCTCTGGAAGCATCCTCAGCAGGGGCTGGCACCTTCATTTGGATTGCAATAGTATGTATTAACACCATCACCTGCAGAAATAGCCCCACAGCACCAGCCTCCAAGTGCCTTCTCTGCGATTGCAGAGAGGCTGTCAGAGCAGGGTTTGTCACTGACCTTCCACCCATGACATTCAGATTGACAGCTCTCAGCTCCCCTCAGGTTATGGATGGAATATGTCTCAGCAGGCATTTAGTAGTCTCAAAATGTGTTTTTGAGAGGGAAAATAGAAGGGAAAGTATTTAAACTTGTCTTCACAGCTTGGGCAGCCTTTTGTCTTTGCACTGTAAAGGCATTGAGCTGGTCCCTTCTGATGCATTCCCCCTGCAGGGAGCCCACTGCTGTGCACACAGAGGTTTCTAAACTTTTGTACAAGCTCACCTCATTCCCACAGCCAAAGCAATGACCTTCTCAAAGTCCTTCAAGGTCTTTGCAGAACATGAAGGCAGCCAGGGCCAAATCCTGTATATGCTTCAGAATATCCATCATCGGCCTCAGTTACAGACTGAATTCTTGAATTATCAACTGAAAATCAATGGTCCTTGGGCATGGTGGGGGTCGAGAGTGGGGCATCAAAATTTCCTGGAGCTATGACATCTCATAGCCACAGTGAGATTTAAATGAAGGCAGAGTTTGGTCTTAAGGTTCATATTCTTAGCCAAGCTGACCTACTGTTTCTCTGCCGAGCATTTAAGTCATACTGGACCATTAGAGTCCCTTAGATCATATTTGAAAAATTGTAAGCTCTAGCTTCTTGCACATCATGCCCAGCTTTGTCTCTCTCCTGGATAGATGCTTTGGAGGGGAATCATGGGACTGTGAGCAGGGCTGGGACAGGAAATGCTTTCATGAGCCAGAGGGAAACTGGAGAAAATTAGCTGTCTGAATTCTCTGCTGATATCAATTGGCCTAACATTGTGGACCGATTAATTTACTCTTGGAAACCATCTGACACCACTTCTCATACAGGACAATACTGACAGAACAGTATCCTGTCTGGGAGTCCTGCTCAGCGCTGACCCTTCTTCGGTGCAGGTCACTGGATGCACAACTTGTTTGTTACCAGAGCATCAGGCAGAGAGTTTGGCATATGTGAAATACATTAAGTCTGGATGTAGAAAAGCCTTTGGACGAGGTAAGTCACAGCAAGCTTTCTCTAGTCTCCTCCGAGTCTGGTCCAGTGTTACCGAACAGCTTAATACTCCGCAGATTTACAGTGTTTGCTGAAAACAGTTTGTATGAAACATGACCAGCTGAAATGGAGTCTGAGAATATCTCCAGCTTGCAGAGCTGTCATTAAACATTAACAGTGAGCAGCTGGGTCTCCCATGGATAATGCAGGCTTGCACTCCTATCACTGCTCATTGGAGTGAGCTTTGTAAGGAAAGGGGAGAAAATATACCCTGGCACGTACAACCCAAACCGCAAGTCAGAGGAGAAGAGGAGCAAAAGGTTTAAACTGGGACTGTCTGTCTCTGTCTCTGAGGCTAAAGTATGAGGAAGCAGTCATGAAGATGAGATGCTGGCATAAATAAGCGTGGAGCTGCCTCAGACACAGCCAGACACACAGCTTCAGCCTTCGCAGTGCTGTCCATCCAGCTCAGCGCTGCTGTGTTGTTAGGTGACTTAAGCAGAGACAACATTCTGCAGGGGCTCAGTTCTGACGTCAGGCAGCAGGAAGCACAATAAAAGAGAGGTTTCATTGATTACACTTGTGACGGGAGCCACATGGTGTTTCTGTGCTATGCCAGCTGCTCCAAGCAGGTGTGAGCTGGTGCAGATGACTTATGGTGGCCAGCACCTCCCAGGGCTGCCACTCACAGAGGCACTCCATCATTTATAGCAACTAACATTGCCTTTCCTCTTTAAAAATACTCCAGCACTTCCTTGGACCAAATATCGTGTAGTTTCAGTGCTGTACTTAGCAGCACCTTGCTCCCTTGAGAATACTGAAGAAATGATGACATGTCTCAGAAGCATCTGTTCTGAGGTGAGTATTGTTATCCCTTTGCTCTGTAGACCCCATTGCTGTGGCACAGAGGAGTCCTGCCATTTGCCCATCCTCACTCAGGACCAGAAGCAGCTCTCCTGCCAGCAATCTTAAATACAAGTCAGCAGGCAGATGTGCAAACTCCATGGAAATCTTCCAGAATCACACTGATGGTGAAAAGAGACAAAGACCAGAGGGATGGGTGGTGTGAACATGCATGAACAGTGGGGATCTGAGCTGGGAGGTGGATTTGCCACACTGTGCATTATTCTGCACATAGACAGCCACTTGCTAATGGAGCAGCTAAGGAGGATCTCATTTATCTGTGGTATGAAATAGCTTGTCAATGTAGGGCAGTCCTTGCAGGTAGCTGTGGCACGGTGCTCCATGGCTTTCAACTATCCCTGAGTGCGCAGCCATTTCTCTGGGCTCTCTTTGTTTTTGTCATTTGTTTTTGAAATCAAGGTGTCAGGGCTTGAAATCTGGAGTAGTTTTTTTGTATACCACCACACTGAATGGTCCAGAGTCCTGATCTCTGTCTTCTTCCTTTCTTTTCCCTTCTTGGCACTGCACAAGCACAGGATGCAGGCTGCAGCTGTATGACTTCACTCAGGTCTTGGCAACCTTACCAACTATTACACTGGCCACTAGATCAGGTTGCCTAAGGCCCTGACCATCCTGACCTTGAACACCTTTGGGGATGTCCATGTCCAGAACATACTCCTTTCAAAGGTGATTTTCACAGAATGGTGCCCAGGGTAGATGAGCAATTCTAGCTGAAGTTATTGGAAGACACAGAGCTAAACACTGCCACCCCCACAACCTGGCTTTCAAAATAGTCCCCATAGCTTTTTTTATGGACTAATGTGCCTTTATTCATGGATAATAGAGGTGGTGTTTTTCCAACCAGAGCTAAGCAGCAGTCAGTGTTAAGAACATACAGGGGAAGATGGTGCAACAACACACAGGAATTTTCTGAAACAGAGCACAAGAGCACTTACATTGATGAAATAATAATTGGGAACTGTATTCAGTAGGGTAGGTTTAAGTGCCTTGCATGATTCTGCCAAGGAGCAGTTCCACTCACCTTAGCAAGATTAGTCATGAGACTACAAGTGAATACTTTAAAACATCCTGCAGACTCAAGGCCTAAGCAAACAAAGCACATTCATCTGAATTTTTTTCACATGTACTTTTTTCAGGCTTGTCCAGGGCCCTTGCATTGCTTGCTGGAGACTCTTGTAAAGAGTTTATTTTACTGGCAACACTGGAGCGCTTTTCAAAATCCTGTGTGAAGAGTCATGGAAAACAGCTTTTAAATACCTGTTCTCTGGTAGTGATGCCAGTGGAGGTGGTGCCAGTAGGGGAAGAGACCCAGTGTCAGGTGATTTATTTGCCTTGGATTTCGTATATCCAATATTTCATGGGATAAATATCTGAATTTGGGTCTGTTTTAGCTATGCAGTATGTACAGAATGCTTGATTAATTAATAAACCTGAAGAGATCATAATACTCTCCAGGCAATTCCACCCTCAGGGAAAAAAAAGTGAAATGCTTCCTTACGTTGTGAGCCATTCACTCAATCCAGTAATAACACTTCAGTTTTCCAATAGCATCTTCCATTTCAAAGCTCTTCTCAAATGCTAATTGATTCTGACCATAGCCTTGTAAGAGTGGGAAACATTATACCACAGGATAAACAAGGAAGATAAAGATGTAAAGAAATTCCCTTCCTTGCCCAAAATCTCATAGGAATCAGTGGCAGACAGAGCTGCGGCTAAAAAACAGAACTCTTGCATTTCTTTTCCTTTTTTTTCTTTTCCTTTTTTTCTTTTTCTCTTTTTCTCTTTTTCTCTTTCTTTTCTTTCTCCTTTTTTTCCTTTTCTTTCCCCCTTAGTTGCTCCTGTGGGTAAGAAATGGAGTCTGTGTCAGGGCAGGCTTCCTGCCCAGGCTGGGCAGCTTCCAAGCACCCCCAAAGATCATCCCATGGAAACAGCAGAAGCAAGAGCCAGCCAGTTGTAGAACAGCAAGTCTTTAACATCAGACTGAACACTTGCTGCTGGAAATGATTCACAACCACCTTCCTGACTATCCTACTCCTCACAGTATGGCCTCTCATGTGGGGAAGGATGATTGTGTACACTGAGACCATTCTCCAGATGGTAAAGTCAGCAGCTGGATTCTCTTTCTGTAGTGAGTTTGCTGGGCTGCCCCAGCAAAGATACAGCCCCATTCCGGCAAATAAAATCATATCAAATATCATGGTGGTATGGTCCAAGTCCATTCCTTGATTAAGCTAAGTTGTATCAACAGCGAGGTGTAATGTCAGTATAAATAGACTAACAGTAGGAATGATGTTGATGTATTTTTCTCATACTCCCATAACTGATGTAGTTGTACCAACCAACCTTTTAATTACAGTACTAGCACTGCCCCTGATACAGCATAGGTTATATTTTTCCATTTCTCTGCCCAGCAGGTTGTAAGCCACTTAAGCTGTGGTTAAAGCACCTCAGGGTTTTTCACTGAGATGAATGAAATAATGAGAAGCATTTATTCATTGCCCTTTTAAATCCCCACATATGGGCTCCCTCCAGCCTGAGCCTTGCACTGACCCTCAGCACAGCATGAGCTCTCCCAGAAGAAGGACTGCAGGACAATGCTCTCGAGAGGAACAGTCACTGCTTCATGGATGAGCAAACCCAAACTCCAAAAGATTGAAGGGTCCAGTTCCCTTCAGTCATTACCAGCGTGGTGGTTACTTGGTTGTGATTAATAATGCAGGTGAACTGAGCTAATGAAGATTATGCAGAGGAAAAGAGCTCTTTGCATTGGGTAAGAGGAGCATTTTAGGGGCTGGAGGTGGACATCTGCCTGCTTGTGATCCTAGAGCTCAGGTTCAAAATATTCCCATAATTCAGCACACTACTTGAAGGAAAGGAGGCACCAGAGTGAGATCAATAAGAGAGCAATGGGACCAGCAGCATGGTGAGGATACAGGAACCCTCCAGTAGTCAGCAGCTCCTCTTGGCAGCTATTGCTCCTTCTTTCTTGTAGGCCATGCTGGGATGAGAGGGGTGTACATGTATGTGTGAATAAGCCACTGATCCTGACGGTCTTGTCTCAGAAGGTAAAGTAATGCTGCATAAATCCCAGAGCAAGGCTGCCTTTCAGTGAGGGCTGTAGGTGACACAACTGGACCTAAACCCACAGAAATTAGAGCAAGGAAACCTGCGTGTGCATCTGTTTTAAATCCCAGTTACGCGAGAGGAAGAAACGCTGCAAAAAATGGATAAAAGCATGTGTATGTGTTTTATATTTCTGTAATTTATGCTTTAGATAGCTAAGAAAATGACTGTGTTTGAAGGAGAGCGTGAAGATGAAACTGTGCTTATCACAGACTGTGACATAGTGAGCAAATCCACTGGACCCACCCACAAAATGAGGATTTATCTTCCTAAATTTTTCCCGTGACTTTTACACAGGGTTTGTTCTCAATAGATAGCTCCAGAACTATTTGGCAGGTGAGTCCTGAAATGTTTATGACCGTGCTTGTGACTCCACATCTGTGAAACGCTGTCTGGGCCGGAGCCTGGGGGGACAACAGCAGCAATCTTTCCTGGCCGCTTCTCCTTAGGCCTCTCTGCAGATTTTGGCACCTCCAGTTTTTACATGAAAAAGCAGATGGAGGGAGCACTTTTGAGAGAGCCTAACACCTTCTTAACCCAGAGATATTTCCAGCAGAAACCTGCTTGAGGCTCCAAGAGTTCCCCAGACAGCTCTGGCTCCCCGCAGTGTGACGCCTCACACTGAAAGGCTGCTGCCATCAGGAAGGAGATCCAGGGGCAACGGGTCTCAGTGGATGAAGCTGACATGGAAACTCATTCAGGAGGGAGGGCAAGCCAAATCTTTCGCACCACAGGAAGTACAAAGTTGCTTTGAACCCATAAGGTATTCACTGCAGCCAGAAGACCCTGCATGACCAGCCTGAACAAAAGCACTGAGCGTATCAGGAAAGCAATCACAGGACAGCACTGGGTTTGTGGCTGGCCATGCACTTTGCTCTCACTCATCTTTGATTTGGTGCTGATGAGGGCAAAGAGACCTGGCTGTGGTGAAACAGCCAGGAAGGCTGCCACTGCATGGAGCTGGAGGAGATGGGGAGCCACTTGGCTGGCACCATTCACTGATGGGCCCCCAGGGTGCTCTATGTGAACTGTCCTCCTCCTGTGCCTCTGTCATAGAAGCAACAATGGGTGTTGTCCCTACTGATGTCACTTCACAGACTAAATGCTTAAGCAGCCCTTAATCACAAGGTGAGGTTGCTTTAAGCTTTATGTATCTCCCCGTGGTGCCTCTCTGCTCCATCTTAATAGAATCGTAGAATCACAAAATGGCTTTTGTTGGAAGTGACCTTAAAAATCATCTAGTTCCAAGCCCACTGCCATGGGCAGGTCTGCCACGCTTAAGATCAGGCTGACCAGGGCCCCATCCAATCTGCCCTTGAATGCCTCCAGGGATGGGGCACTCAACGCTTCTCTGGGCAGCCTGTGCCTCACCACCATATGAGTAAATATTTTTTTCCTAACATCTGACCTAAATCTCCTGTCTTTTATTTTAAAGCCATTCCCCTTTGCCCCATCACTAGTAGACCATGTAAAAAAGTTGTTCCCCTTCAGGCTTTAGCCTTGGCCTGTGTTGTGAGCAGCACAATCCCAGTATGGCTGACGTCCCCCGTTCCCATTGCTGGCAGCAATTAATGTCTGCTAAAGGAAGACTGGGCCAGCCTTTTCTATCCATCCCACTGGCACTCCCTCAAGCTTTGCATTACTCCACTGGAGCTGCACTGATTTATTAGAGTTCAGACAGATATGCAGTCATAACAAGCTGGGAAATATTTTCTGTACAGGCTCAAGATTAAGGCAGGGGCTCAGACCTTACTCAGAGAAGGGATTACAGTGGGGATAAGTGCACCCCTGGCAGATTTACCTAATGAGCCCAGGTAGTGGTTGCTGAAAAAGTGATAGGAAATTCCAGGCAGAGTCCAAACATTAGGGCCACTGCTGCTGAAGCAGCAAGCTGCTCTCTGAGAACATGATGTGTCATGTTATGTCATATCATGAAATGGGCACTGCCACTGCCCTCACAGGACTATCTCCTACCTCCCTTGCCTTCTTTCCTCATCCACCAAAGCCAAAAATTTTTCTCTCTCTTCAGGAAGAAGAAAATGAGATGTACCATATCACAGGTGCATTTTCTACCCCGTAGAAAAGCTCATTCCTATGCCACTGTGCGTGCCATGAGCAGCTCTGGTCAAACCAGGGACATTCTCCAAGGAGCGAGGTGTCATCCATGAGAGGCGGCACAAGGTTGAATGGCTGTGATACGCACTACTTGCTGCCTTCACAAAACCACCACCATGTGCTGGGTTACATCATGTCATAGTATAATGCCTTTAAATCATTAAACTGACTTATTTCTGGACCAGTGCCAGGAAAGCTGACGAAGGCCAGGCCGAGTTCAAATAAAACCAGAGGACATTGTGGTTACGTTTATGGTTTTTCAGAGGATCTCTCACCTGCAGCCACAAATCTGCCTTTATTTGGCTTGAGCTTGATCCAAAATTACCTCAGAGGTCAGCAGTGCATGTCTTATGGATTAGTGAAAACTACCGAGTAACCTGACGTAATGCGTTATTATTTATTCCAAGAAAAATGGTTGGCTATAGTCCGTTGTTTTGTAATAAGAGACTAACATCTATTTTTCCCTTTTGCAAACACTCCTTCGTGCACCTTGCCAGCACCTTCCCAATACGGGTCGGGCACTTGGGTCAGCCTCCATGGGAGGGCAAGGGGTGATGCGGGCAGCCTGCAGCAGCTGTTTGCTCTGCCCGCTCCTGACCAAAGTCCCTTGGACACAGTGATAAAGGTACCGCTGGCTTTCCCAAACTCGAGATTAAGTCACCTTTGCCCCAGTTGTGTGCCTGTAAAAGGGGGATAATAATGCCTTCCTGCTGCCCAGAGGCTAGGGGAGGATTTACCCCTAGCTGCCGTCTGTGAGAGGGGTGCAGAAAAAGGAAAGGAAATAAATATTTGCCCAGGATCAGCTACAGATAAATCCAGGAATCCATCTGTGCCATTGTCCCCTCCCCTGCCAACACTCCTTTCCTCTGGAGAGGGGAACTTCAGCCTCTCTTTGGTTAAATCACTTACGTATACTAACGAATAGTTAGTCTAGAGAGCCTTCCACAAAAGAGCTGCCCTTGGCTGGTCCAGTCTGATTTAGGAGAAGAGAGGAGGAACCCGACTGTGACAGATGAGAACCCTGCTGTGACCCAGAGCATCTGTAATATCAAGTCTGGGTGGGAGATTTAAGACAAAGGGCCAGACAAGGTTTTGATTTAAACAACCATATTTTCTCTGGAGTCACTGGAGCGATGAGAGTCCTACCAAGAAGGTCTGGTCCCACCAGGGCATAAGGAAAAGGAGAGGGCTAGAGCAGCCCCACACTCCTGGCAGGGTTGGGGCTGTGTCAGAGGAGCTGTAGGCATTGCTCTTGGTTATTTAATTCATGCATTTCAGCATTGTGACAGTCCCCAGGGCCTGCCTACTATTGAGAGCTTTCAGCTTTTCACATGAGATCTATTGATTGTGACAAGGTACACATGGGTCATATGCTGCTCTTTAAGTAAACCACAACTAAGTGCAGCATCACAGTGAGGGCACTAAAAACCTCCAACCCCTCCTTTTCACCCTAGCACAAACTGCCCTACATTTCAGCTTTATTTCTGGACTCTTTTCCAACAGTATTCCCAACGTGAGCTTTGCAAGAGGTCCCTCCACTGATCCTCTGTGCATCCTGGAAGTTTCTCCATGCACAGAAAACATTAAGAGGAAAGCAAGGAGTCAGCAAGATGGCACACCCTCCTGGCACAGATTGGCAAGAGGATTGTAAAACTGAGAAGGCATTTCCCTGTTTTATTATTTCGGCTGAGTAAACAGATCTGTGGTCTGTAGCTTTGCTTGCTAATTTTGACTGAAGTTCATGAATCAATCAGAGCTAGAGATTGGGGTCAAGAGCCTGGAAGAAAATAAACTGGCTTTGTGTTGAAGCAGAGTAATATAGATCAAACAAATGCAAATTTAAGGAGAAGCCTTGTACTCTGGAATTCTTTGTTTAAAAACACTTCATTTTAAAAATGAAGCGTGAGCAAAACAAATATAACACTGGAATGCCAAAGTCCTTTCTGTTCTGAGCAGCACTTTGCAGAATTCTCCGTGCTAATTATTATCTTGGAGAGTGCACATTAACTGTTATTTCATAGGATCATAGAATGGCTTGGGTTGGAAGGGACCTCCAGGATCATACAGTTCCAACCCCATTGCCATTGACAGGGTTGGCACCCCCCCAGTCAGGCTGCCCAGTTCCTATCCAATCTGGTCTTGAACATCTCCAGAGATGAGGTGTCTGCAGCTTCTCTGGGCAACCTGTGTCAGCGTCTCACTGTTCATGGTGAAAAACTTCCTAACACTGAATCTAAATGTACATTCTTTCACTTTGAAGACATTACCCCTTGTTCTATCCCCACACTCACTGATAAAAAGTGCCTCTCCAGCTCTCTTGCAGGCTCCTTTTAGGTACTGGAAGGCCACCATAAGGTCTTCCCACAGCTTTCTCTTCTTCAGACTGAAAAAGCTCAGCTCTTTCAGTCTTTCTCCATAGGAGAGGTGCTCCAGCTCTCTGACTATACTTGTGATCTACTTTGGACCTGCTCCAACAGATCCATGCCCTTCTAGTGCTGGCGGCCCCAGATGTGGGCACAGTACTCCAGCTGAGGCCTCATGATGGCGGAATTGAGGGGGACAATCACCTCCTGCTCCCTACTGGCCACCCTTCTGATGCAGCCCAGGATGCATTTGGCCTTCTGAGCTGCAAAAGTACACTGCTGGCTTATGTTATCCATCAGTATCCCCAAGTTCTTCTCTGCTGGGCTGTTCTCTATCTACTTGTTGCCTAGCTGGTGTTCATGCTTGGGATTGCCCCAATCCAGGTGCAGAACCTTACACTTGGATTTGTTGAATTTTGTGAGGTTTGTATGAGTCCAGCTTCAAGACTCTCATTTCAAATTACAGCTTCCTTTGTCCAGACTAAAATGATAGTTCAGAAATAGAGCACTCCTGCAGGACCTCGGGGATGCCACAGCTTATTCCCTGTGTTGCTGAATCTGGCTCTTTTCCACTTGCTGGAGTCAACTTGCTGTGCTCTCCCTGTCACAGCTCACCTAGGCTACTCGGCTGTTCTTCGGGGCAGGACTGCCATGTCACTGGGAACACGGTGCCCTCTACAAGCCTGGTGAGGATGGCTGGTGAGTCTGCCAGCCTGACTGAAATCTGCTCTGTTGTGTAAAAGTCCTTTGACGTGGCAAATGCCAGAACAGATCAGAGTTGACTCAAATCCCGGCTGGTGTTTGAAGTTAAATCTCCAAAGGTTCAAATATTAGCCTACTCCATCACCTGTCCATCAAACATTAACTCACTCCACCAAGAGCACACTTCCCCAGTCCCTCAGCTCACTGCTTATTGTGCCGGTAATTTTTCTTGGGACGAGTGTACTGCACCCTGGATGCTGCTGCTCCTGCAGAAGGAGATAAGCTCCAGCCCAATTAGAGGAGAACATTAAGTACAATTAATTCAGGGCTGAGGATTTATATCTGACTGGGGGCTGAGAGTCAAGGTAAAGAAGAATAGCTTCAGTGCATCTGTGAGTTAATTTGTACGTTAATTTTGCCTTCATCTTGGTAATGAAAGCTAGATTGTCAATGCGAGGCTCTGTGTCAAGCACTGAAAAAAACACAAGGCTAACTTAAAAATGATACAATGAGGTGTTTCATGTCCATTAAATGAGCATTTTGACAATGGAGATAGGAGGAGTTTGTATTTTCCAAGCTTCTTATTTTGCAGGGTGCTAGGTCTGCGCTGCTGTTTTAGGAGAGGTAAGGTAAAAAACTGCCTCAAAATTCAGCTGGTGTCTGAACGGTGACACAAACAGGACTTTTCCCTAATTCTCCTGAGAAGCACAGTTTTTGCCACACTGGTTTTGAAAGATGGAAAGCACTGAGGCTGCAGGAAGGTGTGCTGCACTTACTCTAATGCTGGTTCTTCATCAAGTGGTGAGCAAGATTATTTCCGTGTGTATTACCAAGATCGTGCGTTATATTCACATAATGTTATTTTTAGCCTTTCTATATCATGTACTCTGATTTCATTAATGATTAACTAAGAGGATGTATTCCTGGCCCAACTTCTTAGCTATGATACGAGGCTTCATCAGAGTACTTTGTTATGCTGGATGTAAAACACTGCCAAGTACTGTGTATTACAATTATTATATCTTTAGGAGACAAGAGATGACCATACAATAACGTGATGAATAAACGGGGATTTAATTTGCTGTTTCCTCAGTCATAATCATTCCTAAAGAATAGAGCTTGCAGTCTGAGAACCTGTTTAGTATCACACACTTTGACGTACATGCATAAAGCTGTGCTGGAGTTTACACTTTTCTATCTACTATAGGAATGCCCCTTTTGCCTCAATCACCCTGTGTGAGGGTTTAGCACTCACAACTTCCATTCTGCAGGAGATCAAACCTTGCTGCCAACATTATCGTGCTATAATATTTGAAATGGTTTTGCACAAAGTCCTCACAATGCAGCTCTGGCTGGGGCAGTCAGGGCAAAGTTGTTTAACTGCCAACCAAGAGGAACACTCTCCTTTCTGAGGCAAACTGCTCAGTGATATTTTTAGCAGCAAATGCACTGTCTGATGCATTTAGCATTCAGCCTCCAGGGACACAGGACACATCACCGCGGCCCCTGCAAGGGAAAGTGACAGATGTGTGCAGGGGGCCTGCCAAGGGTAAGGTGCAGCTCTGGTGGCTGGCCAGGAGCTGGCATTGCCGGCAGCACAGCCTCATGTACTCTGCACAAAACAAGCTGTTCGTTCCTTTGCTACTAATAACATAATCATTCCTGCATCAGCCACTGTTAATGCCCCAAAGCAAATGCTGGATTGGGTTGGGCTCCTTGCAGAGCCGGACTGCCCCAGCCCTTCCTTGCAGGTCAACTGCAGCAGTGGGCTGGAGCTGGGCTCAGGTGGGAGATCCCAAGAGCTTTTCTCCAGCCCTCCCTCTTATTTGCCTGTGGAAAGAAGGGGATATATTTCTAAGGAAGCATTTGTGGGCAACGGTGATGCCATGCACTCAGCCTTTGGGCAGATTGCAGCTCCCTCCCAGCAGGAACTGCCTCATCGCAGGAGATGACAGCACTCATGAGCAGGATTTTAAATACATGCCAAATAGATCACAGCATTTATTTCTGACACCTTTAACACAGCAGGCAGCTGAAAAGCAGGTGCTGGTAGACCAGGTGGTATGATACCAACACCTGAATTACTCCTTACTGTGTTTCTGGTGCATAGCAGCAATGCCACAATTCTCATTGTCCAGGAGGGACTATCACAGTGCTCTGGTCAGTCCAGGAGTCCCACTTCAGGTTTTACTTGACCAGCTTGAGCAGTGTGTGGATGAGGTTTAGTGACAATTTAGAAGTTCTACTCTTGAATTGCAGGCTTCAAATGATACCAGCTTCCTCCCATCCTTCCGTGAATGCTTTCAGCAGTCACTCATCCTGGCTGTTAAAAGCCTGTGGTCTGCTCCTTGTTTGCACTTGGCTATTGCAGCTCGCAGCCTCTGGCTGTGTTACCCTCCCCCACGCACTGCAACCTGAGGCTCCTCTTGGTGTGAATGGGGACAGGCCGGGTCTGCTGAAGAAAAATAGAAAATAAAGCTGTTTAAATAACCTGATTCCAGAAAGGTTTCCCCTGATCCTCAGCAAATATTTTAGAAGTGAGGTGGTGGGTTGCTTCTTACAGCTAGTCACACACATATGCGAATGTATGCACATGTGACTGTAGACTTTCTGCGACTCCTTTAAGATAGTTAAAAATCCTTTCCTCAGGGTGTGCGTAGAAGCTGTCATGTTTCTAATATGTTGCAAATCTGCATTTCCCATTGATCTTATCTCCTTAGCTCTTGCCGCAGCAGCCTCCGTTCCACATCAGAGCCCCGAGGCCTCCACCCTCATTAGAAAGCCTTTCCCAGGAGGCCAGGGCTGCAGCAGCTGATGGCAGATCCAGCAGTAACAGCCGGTGACCAAACTCCCTGAGACCCTGGAATAAAAGCAAGAAGCAGTATATGAAACACATGGTGCCTCAGAGCAGGCCTCCTAAACCACCACCCGTTTGGCAGTCACCAGCCCTCCCCTGCACCTAGCTGGCACTGATGCTGAAGAAAAACACAGCTCCTAGACTGCATCAGGCTGCCCCTCCTTTTTGTTAGGTTAAGCCACATGTGTATGGCTTTCCCAGCTACAAGTCCTGAACGTGCTTCCAAGCAGGGTATTTAAACTGCACCGGGATCAAAGTGGTTTCCTTCGTTCGCTCTTCTTACAGTCGCTGTAAGCTCTTGAGCCCAGTGTTTGTGCAGTGCCTTACACAGCAGGACCCTGGCTGAAGACTGGGGAACCTTTGAGTCCAATAAAAATAATACATAAAATTTTCATTTTCTATCAGAAGAAAGCATCAAACTCATATCCTCTTTAATAAGGAACATATGTGAAAGTCAGCTACGGGAGCAGAAAAAGCTTTCCTCGTTTGGGCCTTTCTAGGCACAGTTGCTGCCTCTCGCTCTCCTCACAGCAGGCAGGGAAACCTCAAAGAAACAGGTGTTTTTCATGGAAGAGACATGTCCCTGTTCCATGCTTGTAGTCCACTTGAAACAAGCCCCTGATCTGCAGGTGGGGTCCCTGCTCAGCTGTGCAAACAGGCCTTTTATTTTATTTTATTTTGTTTGAGGATTAAGTCCAAATTCACACAAAGTTTTGTGGCTGTGCTTTAAACAGAAAAACAAATCAGAAAAAACAATAGCAGGGATTATGTTCAGTGTGGACGGACTGCAAGTTTTCCTGCAATCTAGGAATGGATCAACCTCAAAATTATACATCCTTAGCATCTTTTCTTTGCAGATTTCATGGCTATTTATTAAAGGGAACGTGCAAAAATATTGCAGCCTCCATGGGTTAGAGATGGGAGGAAGTGATATAAAGGATTTTGCTAAGGTCATGGAGACATCATTAGGCACAGCCAGGATCTGAGCTGTCTTCCACATTTAGCAGATCTGTTTAGAAATGAAACCATCCACCTTCCAGTACCTGTGAAAACAGAGTGGGAAGAGTTGTCAAGATGCTTGTTAGAAAAGCTCTTTTGTATTTCCTGGCATCTGTCTGTCTGTCCAACCCCATGAGGGGATCTGGAGAGGCATAGTGAAGGCACGACTACAACAAACACAGGGGGAATCAAACCCGTTACTAAAGGTGCATTTTGTCTCACAGAATCATAGGACTGTTGGGTTGGAAGGGACCTTAAAGATCATCCAGTCTTACCCCCCTGCCATAGGTAGGCCTGCCACCCACCACCTCAGCCTGCCCAGGACCCCATCCAACCTGGTCTTGGGCACTTCCAGGGATGGAACATCCACAGCTTCTCTGGGCAGCCTGAAAGAGAAGATTCCGGGAAGATATTCTTTATCCCTACCACTGCATTTCTATTCCCACTTGACATTTTAAACCAGAAGCAGATAGTCTGCTGTTTGGACTATGCCTTGAGGGAAGAGAAGCTGTGTAGTTTCACTTGCTCCTTGGGATCACCAGGCAGGGTTGCCCCCCTCAGCATCTTCCTGAAGGACTAGTTTTTCACATTCAGCTATAGCCAGCAAATAGGAGCTTGCATTAAGCTATTCTAGGGCTGTCCACTGCATGCAACTCTTTTCCTTTGGCATTTTTTCATTGCAGGAGAGCAATGGCTGTGAGTGACACCACAGGAAGTAAGTGGCTGGAAGGCTAACAATGCAACCTGCTGATATCTCCATTTCTACTACATTAAGCAATAAATGATTCTGGTGGAAGAGCAGAGGCACACAGATAATTATGCAAATAAGGTCACTTTGC
Source organism: Odontophorus gujanensis (assembly GCA_013399175.1). Lineage (NCBI taxonomy): Eukaryota > Metazoa > Chordata > Aves > Galliformes > Odontophoridae > Odontophorus > Odontophorus gujanensis. The sequence goes on along the minus strand of VXAB01002750.1, from coordinate 138,045 downwards.
TATTAGAGGGCTCCTGCATTGCCCAAAATAGCACTAGTAGATTAGCACAAAAGTCACCTTTCTCCTCCGTTAGTTCTTGCCTCCCTTCTGACCCATCCTGTAGCTCCCCAGAGCTCAGAGCAGTGACTTCTCACAGAGCACAGATGAATTTTAACAAAGCTCTGGATGCCTTCCATGAACATGCTAACACATCTAGAGCTGGCAGCTTTGCAGCATGTGAGGGCAAAGCAGCCTGAAGAAGCACTTGGATTCTTCACCAAGAAGTGTGCATGAGGGCAAACAAACCATGAGCTGCTTCAGTGATATGTTCCAGACTAGAAAAAACACCTACTTTTTGGAAGTTTGAGGACTGAGCTATCTGGAAGAAAAGAAATGAGGCCTCTGGTAGAAATCATAGAATCCTTAGAGCTGGAAGGGACCTCTAAAGGTCATCTAGTCCAACTCCCCTGCAATGAACAGGGACATGGACAGCTGGATCAGGATGTCCAGTGGCTTTACACCTGATTTACTCATACCATTAAAAAAAAAGCATAAGAAACCTGTGATAATGAGAAATATGAAATACTTTATTATACAAATGATTTTGTCTTCTCTGTTCTCCTCAAAAAACGGCCTTTTTGCACCATAGCTCTAAATTCAGAGAAAAAAGATGTGCAGGCTGCCTGCCCGCATCTCTGTCACCAATTGTCCTTAGCAGACAAAAGCCATTGTTTACTGCCACTGGTGATCACTCCAGCAGCAGCAGAGCCCCAGAGCCAGCCCTGAGCTCAGGGTCTTTTCTGTACTAGGCACAGCACAGTCCCTTTTTGTAGATGACCACTGTTTGAAGAGAGAAATGCTCTTTCTGACTGTCACCATCCTGGAGATGGGGCTCAGAGAGAAAGCAACCACCACCCATTTCTGTATCACATGGCCCAGACTGAGCACAGTGCAATGGGTCGGGTGAAAAAGGGCACAGCTCTCAAGCACAGTGGTCAATCTGTCCCTAAATCTTCATATAAAACCTCTGAGTTCATCACACAGTTCAGTGGGATCTACTGATAAATTCCTGTATTTGCAGAAGTTGTCCCCAGTGCAAAATTAATCTTAACTGAATTTGTCTGGATTTTGCAGAAGGAAAGCAAATATCCATTACCAATGATGCCAAGACCAGAACTCTGGGCACCAAGCTGGCAGGAGAAGTGAAAGCAAACAAAAAAAAAACTATAAAAATGTGCCACGTGTCAAGTGATTCATGTCATCTGGTGACTTCTTTGAACATCCTCAGCACAATGCCATGATGCATGATGAAACCTCATCAAACTGTGCAGATTCATTTGAATTTGTCTTGGAGTTTTGGGGGGTGTATTCAAACCCAGGTCTCATGGGACAGCAAGGCATACAGTCTGAAGCACAGCTGGGAGAGCCCCAAGTGTCTGCAAACTACAGGTCCTGCTTTTCAGTATCTCTGGGAGTAAATGACATTCACAACCATAAATAAATCTTCCGCTCTAGCCTCTGATTTTACTTTCATTTGCACCAGGGCAAACCCAGAACAGCTTAAGCTACCTCAGAATTGCAGTCAGAATAAAATAAAGAGAGAAAGTTTGTTTTCCTTCTGCAGTCAACAAGGCAGAATTCAGTATATTCTTCATATGTGTATAGAGAAAGGGATATTTACCTTCAGATTGCAGATTGCATTGATTCTTGCTTGTCCCCTTGGGACAAAAGGACCAATCTTACAGTACAGTGACTTTTTAAAATGTCAGAATAGTACCAATAGGAAGTTCTCTTTTTCACCTGGCTGTAACGCAGAGCTGACAAGTGGCCATCTCACCTTGAAACCCCTGACTTGTTTCGATCACTCCACAGTTTTGAGATGGGAAACTCAAGGGGGAAACATGCAGGTTTCAGAGGTTCCTCTCTGCTCTGACAGGTTGTTTATCAAAATGCAACAAAGGTGTTTCAGGATTTCCTTTGCCTTCTCTGACTTACTGGCTTCATCCCCATCAAGCAGGAGTACAGTCCTTGGGCTCCAGACACTGCAGTGTGAAACCACATGGATTTCCTTTGAGGGCTGTTTTCCATTCAGGGAAGGTGTCACCGAGAACCCATCTCTGCCCACCACATCTTCTGGTTCCACCTGGGGGGCATCCATCAGGCAGAGCCCCTCCAGCCACATCCCCGTGCCTGTGGTGGTGGGGTTAACATAGGCATTGCCCCTTCCTATGCACTGGTGGCTGTTTCCCCCCAACTGCTCGCCACACTCTTGGGCCACAGTGAATCACTGCCACTTCATTGCCAGCAGCTGGGGCTTCACTCAGCTGGGAGGTGTGAGCTGCACATCCTTTGGAGATGGCAAGCTCCATGCCTCTGCATGCTTCTTGTCTCTTGCCAGCCACATTAAAACAAGAGGCTTGAAGCTGCTCCAAGAGCTGGATTTCCAGCACTACAGCCTGATGTACTCGTGGCTGTCTGCTGAAACATAAGGAGCTGACTCAGGACGCGGCCCTCGCCACTTGGAGAAACAGGGAATTCCTCAAGATCCAGCTCATAACAGGGTGCATGTCAGCTGGATGCCTGCTGTTACCTCATCTGGACTGCAAGGCTGCCTGAGCCACAGAGAGAACCCTCTGATTGCAGAGGAAAGCAGGCTGGGATGGTAGAAAAATATTATTTCTATACAGCGTGTGTAAAATGTAGTAATATTATATATGTATAAATATTGTATGCACACATTTTTACAAATATTTGGTTTTCTTCATTCATTGATTTTAATGTCTTAATTCTCCAGTTTATATACTGAAAGAAGTGAGTATTTGGCACAGGCAGGAAAGCGCAATTATTTTAAGGCACTTCAAGTTTGGCACATAATGGAGAAGCCAAAGAAAATACTCACTGTGTTGATAACCTCAGAAGCAACTGATGGAGGATAATCAGAGCAAATAATGCCACGTCTTGATCATTATGAGTTTACTTGTTCCCTTTTTCCCTGTTACATGCATTGTCTCATAATCGTGCAGCCCTTCCTCTACACTAATTCCCAGACTCTTCCAAACATTCCCAACATCAGTGCTGTGATCACACCTTGTTTTTTTCCTGAGGCAACACTATAAAGAGTAAAAGAAAGAAGAAGAAGAAAAAAAAAAAGAATGAAACAGCAAGAAACTGTTGATAGTGTTTCTATTTACCTTTCTAACATCAGGAGTGAAATGTTATAAAGCTTTCCAAATGCTTTTCACAAATGTTTGGGTTTTTTTAATCATCTTCCTTTGCCTTCCACACCAATCAGTCTGGGCAGTGCCACCACTGGGCAGTACCATGTTTGCCTGTAGTCTCACCACCCAACAGAGGCAACCATGTTCCCAAAGTTACCACACCTGCACCAGTGGCCACGAACTCTGATGAAAGTGGCAGTTTCTGGTGAGTCCTGGCTACACCTCCATCTTGGCAAAAGTAGCTTCTGGTTTTGCTAAAGCTGTTCCCAGAGGTAGAGGGGCCATGGAATGGAGGCTCTGCACTGGCTGTAACCAGCCCCAGCTCTGCTTTTACACCATCCTGCCTCTCCATCTCCAGGTGGATAGCTGGACCGTTGGCTGACCAGAGGGCAGAGAAATGGCTTTCTGACTACAGATCTCCATTCAGTTTTCAGTCAGTCCAGCAGGTCTAAGCAGAGCCCTGCTGGCTGGAGTCATCCAGCGTTGCAGTTTTGGGTTGGGCCCAACATCAGCTGCTTTTCTAGTCCTCTGAGATATCCATTGGTTTTGGTGAGGGAGGGGATATTGTTGTTAGCCATTCAGTTGCTGGGCTCTCTAACACTTTATTCAAGAAGAAGTAGTATTTACCATCTCATTCACCAGGGTCTGTTGCCTCACAGTATTTAATTTATTAATTTGTTTCAGCACCTCCTCTTTCAACACCTTAGGTTCTCGCCATGCTTTATTTTTATTACCTGAGTGTACTAAGAACCTCCAGTACCCTCTGTGGAAAAGGCTCGAGTTTAAAGGGATCAAATAGCTATTCTGCCATAAGATCACCACTTGTTTAATTGCTTTACTTCTTCACAGCCCACTGGACAGATTTATTTTCTCATATATTTCAAGGAATAGGCACATTTGTACTTTACTATGACCTTGATATTTGCTCTTCCAATTAGCCTTCCTAATTTACTTCTCATGTATTAATGATGCCAGATTTTTATCCCCACAGAATTAAGAATAGATCATTTCTTCCCTAAAAAATATTAGATATACATCAGTCTCACTACAGAAACAGAAATACAGGCAGAGATCAGGCTCCCAAGGTTTGACAGCAGTCATGAAAGTCACCTTAGGAGAGAAAGATAAATAGAAAAGGAAGATGCCTTTCCAGAGCAGCTTTTTTCTTTCTAATCTGTGAGAGCATGATGCTAGAATAAAAACTATATTAACCACCACACTCTTTGTACATCCCCAAGCAATATCCTCACCTAGTGATTCTTGAGGCAGGTCAGCCATCCACTGCATTCCTCAGGACTTCCAAAACTACCAGTACCCAAGACATGGAGGCTCATGGGCACCAACTGCGTGTTGAGGCTAATGTTCATTTACAACAAACTGCATGCATACATATTTGTGTATGTATATAATTATATAAAATCCAATCAAGATAAAACTGGGTAATTATTTGTGTGATTTTCCAAGAAACCGGGGTCAAACTGAAACCAGCTGTCAACCCTCAGTCAATTCCAAATTAATTACACAACGAGAGAAGGGCCTCTAAAGGTTTTTTAATGTGTTTATATCCAGACTTGATAAACACAGTCAAGAGAGAGAAGATGGAAGAGGCAGGAAGCTTAGCAGGGTTACTTTTCCGTAAAAAACAACTTGTGAAAACATCTGCAAAGCCCGCAACTTCCCAGATGTTCCCTTTAACAGAGCACTTAACTTGTTTATATTTTGCCTAACACTGGAATCGGGGCAGATTATTTTTGTTGCGGGGTCTTTGCAACATTTTGTAGGTGGTCTTGTAAAAGAAAGCAGATATTTAACCCCACCACCACCTCCTTCTCCTCTGCCCTCATTGTTTACACAGCGGAGCTTGGTACCAGTTACCTCCAATAGCGCGTGCGTGGGGGGCCCGCGGGCCACACTCCGCTATCGCTCAGCACTTCATCTGACAGAACAACTCCCTTGGCTCTCTGCACAGGCTACAGACTGCAGCCAGCAAAAATGCAGGGTGATCCAGGCGTTTTGCTTCAGAGATCGGAGGGGCACACACGTGCGAAAGCTCAGTGTGGGGCTTTAATTGCTGCCAGACCATCCCTGCAAAGCTAGGGACAACCAGGACATGAAATCCCTCCTCACACACCAGTGGCATGTGGCATGGTGAAACTCCACAAGCTTTTAGACAGGGCTGTAACTCCTGATCCCAGCCAGGCTTCCCCTCTTTGTACGCTTGGGCTTGGCAAGTCACAAATTGATCAGGCGCTGGATGGAAGAATCTCAAAGGACAACCAAACAGATGGAGGAAATGGTGTGGGCTTTTTTTTTACACGCAGCTTACAATTCTGGCTGGAGCTGATGCTCTTTGCATCCTGCCCTAAAGGGCTACCTCTACAGCAGCAATATTTTTGTGGAAAGCTGTTACAGTGTGACCCAAAGCGATGGGCAAAGCAGGGCTGGGGATGTCTCCTGGGGAAGATTTGCACAGCTGTAGCTCAGAGCTAGGAACATTGCCCCCAGAAAGGTCAAACAGGATTTACCATAGGTGTCTCATTGGCATTAGTGCCTTAGAAAATCTTTTTGAATGTGTCTATATGATTGACGGGCAGAGTTAAGTCAGAGAGCCTGAGGACACAGGAAGTATTGTATTACTTTAATCCTTTTTTTTTATTTTATTTTTTTAAATTTGAAATGGATTATTCCTCACTTTACTGGGCAGATTTAAATAAAAGACTCTGCAGAAATACTCAATGCTTTTCAGTAATGACATTTGCAAGCTGGTGACAACATCCTATCCCTCTGACAAAGCACAGATTCTCCAGAGCCTCTCTGTAGTTAAATGCACGAATGCTGGGATATACACAGAAAATTGTTTACATGGTTATGGTAAAGTTTAGCATATTGTCTAAAGTACTCTTTACATGCACTTTAATTCAGAAGTATGAGTGCACAGACAGATTTTCACAGTGGTGCGTAAAACACCAGCGAAGCCTACTTGCTCTCTTTCTACATTGTCTTTTCAGAGCAGTGTTCTTTGATTCGTCGTGTGTTGGTTTGTTATTCCTTATTCCCTTTTATAGGCACTCCATTTGGTTTTCCCATGTGTGGGAAAAACATTGACTTTCAGCACAAGAAGCCGATCTGCAGGGAATGGTGACGAGCGCAACATATGGTGCAGGCAGAACATCTGTGAACCTCTTACGCTGCAGTTCTACTCTGCAGACCAAGGGTGCCATCCACACACATGCTAAAGGGAAACGAATATGACATGACCATTTTGCAGCAATTTTGATGTATGAGAAACAAAATGCTAGAAAAGACTGTAAAAAATCAGAACACTATGTTGTGCTAAAACTGTTTCCCTAATGGAACTGTATTGCCCCTATTACACTTCATTTCCTGTTAAATTGCAGTATCTATTTTTTATTGCTGTCATGTAGCTCTGAAAACAAATCTCGTGGCGGATAGCAGTGTCTCATCTTACAACTTGGAGGAAGGTTAATTAAATGGTGTATGGTGCTGGCACTTGCTCACTGCAGCTCCAGCTCAGGGATGGCAGCTTACGGCAGGCATGCTAGCAGAGCAGCCCACGTGTCACAGAGCTGTGCTGAGGGCATCATGCTGGGGACATTCCCACTTAGCAGTAAGGCAATTCATATCACACAGACCTTCTGTGAAGGAGAGTTCAGGTGTGTCTTTGTGCCTTTTTGAGGCCCTTCAGAAAAAAAAAATAGTAGTTTCTGGCTTTTGATGAGGCTCATTGCCCTACTTACATGTGACCTTCTGGACTTGTGAAGACCCCTTACTTGCTTTTTTCATAGAATCATAGAATAATAGAATCATTCGAGCTGGGGGGGACTCTTAACACTCATCTGGTCCAACTTCTCTGCAGTGAGGGGGGACACCTACACCAGGTTGCTCAGAGCCCCTTCCAGACAGATCCTGAGTGTCTCCAGAGACAGGGTATCCACTATCTTGTGGGCAACCTGTTCCAGTGTCTCACCACACTTATTGAAAGCTGTTATAGCCTGGGTCCTATGGAATGACAGTTGTTAGCAATGGATGGGGACCAGATAGTCTGCAAAATGCTCTTGGTACTTCCATGCTTCCTAGAACCATTTGGATCTGCCAGGAGACACATGGGAAGGTGCTTTGGTGTATGTGAATCACATATAGTCCTTTCCTCCTTACAGCACAAGTGATGAGAGGGCTTTTCTGGAAGGACTCCGCAATGGTTGTTCACTTTACTCAAAAATCAAGATTCTGTGAAATAGGAACTCTATTTTTGAACTGACAAAGGAGAAAATATCCTGTGGCTGGATTGTGGTTGGGGGACCAACAGTTGAATGCTGTGCTGGAAACCTGCAATTTCAGAAAGAAAATCCAAACACGTCTTAGCCTAAAAGTAAGTATAATCATAAACTTTTACTGTGATAACAGCAGATACAATAGCAGAAAAAGGCATTGTCACTACTGAGGAGTGGAGAGGAGTGTTTGGAAAGCTTTACTACCTCCTGTGCTTTGTGGCATTCTCACATTTTCTGCATCACATTGCTCACTTATAAAGACAATGACTGTGGGAGTGCTCCGGGGATGATGGAGTGAAATCCTGGTACAGACTGTGAGAAAAATTCTGCTGAGTGGCACCCGTTCCCACATGTCCTTGAGCACATGAGCAAGTACAGCCAGTGGGAAAATCACCCCGGAGCGTGGGAGGATCAAAGAGAGATTCCTGCACCCGCATCAGCCATGATGGGCACCTCAGGGTGAGGTTGCTGCACGGTTTTCCTTTGCACATCCTCAGAGAGCTGATCTGCTGCCTCAGTGCAGGAGGCCAGCCCGGGGCCTTTGATCAGGATACACTTCAGTGGGATCTGAATGTTGCATGGGCCTTGACGTGTAAAGGGAGGAATTTTACCCCTCCATAAATACGTTGTGCTTTGGCAACCCTAGGGCTAGTTAGGGCTTGGGAAAAACTGCCCAGCCACAGCACTTCCGATGCTGTGCTCAGCCCCGTGGTGTTAATGGCAGTGCGTGCAGCAGCAGCTCCTCTCTCCTATGGGGAAGGGGCCGAGCTTTGCACTGGGGATGCCGACAGCCCTGGGGTGCAGCTGTGCCAGTGCCCTGCTCACCTCTTCTGGAGTGGGATGCGCAGAGTGTTTACCTTGAGATAATTACGAGCACATTTAGAAAAGGTTTCCATCATGGAAGACTAAGGAGACTGATAAAGCCAAAGTCTGGTTCCTCCCGAACTGTAACACAAATGTTTCCTTTGGCTCTCTGCTTTATTGGCTCCATTCACGGTGGTCTCTAAGGAGCCTGAGAGAGGCCTCTGTGCTCGCTGCAGTTACAGCAAGCATGGTTTCTACAGACAATTGCTTGCAGCTTGCAAAAGCAGATTTGCCAAACCACACGTAATAAATCAAAACACAATTTCCAAGCACTAGAATGAGCAAAAGCTATGTTTTATTACAATGCACTCTTTCCAGAAGGATTTATTGGCCTTGCTTTTCCAGGAACACTTAATGAGAGGGAGGAAAGCAGGTGGGTACTACAGAAACTAGATGGCACAGGTAGGCGGCTTGCTGACTTTCTCTGGTTATTCTCAAAGGCAATCGTTTCACAGCTGTCGGAGTTACAGTGTTTGGGAGCTGCCCTATGTTCCCACATGCTAGGAGCTCGACAAGCAGCCCAGCGAGCACAGCTGCAACTCTACCATCTTTCAGAAGTAAGCTTCCTTCGGAAGGAGCTGTATTCGCTTTTCTAGATGCAAACAACTCACCAAAGGAGCTGAAGATAAGAATGTACATTGTTTTTGTAAGTTTATAATGATGATATTTCTTCTGCATCCTAGATAGTCTCAGTTCTCTTTTCCAGTCGACATCTAAGAATAACTCAGGTTTCTCAAACACGTGTTTTCCATCACAGGTGGTAACAAGATGCTACCTGATAGCTTCTGCCTGCCTCTGTCTATGGCTCCCTTTTAGGGTCAGTATTTTCAGTGGGTGATGCAAGTTTACAATATCCTGCAGCATTTTTTTTTTTAATAATATATTGTATGAGATCCTTCTGACAGCTCTACAGCTGGGTTTTTTTTTATATTGTGTCTCGCTGTTCTCTCTCTCCAGGGAGCAGGCTTTTAGAAATCTAGGCAGCACCTCCAGTTACGAGCCATAAAGCACATCTCTGGCATCTGATTTGTAGAATAATGTGTGCGAACCAGGAGATGCAGGGAACTGCTTTCTCAAGTGTGCCTATCTGGTTCCCATCTTTCATTAAACATGTGTTAATAGGCAGAGATTGGGTGCCCTCTCCCCCACCTAGGGGCAACGCTTGCAATGCAGACCCACTCTTTGTTGGAGGATTCTCAGTTAAACCCACATCATCCCTCCCTATCACAGGCATTTCTTCAGCTGAGCTCCCTGGGAACCATGACCATCTCAATTGTGCAGCTTGCTTTGCTCAGTCACAACCATCGCCGTGTTATCACCCCTCCTTCATTGAAGAGGCCCACACACAAATATCAAAGTGAGCTAATGTGCGGGGGAGGAATATTTCTCCTTAATTTTCCAGACTGGTTTTCAGGGATTCTCACACACGCATATCCTCACGGTGGGAATGAAATGTTCAGCTCACTTTAACGTTCGAGTTTTAACATTTCCTTTAGCTGAACCTCGGTTAATTATTGTAGAATCTGTGCAAACAGTCATCTCAAATACCTCTCTCACACTAGTTAATTTTCTGTACTCACTAAGGCATTCAGTATTCCTAGAGATGATGAATGCTCTGCCTAGGCTATGCTAATAACACTTCCCTTAGTATCTGAGAATGGACCCATAAAAAGGGGCAGGTTTCCATTCAACTGAGTGGGGGACAAGAGGTTGCTTTCAGGTCCTTATCCCGCCACCCTTCCCTACAGCACACCTTTAAGCATATTCCTCTCACACTATTAACCTCCCAGGCTTCGGTGTGACTAATTGCAAATGGCAGGGGAGATTGGGCTTAATAAATGGGGTGTTGGAACATTTCCTTCCAAAGTGCCCTGCTTTGTTCAAAATGTGTCACCGTGTCAGGAAAAGCACTTTTTCATATGGCATCAAGAGGAGCCAAAATTAAGTCGGGTCCTCATCTTTGTCTTGGACAAGAATTAGCATGCAAGAGGAAATGGAGAGGCAGCCTCGGTGGGAGCTAGGTGAGACTGGCAGTAGATGAGCCAACACTCTCCTGCCATTCTCCCTCCTCCCAGCCCAGGGGAAGAAAGGGGGCTTCCAGCTGAAGCCCCAGTGGAAAACCTGCCTCTTTCCCAACAGATTTCAAGGCTTTCTGTGTTTCCTTTACCTTTCTCTCAGTCTCTGTGCCCTTTCCCCACCACTGGTGTATCCAACATTTTCTATATAGAATAATTAACAATAATGAGGTCCCTGGTGGAATTCACAAGCCGTCTGCAATTTCTTCAATTTCTGAGCTAAATTTTGCCTTGGACAAGGGTGATCTGTCTGCATGTACAGACGGACAGACCTAGTGACACTATCTGATCTTCCAGCACCCTCCTAGTGCTTGATATTCATGACTGGAGGAGGAGTTAATCAGTAACACTCTAGTAGCTTCTTTTAATTAATAGATGGATAGAAGCTGCATTGGCCAGACAGAAAAAAGGTGGGGCATGGCCGTCATCTCATCTCTGTGGGCCCCAAAGTGCCAGAGTGGACCCATGGCTAGTCCCTTCCCTATAGCTAATTGCTTGCATCTGTGGGGACGAGAGCCTTGCCTGCCTGCAAAACCCAGGGAGGGGACACCTCCACTTTAGGTTTTCAATAAGAAACCACTTTCTTTCTGGGTCGGATTATGCACTTCCTCATGCTCTAAGAACATACAGATGTCGTAGGGCCAGACAGCTCTGCTGCTCAGCAGGGCTGGAGGAAATTACCCACTTCTCCCGGCTATTTATTACAGGGGATGGGGTACAACATTTCCACTCCCTCCTTGTGTTCACACAGAAAAGATTAGCAGGCAGAAAGAGACCTGCCCACTCTCACCACACTTCTGCTGTAAAACCTGGGCATTTTACAAACTGAAAGCAGGTGTGACCCCCCACTTAGCTCTCAGTAGCTCCTGCTCTTACTGCTGCATTTTGCAGCATCCTCACAGAGCACTGATGTCTGGAGGTGGTGATGAAGCTTGCCACACTGGGTTATACATTGGCCACTCACATGTGCTTCCTGAAGCACTTCCCTCACCCTGGATCTCAGAGTGGTATGGATTCCCATTCCCTCCATCTCCATGGCACTGGGATATCTATCCTACATTACCCTCCTAGCTACTGCTTTCCTTTCTCCAGAAGCCTGCAGAGCTGCACTGTGGGTATTGCAAAGCAGCATGTGGCATGCCAATAGATGTCGACCGACATTCCAGAAAACAGCATCATTTGTAGAGCATCAAGAAGGTGGGCATTTCCTTTTGTTCCAGATAGCAGTGAAAGGGAAAAAAATACCTCACAGTTTTCCATGAAAGACACACACAGAAATAACAAGTTTTTAGATTGATTGAAACATTTTGTGTCAGTTTTGTCTTTTAGTTATTAGCACACTGCAGTAGAGATAATCACCCTTTGAAAGCAGACACATTAAAATACTGTTCCCAAGAAATCAAAACATTTAACTCTGTGACAATATTGAAACATCTCACTTCCCTGCTTTCAATCTTCCTCATCGCTGCAGTTCTTCATAAAACACAGAGGATTTTGTTCCAAAGGGAGCTTTGTTTCAAAGTGATTTAGCCATACTCATCATGGCTGGATCTTACCACTTTGCTGACAAAAAGAAGTGACAGATTTAAAGGTTCATATGATGTGATGGCTTGGATAGATGGGCCGGGCTCCAAATCTGCCCCATCCTAACTCCTTCTGTCTCTTAGAGCCCTCCCTCTTGTTAGTTGCTGTTGTCTGTATCTATATCTGTATCCCAAACTGTATCCTCTGAAATTTATGGCTCGCCATCAGTCCTTGGCCTCTCATCAGAAGGCAAATACTAGTGCTAATTATATTACATTAGTAACTTTGGAAATTTCTCTGCCTGCAGTTTACGCAATTGTACATTCTAAATTTAAGACTATAAAGGAGAGATCAGGTGTTGGTTTGGGACTCCAGGCCATTGCTGCTGGGTGCAAAGGGGCTCTCCTCCATCTGATGCACAACATGCTCAGTTGAAGTGGTTTCTTTGGTCATCTTTGATGATGGAAGCCAGAGAAATACACGTGTGAATTCAGCAAGGTCATAAGAAAATGGAAAATGTTTTGACAAAAACCTAGGGCCACTGGGTCAGTATCTTTGCTACAGGTGTAACTAACTCTCCTCTCTCTCAAGGAGGTTGTGGTGCTGAATGAAAGGGAAGTGGATAAGATGGTGGAGCCCACTGGCTCCTTTGTTAGGCTCCCCACAAAATGTTGTTTTGCCAAAACCCTAAAGTCTGGTTGCCCTTCTGGTGACTGAGCACAGACAGTTTGTGCTGGGTTCCCTTGACTCTGAAGTACTGGAGTACAATAGAACCGTCAGTGGTTCTATACAGGTCTTCTCTGCTAAGAGCTGTGAGGCTCTGGGGCCTCTGTCCAGAAGGATGTTCTTGACTAACCCGAGCACACAAATACTGCAGTGCGCAAAAATTAGGGGAAAGAGTCTTGTCAGACCTTAATCCTCTTGCAACATGTGGCTGATGTGTTCAGTGCTGCCTAGGCCTTTCCCTCTGAAAGGATACCACAGAGGTCTTTTCCTCATTAAATAAATTTAAAAAAAAATCAAACCAAACTGACCAAGACTGTAGTTTATTTTGTTTCATGCTATGGGTTTATTTTAAATGTATTAGATTTCCTTTAAAAAAAATGCAATAACTGATAACGAGTGCATATGGATCTTTTCTGTTTAATGCTTTGTTTACACTGAACACTGGTTTGCCTGCAAAGTGTGTGCTTTAAATTACTCTGCTTTATTTTAAACCAAATATTAACCTCTTAGTGTGTGAGAGAGAAGAGGTTGTGGAGAGGCAGCCAGATGATGAGAAGCATGTTTTTGATGCGCTGTTGGCAGGCACTGGGCTGCTCCATTACTCTCCAGCCCAAGGCCTGGGTGCAGAGCCATGTCGCGTGAGGCCTGTGCTGTAACACATCTCTCCCATAGGAAGGGGCACGGGGAAGTGTCACACCGAGGGGCCAGAGGGATCTGGTGCAGTGCTCCAACCTCCAACGGGATGCAAGGTCAAATTACTCCTGCAGTTAAGGAAGTGTCAGCGCCCAGCTGGGACCCTTTAGGAGCTGCTGCACTGAGGAGGAGCTGCTCCTGGGTTTCCCTTAAACCCATGACAGTAATACAAAGCTTCAGAATGGCTTTCCAGCTTGTCTTCAAAGTTTTGGGCTCAAGCTAATTCTACTTCAAAGGCAGGCAAATCCACAAAGTTTCTAAATCTCCTCAGCCTGTTTCTAAACACAGACCCGACATGTAACAGAGAGCTTCCTGCCTGCTAGACACATACCCAGAGCACGAAGTAAGCACTAATATCACAAACCGAATCCCTTGGAATAGCTCCATACTGCCTAGAAAACACGACCCATACTTGAATTAAATCCTTTAAAACCAGCAATAACGCTTCTCACAAGCACAGATCATAAGATTTTATAGTGCCTTCCAAAATGACTCTCAGTTCCAGGCTTGAACTGGCTTTACATGTCGCTTCCAGCCCACAGCCTAAACTTATCCGGATGTCATGGGCTGAGTTCTTCTCTAAGAAAACTTTTTCTCACTGCTTGCCTGCAAATTCAGTCTTATTAAGAGTAAATCACCCATCTGTGGCAACTCTCATGAAGCTAAACGAATTCTTAAGGGATGGATAGGAGCAGGATAGAGTTCAAGTGCACACAGGTTTGGGCAGACCTTGATATAATTTTCTTTTTTTTCCCAAGGCTGACATGCACTCACTATCTCATGCCTTAGTCCCATTCTTCTTTTTGTTATTTCCATGTCAACTGAGTTCAGCATCACCGTACTCTTTATTATCGTAATAACACCTAATCCTAATGGCAGCCCCATTGTGATGAATGAAGCACAAAAAGGCTGCCTCTGCCCCAGGAGCCTCGTTATTCAAATATGAAACAAGGGGCAGCAGACGGCTAGAGACAGGTGGACATGAGCAGACACTGCCTCACAGTCTCAGCACACCAGACCCACTGTCCTCCAGTCCACAGTCATACCACAGTGCTACGCTCGAACTTAGCATGGAAATGACTGAGAACGCTGTGCTACATTCTAGCTGTGAACAACAGAAAGCAGTAGTGGAGCACACGGCAAGGAGGAGTGTGTATCATCCCAACCTGGAAGAAAATAAGCAGTTTCAAGGCAGTTTTGAAGCTGTTGATGGGTCGCAGAGTAATAAAGGGCCCTCAGTTCTCCATCCCAAGGCCCGTGGAGGGATGTGCATCTGCAGGAGCCAAGTGCTGCTGCCTGAAGGGCAGGGAGATTTTGTGGGGAGATGGGGAAAAAAGGACAGCAAGTTCTGGGAAGAGGGAAGTCGTCTTTTGTAAGGGGGGGTGGCTACAGGTGCGGAGGAGCTGCCTGCTTGAGACTGAAGAACCAGTGTCCATTATTATTATTTATGATTAAATGTCCATCTGTCAAATTAAAATGCCCTCTTTTGAAGTTACACATAGCAGAAGAATAACAGCGAAGCCACAGACATCCCTGTACAATGTTTTTTTGTCCATCACTCTCTGAAGCCTATTGAAGCAGAAAGCACATTTGCATTACAAAGGACACAGTGTCTTTGTTTCTCCTCAGACCTGAACAACCTTCTTTTATAATGATGGTCAAGTAAAAATCCCATCCAAATTAATCTGAGGTGCAACTCCTGTTAATTCAGAGGAGTTGCAACCTAAACAAAGGCACCCCACTAATCTCTTCCTTGTGTGTGCTGCCTGTTGCAGTCAGTTACCAACGGAGAGACCCTGCCAGAGTCCCCGAGGACCTGATTTTTCTCATTCTCCTTAGGGTATTAGCTGGGATGGGCACAAATCAGCTGATGAAGCTGAGATGAGAGACTAGAGAAATCATGCAGTTTCTGCACATCGAATCCACCACCAAGATGCTGAGCTGGAGGTTGAGGTGTGCTCCTTTGCCATCCTGGTATTCAAAAACCAAAGAAATGTGGTAGCTCCAGCCAGCCTAAAGCCATCTTTTTCTTTTTCCTAAAGAAAAAGTTTTCAACAGATGAGATGTTTTCCAGAACTCTGCATGACCCCTTCAAAGGCATGTCAGAGATTTGTAACACTGCTTTGGTTTTCTCACTTCTGCATTTATCCTCAGAGGCCACACAGCATCCACAAGCCTGCTCTGCCCTGCTCTTGTGTTGCCAGTCAGGATCTTGCTGCTTTCCCATTGAGAAGCGCTCTCCTCTCCCTTGCCTCCTACTGCACAGAGCCCAGTGAAAAGGCCTCCCCTCATGGGGAGCACAAAGCTGCAAGCATCTGCATCGATGCCACCGAGTGAGCAAGTAATTAAAGTGCTCCTCGACAGAAAAGAGCTTCTGCAGACTATGCCTGACTGCAGACCTGGTTCTTGACAGCAGCAGCTGAAGCACAATGCCCCCATTCAGCCTCTGGCAGGTCTTCTGTGCTCACAGGACGTGCCAGCCTTCGGCTTAATTCAGTGTGTAATGGAGAAATCACACAGAGGCTTTGCTCCCTGTGCTCCCCTCACTGCACTGCATAGGGGAGACTCTCAGCAGCCTGTGCCATCTTTCAACCTGAGACTTTAAAGAAACTGTTTCCCTGTGCATGGTTGTCCATGCTGTTTTGAGGTCCTTTTGCACTGGTTTGATCAAGTTTCTTTGTTTTCTGCCCTGTTTCTGAGTGTAGGTGTCAAGGTGAAGGAAGGGATACTGCTGAGCAATCACCATCACTCTGCTTTTCCTCTTCTCCTTCTCCAGCATGGGATGCAACCAGTTGTTGCCCCAACATCCTTTATGCCAGTGGGTATAGGGTCCTGGAGCACTGCTGGTGGGATGGGGCCTTCAAAGGTTCCTGCTCCAAGTTCTGGCTCAAGGCAGAGCCAAAGAGACCAGAGCGCACAGGTCAGTCCACCTGGGTTTTAGACATCTGCAGGGATGCAGATTGTTCATCCTCTCCACAGACCTGCTCTATGCTTAGCCACATGCATAGTGAAGAAATTTTTCCAAATTTCCTTTGACCCATAGAATAATTTAGGTCATGATGACTAATGTAATCTCATGACAAGAAAGGCATCTTTTCCTTGATGTGCATGCACTTGTACTTGCAGCAATATCAGCTTACTGGCTGTGTCTGCAGAGGGGAAAGAGGGGCTCTGGGTCTGTGGTACGGGGTGCCTGAAAAATGCCAGCAACAGTGATGGAATAAAAGCTCTGCTCCAGAGGCTTTTAAGAGCCCTGTAGCTAAACTTGAGCTCAGTAAGTTTGAATCCTCATCAGTGAATGAGGCTTTGTTTATGATTTTAGATAGAAATCAACCAAAACTGCAGAATTCTGGCTAAGGAACAAGCTGGGAATTAATGGCTTGTAGAATTTTAAAAAAGCCATATCATTTTAATTAGTTTGTGAGGAGTCCTTTGGTGGTCCTGCATTGTGAAAGCTGCCAGGAACTGCTGCAAATCTCGGAACCTTTGAATATTTATTTTGCAGTGGATTACATTTGATCCAGTTGCACTCCTGAGGTTCCTTCAAACCCCCCAAATGAGTAAGAGCAAGCATCTTCCCACCATCCAACCCCAAGCCAACTCTCCACCAGTGCTGTATGCCTTTTATTCATCTGAGTCTTATTGCCAAGATGATAGTGAGTGGCCGGGTCACCCTGGCTCCCTGCACCACACTGCTGCACGATTAATGTGTAAATATAAGGTTGGAGCAGATCACGGGCATAGCCCCTGCACTGGGGGAACACAAGCAAGATGGGGGCAGTGCAGGTGTGAACAGTGCTGCTGCATATGGGATGGGTCAGTGGCCTTCCATATGCTAGCTCCCTCAGCCCTCTGCTGCTTAATCCCCACTTCTAATATCATCAGTGCTGCTGCTCACCCCCTCTGCAAAAAGGTGGTGGATGCACTGCCATTTGATTTTTTAAGTCTAGGAGTACTTTTGCTTTGTTGCATCCTTATTAAAATCGAGGGGAGATTAACTGGGAAAGGTTAGCTCCCTGATGGCTCCACAGATGAGTGCCCAGCCAGCCTGGGAAAAGCATGAAATTCATCTTTTCTTAGCTAAAGGCTCGTGAAGTTAGGTTTGGGGCATTCACTCTGCGAAGCAGCAGGTCTATGGGGAATGAGCACAGAAAGGGCTTTGTTCATGCTTCCTTGACTTGATTTATACGAGGAAGGCATTCTGGCTCTGCATAATATTTCATCTCCATTTGAGTTTGTGGTACTGATAGAGCATGAAATTCCCCAGGGATCAGAAATGAGCTCTCCACCCCACTCATCCTGGTGCCCCCCATAAGCCAGCTCACTTCACAGTGTGTGTTCCTGCAGCCTGGCAGCACCTCACACTTTGACACCTGCCCCATGGATATCTGGGGACAGGGACCTGGTGAGACAGTGCTGACCAGGCTGGGGGACACCCTGCACCAGGCACCAAGATCCAGCTCTTCAGGTCTCAGGTTGTGAAGATCATTTTGGGAATACGGCTGAAGTTGCTGGCTAATACGTACTCACTGAAGGTACCTTTGGGTCCAAAAAATGCTTTTTTGGGTTAGATTGCTCCTTGGGGAGGTGTAACACAAAGGCAGAAAAACTGTCCGCCTTTTTCTGGAAGTGAGAATCCAAGCGAAAGCACTACAGTAGGTTAATTAGTAGGTGACGCCTGGGAATCCAATATGCTGCTGCTTAAAATTACAGCCTGCCTCTCTGCCTGTGGGACAGCTGAGCAATGCTTTGCAAAACATGAATTCAGAAGGGTATCTTAAATTATCAAATAGATTTTATGTTAAATAACAAGGCGCTGCTGTAACCCTGGATATGTATTTCAGATCAGGCAGGACTGAACCACCCATAGAATCACACATAACCTCCCAGTCGTAGTAGGTACAGCCTGTGTATCTACCTATGCAGCAGCTGTCAAAACCCGAGGCACTCAGATCTGACTAGGGAAAGAGAGATTTGAACTACTCAAAATAGATTTTGAGCAGAAATGTTGCTTTCATCCACCACTAATCCTTAGTAATCCTTAATATCTTTATTTCTCCCTGACTGTGATGAATTGATGCCACTGTCTAATGGAAAAAGGAACCTAGGAACAGAGAGCCTTAGTATGACGTATGTGTATGCTTAGTATCATTTGGTCCTGACAGTGAAATTACATAAGCAAAGCTCAGATGGTTTGTGATAGCATCAGATGCCCTAGGACGACCTGACTCATCTGATCTGTCTTTTATTTGCTACAGATTTTGTTACACTAATGCTTTAATCACAAAAAATTATCTTCCATTTGCTTATTTGCCACCTATATCACAGTAGCTGCTGCCCGCATCTGTCAGCTGAAGATGCTCCCAACACACAGAACTTGCCCAATAGGTAGGAGATGGCAGAAAACAGTGAAACACTCATAATGCCTTTGTGGCAGGGTTCCTGCTGCCTACCCACAGCTACAATACACCCCAGTTATTAAAACACTGTCACTTGACATCTTCATAATGCCCCAGGAGAGCTGCTCTCAGATAGCTACATCCCAGCAGGACGTTTTGTTACAACCTAAGGCACAGGAAAGGCACTCCTTAGCCAAGTGCTAGGGGAAATGGGAAATGGAAACGCTGCCACCACTGCTTGTTTGTTCCTGGGCAAAATGCCACTGATAGCTGCACAAAGCTGGTGGCCCACAGGCTTGCAGAGCTCACATGAGCTGCATACCTGCACTGAGCTGGAGCATTGCACCACTGTGGCCACAGCCTCTGTGATGAGATTTTTACTTGGATCGTTTGGATGTTTCTCTGACGCTGGCCTCCTGAGGTGCATATCTCTTGTCTTTGATTGAAGCCCAGTGACAGAGTCTAATAAAACCCACTCTGTCTCCTTCTCAGTTATCCAAGCATGCAAAATCAGTGTCTGTGTGCTCTGATGGTGAGTTCTGGCGGAGGTGCCATGGGGAGAGGAAGATTACCACTTGTCATGAAAGGACCCATTACACTGTAAGTGCCAGTGGGTAAGCGGGGGTGGATGTTGCTGTAGGAACCCTCCTATCAGTGTATTAAGCTCATATGATAAGAATCTCAGGCTTACCTAGGAATTAACACTGGGGGGTTGTAAAGCATCAGGGCTATGTCACATATATTCTGGTGCTTATCTTCTGTGTATGAAAGCTGTCATTAAAGAACTATGGAAAGTGAGTGTAGCACGCAGCAGTCACAGCACAGGCCTTAGAGTGTCTGACTGAAATCTTACATAGCTGCTTATTCAGATTCCTGTTTATTTATTAAAATAAATAAATAAATAAATCATTGTACAGGAAGGACTAGAGCCACTTTAGCTCTTTCTAAGGCTGTCTGTCTCCCCAAACCTGCAAGCTGTCAGCTGCTCCAGAACACTCAGATGCTGCTCCCAGGCATGCAGATACCTGGACCATCTTTAACTCCGTTTGGAGAACGTGTTGTAAAACTTACCAGAAACAGAGCAGCTGACCAGCATCTGCCTTAGCCTGGTGACTCATTCCGTCCTTGGCCACCCACATGCCAGTCTATGTCCTGCTTTGCTATGGGTGACCTGCATTTGATTCCATATAAGAATCAAATATAGGAGATAGGAAAACTCCTATCTCCTGGGCCTGAAGACCATGCCACCCATCAGCTCTTCATCAAAGCAATTATCTCTTTTCAATCAAAGAGGAGATGAGAGGGAATGGGACCCCTTGTAAGCCAGACAGCCCCATGAGTGTGGCACATGGTAAAACACAAACCCACTGACAGAAGCTGAGAGAACCAGGAGCCCTGTGCTATGGGGTTCTGAGTGCCCCTCTCTGCCCCCTAAAAGCTTAATGCACCTGGCACAGTCACTGGCAACACTCATCTGGCAAGCATCAGCCTGCTGGCTAGAGAAGTGCTTCAGATGGTTTTGTTAAATTCTAGCCTTAAACAATGTGAGCTGCAAAGCAGAATGTTGCAGTTAGCCTTAGAAATTGCATCTGTCCTGAAACTGCCAAAGGTCTCACATTTTGTAGTCAGCTATCTTATTTTCTTATCAAGTGAGAACTGTCATTCTCCCCCTTTTTTTTCTGCTCCCAGGTGAATACTTTTATTCATATCATTTCTTTCTATGTCACTAATTGATTGCTACTTCAAATTTTTATTTGCTTTGCTTTTTTCTCCTATAGTTTATTTGATTTACAAAAATAACTTATTCAAAGTTATTAGAACTTATTACCCAATGCCATCTGAAAGATGTGTGATGCAATTGAGCAGAAATTGCCTTCTTTTTTTTTTCTTTTTCTTTTTTCTTTTTTAATGTAGCTGGATGTCTACATTCATGGGTCAGGTTTTAGTTTTGACAAGGTTTGGCAAGACTGTAGCCAAGCTCCTGCTCATTTTCTTGACTACGGGAAGAGTTTGAGGCTCTCTGCCCAGCCAGGACAGCAGGAGAACATGGATGCCTCTTTCAGAACAGATGTGGGCAAAGTGCAGATTTCCACCTCTGGGAAAATGTGAAGCAGCAGGGATGTGTACAAGGGGCAATGGCATAGACCATTGCTACAACCACTGCCCCATTAGAAAGGATGTATAAGGAGCTGCAGGTAATTCCACTTCAAATATTAGCAACCTGATACCAGAATTCAGGAAAGACTGGTCCTGAAAGCAAAACCTAGCCAGCACTACCTTAGTCTCTCTTGCGTGCCTGCATTCACTGATCTGAGAAACAGTAGGCTCAGCTTCCAGGAGAAAAATATCAATGAACCTACAAGCTGCACAGGGAGGAGGTGGAATAACCACACCTGGAGGTTTTCAAGAAAATAGCAGGTGTGGTACTGAGGGCCTAATGAGGTATGGGTTGATGGTTGAACTACATGATCTCATTGGTCTTTCCAACCTCAGCGATTCTATAATTCAATGCAGAGGCACCAGGGATGATCTGACACTTTCAGCAATGTCCTCTCAACCTGAAATGATGTTATGTGGTTTCACTGAGCAATACACACAAACTTTTACAGCACGTGTCTTCATACCCTACTTACTTCTCCCGTCTACTGGCTCTCATTTTGATCTGGGTTTCCTCTTCCTTGCTTGTGGTGTCCTGTGAGCAGTATGGAGAGAACAGCATGGAGACCATGAAAGGGTTACTGCTCATTAGCTCAGCTAGTCTGGCATGGTTTGAAAACCAGGCAAGGGGTGGGAGAGGAGAAGAGTCTCTGCTGCTGGTATGGGATCTGGTGAGTGTGTGGTGGTGTTTGGATTTTGGTAAGGGATGGGAGTGGCTGGAGGTGGAGTTGCTCCTGCCTGGTACAGCTGGAGCTGGTGGTGGCCTCTGTGCAGCTATTTTGTTCCTAGGGGTCTGACCTAGGGCTCTGCTTTTGTGGATTTGCTGGTTCATTTGGTGTTTGAGGTGTGAAATTCTTCTGAGGGCTCTGTATTGCTGGAAAAAGTACTGTGTACTTCATTTGGAGGCACTCGTGAATACAAACCCTGTGAAACTGAGTTATGATGAAGAGGGAGACTTAGAACAGAGCTTTGGGTGCAACCTTTGCTCTGACTTTCATGACCTATTTCATGACCTTACTAAATGTGTTTTCTGTACTGTTTTGTATTGTGAGCATAACTGGAGCTCTGCTGCAAACTGAGTTAATGAAGAGCTGTGTAGGTGTGGCACTGGGGGATGTGGTTTTGTGGGCATAGTGGTGGCAGGTTGGTGTTTGAAGTAGATTACCGTAGAATTAGATTACCTTCCAATCTTCATGATTCTAAAATGTGAAAATTTTCAGTGTGGCTTTGTAACATAGTAAGGCTAGGTTTTGTTTTCTCTTGAGAACTTTCAAGCAAAAATCCTTCACTGTTGTTTGGTTTGAATCTAAAATTCTGAGTGACAAGTAAAAGCATCGCTGCCAGTATGACCCACTTTCAAGGTAAGGGAAATTTCCAGGAGGAGCCCTAGAAGTGAAGATGAGCAAGCCTTGTGGAGCCTTTCAGAGTAAGAGAAAAGTGGTGATGCATTCATTTAATAGAATTCTTCCTTTATTAATCTACTGTGACAGATAAGACCTTTTCACCATTTCATGAGGCGGATGAAATGTCTCAAAATAAAAGCAAATTAAAATCTTGCCTCCATATAAAGAGGTTCACAGGATTATAGTATTGTTAAGCTTGAAAAAGACCACTAAGATCATCTAACCATCAACTCATCGTATTTCTTGGTGATTTAAATGAAAAAGTGAACCAGAAATAGTGACTCATAGGGTTAGGCACTTTACCCAGTGCCTCATTTGTAGAAGTTTGCTGCAACTGTGATAGCTTGTGCTGTTCAGTGGGCTGGGATATCGATGTGCACTGCTTTTGGATTTTCTGAGGCTCTCAGATGTGTACTGGTTTTGCAGCAATATGGTGGGGTGCCAGCTGTTTATCAGCTTGGTCTATTAGATCATTCTCTGGCATCATAGCACATCACAGAGCTTTACAGGGTTCCTCAAGTGATAAAATCCTGGTTCCCTAGTGAATTTTGGAGAAATGTTCATTGTGATGTGTTAAATTATGTGTCTGTTATCTTTCCCATGGAATTTTTTTTTTTGTTTTGGTGGGAAAACCTTCTGTATTCATTCCTTTAAAACTTTTCTGAGTAGGAAAAGGGTGGGGAGTGAGACATGCGTATATGTTCATAATTATTGACTTCTTTAATTAAAAATAAAATGTTTTGACTTTCCTTTTTTTTTTTTTTTTTTTTCAAAAAAAGCTGAAATTGGA
>VXAB01002750.1:99980-114831 GCA_013399175.1 Odontophorus gujanensis | reverse complement strand
TCTTTCTTTTTTTTTTTTTTTTTTTTTTTCCAAAAAAAGCTGACATTGGAAAGCTATGTTGGTTAATTTTTAATATTTGCTTAAAGTTCTTTCTTTAAGTCGTGTTTTTTGGAAAGCATTTCCCTGCCTTATGAAACTGATGTTTTTCTGTATCTATAAAAGGACAACAAATAATCACAAGTGAACAGAAAAATAATATTTAATCAAGTTTCACTCAATCAGAGCTGAAGAAGTGTTGGGAAGAGGAATTAATTGTGAAGGTTTTTTCTTCTTTATTTCCTCATGTCTGCTCGGAGTTATTACAGTAAAAGGATTTTCATACTCTGCTGCTTGTGTCTACTTTACCGTTAACACTGCATTTTACTCCTTTGGGTTCCAGTCCCACTAGCATCAAAGCAGATTCTTAATGTAACAGTGCAGTAATTCCTGTGGTTTCTCACTGAATGCTTCTCAGTTTTTCAGCATCCTTCCTCTTTCATGGACTGCAGGGACATGATGTTTCCCCAGCCATAGTGACTGTGATTTCCTTTGCTTGGCTTTCCTGTCTGTATCCCAGGACAATGTTGGCTTCTACCACAATCTCTGGATCACCTGCTGGCTTTGCCAGTGGTGTTTCTTCCAGCTCATTCATAGAAGTATGAAATAAATAAACTTCCTGTCACTCTTTGTAAGGATGTTTGCCAGAAATGAACTACTTGATAATGCTGTTCACACTTGCACTTCCTAACCTACCATTTCATTTTGAGACCTCTCATTTAGTCTGCTTCCAAGTCAATCAGTAAATGTCACACTGATTTTCCTCACTTGCATTTCTTAACCAAAATGTGACATAGCATCGACTGGGGAGTTGTGTTGGTGCCAAAGAACCCAGTAGCAAACTGAGATGCTGCCTCTACCACTCATACCAACAATCCCAATGAAGGAAAAAAAAAAAAAAAAACTGATTAGTTTTGCAAAACTTTGTTTTGTAAACATTGTAGAAAGCGTTGGCTGAAGATCACACAGTCCAGCCTCATGCTTGAAGAAGGACTTCAAGTCCAAGTCTGTCAGGCATGGCTTTGTCAGTCATGGCTTGAAGACCTCCAAGGACAGGAATCCAGCAGCCTCCCAGGGCCCTCTTTCAGTGTTTCCTCAGCTCTCCTATGAAAAGGGTTTTCCTAATGTCCAGCCCTAAATCCCCACACTCTTCAAGACACGTCCTGTATCCATTGAGTTTAACTTGACTGAAGGTCTGTTAAAACTAAACTTAAAATTTTTGGATGGCAACCTGCTATGCAAGGTGGGGCTGTACAGTCACTTGGCCTGGGGCTGGTTAATGAGCACTACCATCTGGTGAGCTCTGTCCTGTTGCAACTAAAATCTTGGAATTGAAATTTAAGCTTTGTAAACATGGTTGGGGGGAGGTCTGCAACAACAATAGGACTCGGTAACAGCGCAGAGACTGAGCAATACAGTATGGGATCTGGGGACAACAGGGTTGTTCTCTCGAACCACGGCAAGCAGAGTAAAGGGTCCAAAATCACAACTTTTAGCTATGAGTGTGCAACACCTTATTGTTCTTGTCTGAAGAAGGGTGAGTTGCCATGGTATTGCTTGTCTGTTGTGAGGGGCTCAGTGTGTTACCTGCCCAATATTTCTTTCTGACTGGAAGCAAATTAGATCTGTATCATTTTAGTTATCTTTGAAATATAGACTGAAGAGTGTCCAACAGAGCTGAGCACTTAATGTTAGAGGGTTCCACTTGGCTTGCTGCCCAGTCTGACAAATCCCCAGGGAAGGTCTTTAAAGGCTACTGCCTGAAAGAAAACAACTTTAATGACATAGTAAATAAGTACACCCACACCAAAGGAAATAGCACTGCTCTTGCAAAGGTGACATCCACACGGAGTTCACCAGCTGGATAATTTCCAGGGGTGACCTCTTCAGGCTTTTAGCAATTTCTGGTGGCTTAAAAACATTTGATGTACTAAGTGTTTTCTTTTAATTTCTTTCCACCAACTTCAAGGATGTAGAAAAAGCAAAGGCAAGAAGAAAAGGAGGGGAAAAAAGAGAATGCATAGGTGATAGCAAGGGCTTTTAATGTAGTCCAGATTAACTTCAGTCAAGTCCAAATCTACAGGAAAGCAGTACCTGGAAATGTCAAGTCTGCCAGCAATATGGGGGTCCATTATCATGGGTCCCCAGCATGGTTTGGTGGCAATCCTTTCTCTCTGCCAGGCTGACTGTCCAGAGTCATACAGGGCTTTCTAATCCTGGTAGTAGAACAGCTGAGGAAGATGAAGGGACTTCACTGGTCACAGGTTATGTGATCTTTTGTCTTTCCTTCAATCCTCTTTCAAGTATTTAAAGGGAAGAACAATTCCTTCCTGTTGTTGCAGTCAGTTGCAGAAAGGGATGCACACATCCTTGTCTGTAGTAGCCAGCACTGAAGCATATTAACTGACAATTTGTTTTTCTCAGGTACTAGGTGTCGAACAAGTCACCTTTATAACATGGCAGTACCCTGAGACAAACTTCTCCAAAGCTTTCAAATTAAGTTGAATTTGACTTGTTTATCTAAGAACTGAAGCAGAAGAATCACAACCACCACACTGAAGTACAAACATAGATTTTGTATCTAAGATGTGGTGGATGTAGATGCTTGCATGCCTTCTGTAAATGGGATAAAGGGCCTCAGGTAGAGTGCTTCAGCACATCTTTCCCCGGGAGTGAGGGTGCCGGAGGGATACAGCTGTCTGTCCATTACTGCTGCTGGCAGCCCTGATACCCTCATGTTAAAGCACAGAAAATCGAAAGAGGCATTCTGTACAGCCACTTCAGAAGTACACCAATTCCTCCAAATGTATAAAAATACCCTGGAGGACATTTTTGTATCATGCTTTGACTTTATTAGATAGCAGCTGCTCCTTTTTATTATTTA
Organism: Odontophorus gujanensis; assembly: GCA_013399175.1. NCBI lineage: Eukaryota > Metazoa > Chordata > Aves > Galliformes > Odontophoridae > Odontophorus > Odontophorus gujanensis. The sequence continues at coordinate 111,911 of VXAB01002750.1, read as the reverse complement.
TAGGGACAAGCTCTATTCTTGAGTGTTGGTTTTGCCTCTTACTAGCTGTGCCAAATGTTTCCCATTCCAAGAGCCTGATTTGAGGTATTTATCAGTGCACCAACACTTCACCTTGCGGGCTGAAAGTATACATTCCCGGGCGGTTGCCACAGCCTGAATTTTTTTGTGAGGCAGGTTAGCCACATCTGGAGAGACTGGAGACAAATGGCTGTGTTGACAAAACTTGATGGAATCTTCTTGTAGAAATCAAAGTGCTCTTGTGGCTTGGAGTAAGGACTTGAAAGCACTCAAAAAATGAGGAAGCAAAGCAGTGACTGTCTGCAAAGCTTGTGGCTGAAGTGACTTGTTTTAACATCTCTGAGGTGCTGAGCAGCAAAGCCTCGATTATCCTGGGCAGCACTCCACCACTGAGTAACACAGCCTCTTTTCTCATCCCTAGATATCCTCCAGGCTCAGTCCTTGCTTGACATATTAAGTGATGTGGGGAAAAAAAAAGGTGGTAAAGGATTGTGAAGGCCAAAAGAGACTCTGGGTGTGTGTCTCCACTTGCATAGGTTGAAAGACAATTTTGTTGGGAGCAAAGCCAGCATAAACTCTTCTTCCATGTGTTTCAGTCTCATTCTTGCTCTTTTACCACTCCTTCTTGTTCTCTGCCAGGAAGTGATCTGAGCTGCAAGTGACCATTAACTGTCACTGTAATACAGTGGAGTGGGGTCTTGCAGGTGGTCCTGGTTGTTTGCCAAGATGTCAAAATCCTCTGTGCTGAATGAGGCAGTTTTTTCAGAGAGGAAAAAAAATAAAAAATCTGTATGATTATAGAATCATAGGATGGTTTGGATTGAGAGGAATCTTTAAGATCATTTAGCTCTAACCTCCCTGCTATAGGAAGGGACAAGTCCCGCTAGACCAGGTTGCTCAAAGTGCCATCCAGCCTGGCCTTGAACACTTCCAGGGAACAGAATATTAATTCTGTTGCCCTACTTTTGAGTACTTGGCTTTTCAACCTAAATATTGTATGTAGGTACAATTACAGTCTGGATAGCAATCCTGTGGAGGTCCCACCCTAACCACCACTGAGCATACTGAGATTGTTTTAAAAGGTTCTAACCTCTACAATTCTGTGATTCTGTGTTCTGAGAACACAGACAGAAAATGTAAAATGTAAAGCACAGAATGTACATGGAAGACCATAGAGTACATCTGCTTGCATCTACATACCCAGGGCCTTTGCCTCTGCTGGGTTCAAGCTGTTTCATGAAGACAGCCTCAGTTGTGTCTAGCAATTCAGCTAAAGCCAACCGGAGTGGCACAGGAGAGCTGCTGCAGGCAAAGCTTGTCTTATAGGCAGGGTCAGATCAAAGGACACACAGACTGCTTCATCCATTTGGAAAACTGTCCGCTGGTTCAAATAATTCAGCAAATGAGGCCGTTGCTTGGAGTTCACCATAGATGAAGTTTGGCTTTGCTCAGTGCTCTGTGCCACAAAGTTTTGAGGAAGTCTGAGAGTAGTGCCCCTGTTTTTATTGCCTTTTCACAGTTGTGTGTGTTTGCAAAAGCCTGCTAGCACAAGCTTCTTCCTTCCTGGTTTTCTTATGGAAAAAAAAAAAGAAAAAAGTGTATTGGCATGGCTGTTTTGAGGGGGGACACAAAGAACTGTGTGGGATCTGCAGGCAGAGCCAACAAACCAGGTAGGTAGGGTGAGATGAAAGACTGCTGCCCTCAAAGGTCCACAGGACTTTGGCCCAGAAACAAAGTTGTCACGTCACAGTTCCAGTTCACTGCCCCAGTGAGGACAAAGGCCTTAAAGCGAAGAGCTCTTAAGAGTCTGGAGCACCAGCTACTGTACTTGCTATTGTATTAAGAAAACCAGTGTAGCAGGAGGTTACACCTTCAGCTCAAGGAGCTCAGCGTCCCTGTGCATCAAAGGAGCACAATGGCCTTCTGGGAGCCTTTCTTACATAGTCAGAGGTCACTCTGCTGGGGGCTACTTCCATCAGGTACAAGCAGGGGTGATTTGGTCCCACCACACCTCCTTCCACTCAGCTGCTTCCTTCCACTGTTCTCAGGTTCTTATGGCAATTACAGAGAGTGCTGCTGTCTCGGTGGATGTAAGTCAGGAGGTGCTTGAGTGAACTTGCAATTGTTTTAGGTGGTTTGGCTGGAGATGGTCCTCTTGGGGCAGTGGTTTTGCAAGTAACGCAATTTGCTAAGCACTCAGCTCTAGCTTAATAATGCATGGTACACACTGGCATGCAAATGTACAAGAAACAACTTTATTGATGGAAGGAGTGATGTTTAGGACATGCATCCTTGCTTCCTTCTTATTCCCAGCTGTTTTTATTTATTTATTTTTTTATTTATTTGTGTGTGTGTGTGTGTGTGTGTGTGTGTGTGTGTTCGAGGGGGAGGGGAGTAGGGGTTTTCTTTCTTTTTTTTTCTTTTTTTCTTTTTTTCCTTGGAAGCAGCTTACAATTCATCTGAAGAATATAGCTTATCCCTGCTACTGCATGACTGTGTCAAAAGGCTACCCTGCCTCTGGTGTGGACTTTGAATTTACAGTCAATCTAGCTGGAAAATAAAATGATGTTTTACAGTAAAGGGGTGTTAAGAATACAATATCTGGACATATACAGCGCAGTATGCCATTTCTGCAGTAGTGAGTACTTATAAAAATTGGGGGGGGGGAACAAAAACAAACAAACAAACAAAAAAAGCAGGACTATGGGGAAAAAAAAAGATCCTCTTCTCAGCCTGAATTTCTGGCTTCAGACCTGAATCCACAGAATTGAGCAAGTTTGGTTTGGATTCCTGCATTGAGGTTAATCTAGTCTATTGAGAGCAGGGCCTAGATGAGGCTATTCAGGGGCCTATCAAATCCAGTCATGATTATTTCCAGCAAAGGAGAGCCCATTTCTTTATGCCACTTTTCCTCAGAAACCTTTCTGAGTGTTGAGGACTCTCCATACATTAACTCTTCCTTATTGCTATTTATGTTGTCCTCTTTAACCACTGGTAATGGGCCAGTCTTTCCTAAGTTAATCCGATCTCTGTTTCTGAATCTGCTTAAATATTTGGCTTGGTAGCTTCCTCTAGCACCATTTAAACTAAGTGTTGCACACGAGAAATACCTTCTTTCATACAGATCCCAGTGTCCAGTCCTTTCACTGGAGACCCTAATCCCTTTTAGTGTGAGAAGCAGTGAATAATTGGAGGAGCACTTCCATGTGCCAGGTTTTAAAAAGAGTTCTAATGCCAACACAGAATCCAGTATTAAGATTTATCACTTAAAAGCAAATTACAGACCAGAGGTTGAACATCACAATAGCTCAGCCAGCTATCTCTTTGGGCATGAGGTCTGCAAGGAGATCTCTGTATTTTCTCTCATGAAACTCATATCTCACACTCCATTTGAGATCTCGTGTTTGCTGCCAGAGTTCTGGTTTACAAGCAATTAGAGGAGTGCAAACCAATGCAAGGAAAAGCAAGGAGGATTAAGATGGAGGAGGAAGGGGGGATATGCAGTCCAAACCCAACATGTCCTGCTGGGCATAAGAAACATCCTCAACTTCACAACCTCTTCAAAGCAGGGAGCAGAGAGAGCTGATCCAACAAGTTTTATAAGGAAGCAGATGAGATTATAGAAGCTAGGATCCTATTGCTAGCAGTGTCTCCCTGTTTGGCTGCTGTTTTGATTTTAATCATGCTTTTCCAGAGGTTGCTTAATGACGGAGAAATAACAAGGGGATAGCAAGTAAAACCAAACCAAAGAATTCACAAAGACCCTATTGAATTATCAACTCTTGGCTGGTTTTGCCAAGTCAGCGGCACTTGCTCACCAGTTCTTTCATCTGCTTTTCCTCCTTGACCTATGCACCCTCAGGGAAATCATCAGATAGCTCATTACCAACCACATGTCTATCAGTTGAAGGGGCCCCTGTCTTCTTCTTACCAGCAGGTAAGAAAAGCCCTGTCTGCAAGAATGTTGCAGGCAGGGTCCTACTTGCACTGCCTGAAACCTGTTGCAGTGCTCTATCTCCAGGTAAGAGCAAGTTGTGAGATCAGTGCCTTTAAAGGTGGCACAGCTGTGTACTGCACTTTTTGTTCATACTAACTCCAGCTTAGTTGTCCATGCCTCAGTCACTTCAATCCAGACCCATGGTTACCTTTTTAAATCAGAAAACAGTTCGAAGTGCCAGTGCTCCCTGATCCAACATACTGTCTCCCTTAAAAAACTTTCCTGGGGTGGAAGGAGCAGGAAGAAAGCATTAACAATATTTGCAGAGAGGATGCAAGAAGATGTAATTGTTTTGGTGGTCTGTGTTTGTTAGGAAGTTAGCATTTTTATTTCATTCCCAATCCTTTCCCTGCATTCACTTTGCCAATGAACTCCAGCCCAGCCATGCTGTTTTCTGGTCTTTCTGTGCAATCTTCTCCAGGCTGAATGTTTCTGGATCTGCTGGCAGAACTCCACACTACCTCCTGACATCAGTTCTTTTTCCACTGCATTATTGGCTGAACTTATTTGCTGAACTTTTTCCAGTGCTTAGTACATTTGGGGTTTGTTACAGTGCTCTGTATTATGGTGTGGGGCACTCCTAGGAGAAATGCAGCTTCGAAGAGAAAGAGTGAAAACCAACGTTTGGGAAAGCTGATTTAAGTTTTCCACTGAAGCCAATAGGACAAGTATTTCATCCTAAGGCTCTCTTCATGGGCACGTATACAGTCTTCCATCACTGCAATGCTGGAACAGGCAGGAGACTTGCAATTTTGAACATCCACAAATACACTCAGAGCTTCATAACTGCCAAACAACTGTGCTATAAACAGCACCCATCTCAGACTTCAGATCCATAGACTTTCATCCAGACAAGAGCAGCAGGGCATCCCATGTGATCTCCTGCATATCGTAGGCTACTGAGTTTCCTGCAACTACCCAGGGCTGCACCCAGCACGCAGACGTTCATTACCCATCCCAGTGCAACAGCTGGTCCCAGAGTTTCAATGGGATCACCCTGCTCCTCAGGCCCTCCAGCTCCCACTCTGTGATGCAATACAAGTTTACTCCCAGCATCACACAGATGTGCTCCAGATGAACAAGTATAACAGTGCAATTGCGAGGGGAATGCTGACAGCCCTGAGTGTGCCTTCCATCTGTGCCAACAAGCATGGCTGAGGAGGGAAAGGTTATATGAGACATTTGGAGGAAAATGAAGCTGTGCTAGCAGAGCAGGGTTCTGCTGCAGAAAGGAATGGTTTGCCCAAGGAGAGTGCAGAGGCTCCATCACTTGAGTTCACTGGGAGGAAATTAGATGAGACGTATTGATAAATACATCTGTAGGGCTCCTGCCTGATTGTGAAGCAGCTGAAGTAGATGGTCCATTTTTGCTCATATGTTCTGGGGAGTTTTGCTGCTGCGGTAGTTAAGCAGGTGAACATCTGTTGTCCGCCTGACACACCATGAAGCTGCAACTGTAAGGAGCAGGACATGCTGTGCTGTGATGAAGAGAAGTTGGCATAGGGTGAAGTCTGATGGCTTCCATTTGCATCTCTCCATTCTGTTAAAGAACAGTCAAACATGCATTAGGAATGGACTCACCCAAGCCAAGTTGCACACAAGTGCCTGGCAGGACAACTGGCTTCTATTCTTGGATGTATATGGGATGAATTATACTTTCTGTTATTCTTAAGTAACTATGTTGACTTCTCACTTAGCAGAATGCCTATGACACAGCTTTTGGTGGATTTGCATTTTAGTTCTAGCAACTGCTGCTGATCTGCAGTGTAACTTTGGGCAGGGCATATTGCTTCATTGTGCTTCAGTTTTTCACCCCTAACATGGCAACAACAGTGTTCCTTCTCTACAAAGCTCAGAGCGCCACTATTGTAACTAAAGAACACTAATGCAGAGTAGCGTGGCATGTTCTGCCTCTCCTCTGGCTGATTATTAGACATCAGTTGGGAGCTTCTCTACAGGAAACATGACATCTCTTTAAGATGTAAGCAGTTAAGAAATCAGGATCTAACAGTGGTTGCAGCAGTGCAAGCTAGAGGAACAGTTCAAAGCTGGCTTGCCTTTGACAGGAAGCAGTAAGTAAATGGCTGCAGGTGATAATAAAGAGGTTGTGTGAACTCTGTAGTGATGATGCACATAGTGCAAAGAACATGGCTCCACCAGAATTATTAGCATGTAATATTTATGTTGCAATGGTGCCAAAGAGTCTCAGCCTAGCTAGGGCTTGTTGTGTTGGGCTATGCACAACACATGCAGCAAATGGCCATCATTCCCCAGAATAGCATCCCAGTGCAATTGGTGGAGGAAACAAACATGCAGAACGGGAGGAGAGGATACAGTGTGTAAAGCATGCACAGTTCCTGCGTGTTCCACAAGGGGACAGGGCTTGAGGAGAGGCCAGGGAGACCATGTCACTGCCTGATGAGAGCTGGTGGCAGCTTCTGAGATGCAAGGACTTAGACTCAGAATGCTGGATTCCTGAGGACCAAAGCACAAAATGGAAAACAGAATTCCCTCACTGCTTCCAATTAGCAAGGAGCGTCAGCTGATTTCCTGAGAACAGCCGTATTTTGTTAAAAGCATAAATCCATGCACATGAAGCAATCTGGGCTCTGGCAGGATGCCATCCAACAGGGACTGCCTCTCCAGTTCCCAAAGGTGCTGGTGGGCTCCAGCTGCCCAATATCCATCAGGCCTTTCTGCAGTTTATTTTCTGATAGCTCTCTGCTTCCCAGAAAATACCTGTGACTCACCTCTTTTCACACCCATAAAATGCCAAGAACACTTTCTGGATCCTAGAAAACCTGCAGGACTTTGAAGGCGGCCCCGCAGGGTGCTGGCAGCCCACAGACTCACTGCAAAGGGAGGGCAGCTATAAGCAGACTGATTTCCTTCTCAGAGGCTTATTGCCCCTGCTAAACTGAAGTGCTGTGGTCACAAAAAATGAATATTGAGAAGATGCTGCAGAAGGTGAGAGACACCCAGGAAGACTGTAGCAGGGGATTCTGTGCTCTTCTGGCTCCCTCTTCCCCAGGGTGGCTCCCAGCTGAGCCCTACTCTGAGCTGTCCTTATTCCCCTGTGGTTTTCAGGCAGATGCCAAAAGCTGAGGCAAAAGCTCATAACATGCCAATTACCCTGGCCTCAAAACCACAAATGATTGTATACAGCTGTTGGCAAATGAAACTGTGTTCCAAACATTTAATTCTTAATTGAATAAACTTGTGGAACCCTGTTGTGTGCTCGCCTGCTTCTCTGCCCTTGTGCCATCTCTCCAGCCCACTTCCAGATCTCATGTGTTTCAGCAGGGGAGCAAGGAGGCTTTCCTTATGGTTTTCAGTAATTCATAAAGGGGAAGAAAAAAAAAAGAAGCCTGCTGCGGTGTATGTTTCAGATCTATCAATTTTCCATCAGAGCACTAAGAGGGTTAATTATAAAGCCCATTTCCTCTGTTTTCCCTGCACCAGATTTGTGCTAATGGACAAATAAACTGATTCACAGCAGCTTTTGGGTCTCCAGTAAAGATGCAACAAGTGCTTCATTTAGATGTGGTGAATGGTAATTATGTTTGATGGGAAAAGTGGGCAATTTTTCCTTTCTTTGTCAAATGCCTTGGATAAATTGTTTTTGTGACCTTATCTAGAACACAGAGGTCTAGTCACCACTTAAGATTATAAGGCATTTCATGAAATATGCTCCTGGATCAGACAAAGAGACCAAAAGTGACTTTGCCAACAACAACTTACACCACAGAGAAGGTCGAAAAAGGTTAGCATTGTCTTTTTAAAATAACAAAAGCCTGAATTAAATGTACCGTATTTAATTTTAAAAATCCAGGGATTATATGGTTTACTTCTAAAGAAAAAATACCATTCTGAAACATGTGTAATGTTTCAAAGGTTATGAGAAACAGATGCCACTACCCCATCTTTTGTGAATGACATCTGAAGCTGCATGTAATTTCCTCCAAATTGCCTTTTAACATGTGATTGCCTCAAAACCAACTCACTGAGCTTTGCTACACAATATGCAAATGGAAAGTTACTGCTGCAACCAACATCTCCTGGGGAGGGAAGTGCTTCTGATCCAGCAAATCATTTCGACCCATACAGCACCATGCTGCAAGGAGATGTTGCTCTCTTACTCCAAATCCACACAAACTGTACTATTTTGGTCTTTTTCAGTGCTTTAGTTTGATAGTATTACTAAAAATGATTTTAAAGCTATTTCTGGCTTAGGGGAGAAAAAGGAGTTGTGTTACATCTCTCAAAGGGTATTTGTTCTTTTTGCCTCATCATCCTGATGCAGTGAGTCGGTATTCTGGCAGAAAGTAGTAGAAATTATAACCCAAATAACAGACCCCAGAAGAAACTTTCACTTCTTAACAAAGATGTACATCTAAATGCACTTTCTGCTTCTCTAGAGGAATTGCTGCCTGATAACACACTATATAACTCTCTATTGGAAGGACATAAAAGACTGTACACAGTGTACAACTCAAATAGCAGCAACTAGTCTTAGTATGATTTAATTCATTTTTCCACAAGAATTAAAAAGAACAAAAGAGAAAGAAAGAAGCATAGTTCTGTGTTTCCACAAGATGCTGCAATATCTTGGGGCTCACCCAGGTTCAGAGGGGGCAGGACTGTATCCTAGCAGTCTTCTGCTCTAACTCCAATGCAATGCAAAGAATTTGTCCCAAGACCCTCTCAGCAGGGCCCACAGAGGCTCAATGCCGAGTACCAACCCCTGGACCCACTGAATTTCTCTTCAGACTGTGGCTCATTTGTTCCCGATGCAGCCACAGGGTCACAGCAGCATGGGGCTCCCTTGGGGAGCAGCACCATACCATGGCAGCTCCCCACTCCAAGTGCACAGCCTTTTGAAGGGGGCTTTTATCAGCGTAGGATTAGGGTCAGGGTACAGAAAGCCCCTCACATGGTCAGCTCTGGATGGAAACAGGCCCTGAAGTACAGGTGCTCTCAGCCTACTGTCCCTGGGTTGCCAAGGCCTGATGCTTAGAGGAGGAAGGTCCATATGGATGTCTGCTGGGACAAACTAATCGGATCCTGGGTGTGTGCAGGAGAGGAGATGGGCCTGGATAGAGCAGCTGGGGCTTGCCCTTCTGAGTATTTTGGGGATGAGAAGAGATTAATACTCAAGGTTCTCTGCTGGGAAGGCACATAAAACTATGTTTTGTAACACTCCAACTCCTCCACCAATCTGAATCACTGTGCTTGCATGGTGAAGAAATGCAGGTGTAGTCAGAATTAGGGATCTGGCCTAGAACCAAACAAAAGGAAAGGGGCAACATGGAGTTCCCGAGCTTCTCGAACTGCACAGGCAGGATGGAGGGGATGCACTTTGGAAAGAGAAATAGAAACAGTCTGGGAAGGGCTCTTCATTCTGAAAGAGTAAAATGAGGAAGATATGCAAACACAGAGGAGGGGGATGCAGAGTAGAGTGAGGAGAGGAAGCAAATAGTGCATGACCATGGAAATGGTGAGTGAAAAAAGGACTGGATGCATTTGAAAGGGAAAGCTGGAGAAATGCTCTGCGGTTGTTCCCTCTGAAGGTTACAGCCTGTGAAGTGGGTTTTTATAAGCCTCTGCTAGGATAGCTCTTTTTCTCCTCTTGTTTATTCCTCCTTTTAAGATCTATGCAATGTTTGCATTCCCCCCACCTCCCCGTATGTCTCCCCCTTTGCCATGACTGTTCAGATTTAATTACCAGAGGCTCACTATATTCATTAGCTTCGTTCCCTCAAAACCCTGGGCTGCATATCATCTGGATCTGATTAAGTATGGTGCATTTCATTTTCCCAGCTATTCCCCTACCTGCTTTTAATCAGCATGAGATTTTTCATTTAAATGTCATTAGACTTTTGAATAAATACCTAAAGAACATTACAAATAAATATAAAAGCTCTGTGCAAGTCAGGCACAAGGAAAGCTATGCCTGAGACCACCCATGGCAGCATCCTTCCCTGAGGAGGTTATACCAGATATGCCCAAAGGTCCCTTGTACAATTCTCTGAGGTTGTATATGAGATACACACTCAGCAACACATTTTTGCCCTTTTGTTTGTATGCAAGTCAAGTACCATTTCCACCACTGATTTTCCACAAGCCTTGCAAGGTGGCTATCCAGCCACACTCTCCTGATTGCATCTGCCAGCTCATGGTCTTCAGCACCATTCCACACAAATGAGGATTTATTATGCATGCAGGGGGCATCCAAATAACAGAAATAATGGAACCATGGTCTTTGTAGTTAAGTATTGTTACATGCCTAATTCTCCTTCCATGACTTGTTTACTTCTGCTTAACTCAGTAAGGTCCTCTATAGAGAGAAGTCTTCATGGCAGGAGTCTAATGGATCAGAAATAGACAAAAAATGCAAAACTTACGGGACATGTTCAAAAGGGAAGGATTTATCATCTCTTTGACCCCATCAGACTGAGGTTTTACAAAGTCTTGGTAGCTGTATTTCCTGATTCTTTAAGAAGCAGTTCATTGTTTCAAAATTGGTTTTATTCTTGTAGAATTGCCTCCTTTGCCTGTTTCTTCTAATGATTTGGTTTCCACCATATCTGTGAAGCCTTGTCTGGTTTTTATTAACTTTTTGTAATGCCTTTTTGCTCTACCTGTCTGTTCTTTTGTTTGCAGAGTGCCTGATAGCTTCAGTTGCTCCACTGAACAATTTCAGTACACAATTCCTGTGCCATTAGAGCCCAGTTTGAAGCTAGTGCCTTCAGCTTAATTTGAACTTCTGCTCCGCTTGACCTCAAAGTTGACTCTCCCTCTCTCTTTTCACCAAGTAGGGTACTTAGTCCTTCTGCCTAAAGTCCACAGGAAGGAACTCCCCCACCCTCTAATTTGGCTACTTCACTTTGTACTGTAGTCATCAACTGGGATGAGTGAGCATTTAAGCAAGCTTGCCTGGTTATTGTGTTGACATGCACAACAGCATGCTTGGCAATTCCCTGGAAATATGCTGAGTACCAGACAGAGCTCATAACTCTCTCCCATGTGGCACTGAGGCTAAGCCTATACTTCTAAGTAGATCTAAGTTTAGAGCTCATTTAGGGTTCTGTGTAAATATTCTGAAAAATAATCTAATTAATGGTAACAAAAAAAAATATCTAAAGAGTGTATTTTAAGCAACAATTAGAGAGTATTTTCAAAACAACAACAAAAAACACAAAACACTTGCTGGCTTAAGAAATACACTATTCAGGTTATATATCCAGTGACATTGCTTTTAGTAGCAGTTTATTTCACTGATTTATTCTTGAGTAACAGTTCTGTTTAGCCATTCAAAGCATTTAGCAAGTGATCTTGGGTAGTTTGGATAGGCCAGATTGAAAAAAGTTATAGTCAATACTACAAACTCCCCTGCTGTCCTCACACTCCTAGTTTTTTCAATCTAGAGTAGCTTCTGTTTTTCTGATTTATTAACTATTCTTTCCATGTCATAAGGTGATCTTTATGGTGGTTTATCTTGGGTTTTAGGAACATCCAGCAGATGTCAAGGTAATTAAAGTCCCCATGAGCACAGTATACTGAGCTTATGAGCTCCTGTGTAAATGATTCAGGAATGCATCCTTCTTCCTCTTTTTGAGATCAGTAACAGATGCCTTCAGCAGCGATCCTTTCAATTTGCATGTCATGACTCCTTACCCAAAGCATCTGTTTGTTGGCTTCCTCACAGTCAAACTCATTCTCTCCAACAGGCAGCTGTATTTCGCAGGTAGGAAGCTTTGCTGAGAAATATATTGCCATTATCCATTGACCTATATGGATGGACAGATTCGTCAGGATGAGATTGAGGGAAATCAACTCTATGACAAAGTTATATTTATTCCTGGCTTGCAAATTTCTTGAAACATCTCTCTCTCTCTCTCTCTCTCAATCTCTCT
>VXAB01002750.1:18828-99952 GCA_013399175.1 Odontophorus gujanensis | reverse complement strand
TTTTTTTTTTTTTTTTTTTCCTGTTGGTTGAGATGTGAACAGTGCTGGATTCTGTTTAAGAACATTCAGTCCAGGGTGTGCTTAACATTTCTGGGGACAGTTTGCAAAATCCTTTACAAGACTTGTATGCAAAGACAACAGGCTACTCAAGCACCAGTACTTGCTGCTTCTTTGTAAAAATGAAACAAATTTGGTAGGGAGAAAAAAATTGTGAGTCTTCAGTCAATGAAATGCTCACTAGCATTTCAGCAGTCTTCATCATCATGAAGTCTGCATGTTTTAACGTAGAACTGCTTCAGTTAAATGCTTTCTTCACTTTTCCTGACTGATTTGTGTCCACATTTTGTAATTTTCTCCTTGCAGATGATCTGCCGTAGTAGAACTTCACCTAGATCTGGATCCTGACTTTCTGGTAGAAAATTCAGATTCAGATCTGAATCCAGACCCAAACTTGGATAGCCCACATACATCATCTGTGCTTAACATCAAAGCAGAAAGTAATGACTGTCCTGACCCTGCCATGACCCAATGCAGAGCAGTAGTGTCAACAGTCACTCGCCATCCAGGTCTGTTTTTAATCTCCATTACACTGGCATAAATTGGAACAAGTCCATGAAGTCAGTGAAAACCAGGTCCACATAATTTAGAGAAAAATCTTAGACTTTCCTACCAGTAAATGAGTGATGAGATAACGTGCTCCACTATTTTCAGTGAGTTAAGTGATATAGGAGAAAGTTTTGTCCTTCTCATTAAGCTGACTATGTCTAGGCTACCTCCTCATTTCATTACGCTGGTAAAGATGAGACTGAGGCCTTCAAGGAAAGAAGAAAGCACAAAATGAAAGCACTCACTTCCATAGAAACTTGTGAAATGATAGAGAAGCCAAAAAAGGGCTGTTTTACCATTCTGTGGGTTGGTGTAGCTGAGTAGAAGAGGAGATGAGAGAGTTACTGGCTGAAATTGAAGTACAGAGGTCATCACATAAACCTGAGGAGTCAACCTGGGCATCAGAACCGGAGGTGAGGAGTTTGGACCCAGTTTCCTTGAACTGTCACTTTGGGTTGCATGTACTCAATGAATTTGCAGAATGGCTACTGTGAAAGAAAGGCAGCAAAAAGCTTCTCTAGGAAAAATGAAACTGAATCTAAAGCCTCCTCCCTGTAATGAGAAACTATAATTCAAAGCAAGGTTTCTGAGGCACAGATATGTGCATTTTACACATCACAGTGAAGAGGAAAATGGGAGCACAAAAGAATGCTTTTTCTTGCTTTAGTGTAGCTAATGGCCCTTTTCTCTCCACGGGGCACTGAAGGATAGCCATTAACTTATTATTTGCAATTTGTATGCACCTTGCTGCACTTGCTGTTTTTATACTATCAATATCTTGCAATATCTAGGATGGGAGAGAAGGCAGCACACAGAGAGATGGTCCCCATGGTGAGCAGTGATGAACTGCCTAGCCTTTCTGCCTAGCAATCCCCTGCCAAGCTGCAGAGGTTGTATGCCACGGTAGGTAGCTCAGCACATGTTTAGTGCTAGAAATGGCAGCTTTCAGTGTGTGAGGTGAACAGGCAGACACTTCCAGAGATGCCTTTGCAGCCCCAGACTGGGCAGCTTAACTCAGTGGTAGTGCTTCTTTTAGAGAAGCAGTGGCAGATGGCATGTTGGAGATGGAAAACAAGGTGTAGGGAGGAAGGAGGCAGCACATCCCTTTGCACACGAAGCCCTCCTCCAAGAAAGGAAAACTATAAAAGCAGAAAAAATATATTAGGTTTCACTGTGCCAAATAAATACATGGTTTTGGCTTATATAACAAAGACTTTGCAATGAATGATGAGATATTACTGTCAAGGTACCCATGTGTATATTTGTGTGTGTGGGATGGGAGAGAAGGTGGAATAAAAGTGTGACTGTCTCTTCTGGTGCTAGCAGGTTTTCTTTTCCTTTCCTTGGCAGTAAATCTCAACACAAAGGCCACACTTCTGAGTGATCCAGTTTTAGAAGTCAGCAACAGCTGTGGGATAGCTTAACTGAGGACTGGGGGGTTGTGCATCGAGAAGAGCTCCCTGTTGCTTTTGTAAGAAAGGAAAATCTCTTCCAAGATGTGGTAGCCTGGAGCTGACTGGGGAACTCCATCCCTTATTAAACTCAGCCATGGGTGGCTTACAATTTGCCTTGATATCTCTTGTTAGTAAGGTTGCTGATGATGGTAATAGCTGGAAAATCAATTACAGCCAATACAGCGTCCAGAAACAGAGAGGAACAGCTCAGAATGCAGTTGCAAAAGAAGTCCTTGGGTTCAAAGTACCTCTCATAGCCACAGGGCAGGAAGGATGAGACATGGGGGTGGGAGTCCTGAGTCCTCCTCCCATCTGCACCACAAGTTCCCAATGGGAGCTTGTCTGCCTGCAGGCATAGGTTTCCTTCAGTGTGACCCCAGGCAGATCATGCCTGCCTCCCTGGCAGCGCTCCTTCACTGAGGCTGCTGGATACCCTCAGATTCTTAGACAAACATTACCATTTGGGCTAATAAGCTGACTTTTCCCAGCAGCCAAAGTGAAAACCAAAACAAAATTTCACAGATAAATAATTTTTGTTTGATGGATCAAATATATATATATGTATATATTCTGTTGGAATCAAATATTTCGTTTTAGGGCTGTGTCCATAAATGAACAAGTAAACAAAAGGTCCTCTTGAATCAAGAGCCTGACCTATGGACAGGGTGAGGTCTTATCAGCACAGCTTGTTCATGAACATCTGAAAGTATGATAGAGACAGGAACACAGTGAAAACTTCCTGGGTATGAGGTCTTTCTTCAGACAGACTCGCCTGAAAACATTTCTTCATTTTCCAGTGGTCTTCCCTTGTAGTGCTTTAAGATCTCCTCATGTAAGCAAGAGCTTATGGTGTGGCAGCAGGCAGGGAAGAGAATATAGCTAAGGCTACAGAATCACTGGTAGTTGTCACTAAACAAATGTCCTGTGGATTTTGTATGGATACAGTGACTATATGCAAAAAACAAATTTTTGTATAATCTATCTTGACATTTTCCTCTCTAAAATAACTTCATCAATTTTAATGCTAGATGAATAAATAATAATGAGGCACTTAAAGTGTTAATGGAGCGTTAATTATTGCTGAGGTTTCTGTGGAAGGGCGTGTGACATCCACAGAAATACTGAACTACTTTATGACTAGCATAATTACAGAGAATATTAAATGAGGCAAAAAGTGATGGGGCTCTTAGCAGCTGCTAGCAATTGTTCATATAGGACATGATTTCTGATATTGTATTTACCCAAACTGGCTGGAAAAAGCACATGAGGCAAGTAAAGAACAATGAATCACTCCAGTTTACATCTCCACTTTGAGAAACTGCTTCCTCATTGCCCACAGGAGAATAATAAGTGTGGCCATTTGGGTCTGGTTTAAACCTGAGACTGTGGCAATATGTGTCAGAAAAACAGAGTGCTGTTTTCTATTCTTGTTTGGGAAGGTGTTATTTTTTTCTTATCAGGAATAGCAGCAAACGTGATTTTATGAGTCAAAGTGAGGAGGAGATCTTAAACTCACCCATTCGTACGCTGCTGAGAAATCAGTTTAGCAGCCAAGAAAGGCTCTGGGAGAGCAGATTATAGGTTTTGGGTGACCATGAGTGTGGAGACATGGGATGAGGATTCCCATGCATTCCCTCCTTGCTGAAGCAGGGCTGGCAGTCCTGGAGTACAGTGGTTCTGGGCTGGTAGAGCCCATGCCTGTGGTAGGGCTGCAGATTTAGGGCTTTGAATTGTACACAGGTGTGAGGCTGAAGGGAAACAGGGGCTCCCGCAGTCATGGAAAAGTCCTGGGGTGTCTTCCAAGAGCATGTCCTTTTGTCCTACGGACCCTCAGCCCCACACTGGGTTTAATTATCTGAGGCGAAGAATTGACCTGGGAGCATGAAAGCAGAATAAAGAGGCTTACCACTACCTGTGAGAAAATACCCCCACTTGTGAACTTTGAATTCACTTGAAACTGAAACTTGAGCCTGGATTTCAGTATCAGGATTGACTGCCGAGCGTTCCTGGTGAACAGCCTTTGATGAGCTGCTGGGCAGAGCAGGCTGGCTTTTCTGCATGGCTGAGCTCCCAGCTCACACGGCCCCGCTTCAGTGCGTGACTGACGGCCTCAGAAAGCGGCCTCCCTCTGCCCAGAGCAACTTGAGCTAACTTGCCAACACAGTTTAACTTTTGGATTAAACAAGTTTGAGATGTGCCTGAAATGTTCCTGCATGTAGAAATCCCTCTGTGAAAGGGCATGTGAAAGGTGAGCGAGACGTGGGGGAAATTTGTGTTTCATTCATACTTACTTCTCTAATTAGGAATGTGAGTTAGTAGTTGTGTCCCTTCATTCTATTTCTATAGGCTCTTTTGAAACCCTATTGTTTCTGAGAGCCTGTTAATTTCCTCAGCAGACTAATTCAACTTGCTCTGCTGACATGCACTTAATTATGTTCCAGTTAACTCATTTTCCTGGATGATGCTCAACTGCTGTCTGTAAATGAAATCACTGTCTAGCTAATCAAAAGTTTCTGAGCGTGATCTCTTCTGTGTGTACATGCACAGGCAGTTCTGGCCCTCTGATCATAACCCGCGTTGGAGCTCTGGAAGATGGATATGTGAAAGTGAAACGTAAGGACAAAAGTAAATGAACTCTGAACCTTCTGAAACTCCAAAATCTTTCTGCAATTAAACTAATTAAGTGTCTATGCCTGGGAACATTTGATTAGAAAAGCTTAGCCTGTAGCAGCTAAATGGGCTCTTAAGGGACACAGAGACCTTTGCACAAGATACCATCAGCAAGAATGTTCTTTCTGCTCATAGTCATGTCCTTCCTGCAGCAGCTCATTCAGGTCAAAGCAGGCCCAAATGATATATGCATGTCACAAAAATGTCCCCTCTGATTGGATCTGGTCAATTTTTGGGGGTTGCTAAGTGTTGTCCTGGATGACCTTCCACACTGACTAGGTTTGAGGTAGGTTGTTGATGTCACAGCTGCCTCTTCTCCAGCATTCCAGAGAATGGGCTCATCCCAAGTGAGGCCACAGCAGGACCCATTCCTGCTTAATTAACTGTGAACTCATGTGGAAGGAAAGTTTAGAATTAACATAACTTTGGAAAATGAATGTTAACTGCATGTGTTCGTGGAAACACAGGACCAGACTTTGACTTGTAATAATTTGGTTGGTAGATACAGAGTAATATCCACTCTAAAACTGTTGTGTTACAATGTGCCTGCAGTTACTCCTTGTACTAGGCGGCATAGGGTGCCCAAGGTGGCGTTTTGGAGCACTCTGTCCAAGCCTACAGAAGCGTGATAATCCTCCAGGGAATATGTTCCTGGTATTATGAAATGGATTTCATGAATAAAGCTAAGGAAAGCACTGTAGCCATGCATGCTGGGAACATCTGAGGTGTGGGGCCTGAGAGGCACACAGTCTATATGAAGAAGAACAGCTAATAAAAATAAACTTTCTTGCATTCAGAATTCCAAAGTTATTTTACAATATTCTATATATATCCCCTTCATTTTCTTGTCTGGGACTTGTATAAAGCAGATGAGGAAATCTTCTGTTTCAGGAAGCTTGGGGCTTTGTTTTTAACAATCAGCTTTAATGGGGCAACTTAAGTAGACACCTGATTCCTCCTAAAAGTCACTGGAACCTGGCATTTAGATCTGACTCCTTTATGTTCATTTTTGGTAACTAGTCTATACCCCAGTTTTCAGAAAGGACATAGTTCTGAGGCATTTTTTTGTTCCTCCTACTCTCAAACACTTAACTTTCCTAGTCAAGTCTAGCATGAAAAGTCAGTTCCATCTAAAGGTAATCTTAAATGGCTAAGAATCTAAACTGAAGTGGAAACTGCATTTCTCAAGCTCTATAAAATGGTTCTTCTCTTGAAGAGATTATTCCTCTTAAAGAGAGGGAAAAGAACATTGTTAACTGATGAAGAGCTGGATTTCTTCAACACTGAGAAGAGTTTATTTTATTTCTGAGTAAATGGTGGATTGGTCATCAAAGATCTCCAGAAATCAAGAGCACATCCTAGCTAATTTGCAGTAAGCTGGTGAAATATCCAGCAAAAGATAACTGCACTGGTGATGCGTGAAAGACAGAATTACAGGCAAAAATAGTACATGAGATGTGTAGAGGTTTAAAACAGTTGTTCAATCTGCAGTATTTTGGGCCTGGCAGTGCTCACACACGGAGTATGATTGGAAGGGTAGGTATTGCTCAACCCATATAGTTTGCAGGTGGAAAGAGCAGGTCTGGATATACTGCTGGCATCATGTTGAAAACTGTAGCAAATATCCCAATGATCACAGTGAGGACCAGTGAATTGTGCTTTCAAGACTTCAACATATCATCAGCGTAGCAGTTCCAAATCTAGATTTTTTTGAAGAATAATGGAGTTGAGAGATATAAATATAAAGAAAAATACAAAATAAACTATGTATAAGCCACCGTGTTCTTTACAAAAAATAAAAATTAAAAAAAAATTGTAGCAGAATGACTTTTTCAGTGAATGAATACATTAGTTCATGCTCTGCAGCATCTGTGCAAGCAAAGTCCTGCTGTATGTAAATCAAATGCCTAACAACTTGTGTGGCTAGGCAAACAAACCATATGCATGCTTACCTTGTGAATCTGGAATTAATTCATGCTATTGGGTAAAACTGAGTCCTTCATGAAATTCAGCACCAGTCTCTGTCCTGAAAAAATATTGACAGTGGACTAATTCAGGCATTGTAATTTCTATATGTAATTAATATTTAATGAACTCTAATGTACAAGTTGTAGTTGAGAAATTAGATAGTAACTGACACTCATTGACTGGCATCTGAAGACTGGAGGGAGGTAAATGTGACCATAATCACATGTAAAAGGGATGAGGATTGGGAAGTGAGAGAAATCTAGGAAATGACAGGTCTGACATCTGTTCCAGGCAAATTAGCTCAGGCTATGACATGGGATAGAGTTATTGGGCACCTGGATGAAAACAGGCAAGTAGAGAAGAGTCACTCTGGCTTCTGTGAGGGGACTTCTGCCTTACAAATCTCAAGGGGCATTTTGGTGAGGTCATTTAATGTGTGATGTTGGGACACAGCTTCCTCAATTTTTCACAGGTCTTTTCAAGAAAGTAGTCATGGAAACTAAGCAACAAGGGGTCAAGAAGTAAGCTCTTAACCCATGCAAGTAATTGGATAAATGACAGAAAACTATGGGTGGAAGTAAGAAGTAATTTTCCTCAGTGGAGGGAAGTCACCACAGGTATTCTGCAGGTCCCTTGTCTGTGCTAGTTATCTGTGTCAAGTATGGATTATTCAACATATTCTCAAGTGAGATGAAAAGGGAAAGGAGCAGTGAATTTACCTTTTCTAGTAATACGGAGTTATGCAAGGTAATGAAAATAAAGGACAACTATAGGGAGAGTGACTGGCACTAATAAAGTAAATCAAATTATTGTACATAAACAATCTAGGTTGTGAAGCAAAAGGTTTACATCACAGTGTGAAGTGGTGCATTTGAGGGGAGAACCCCCATTTTGTGTGAATGGTGATGGACTCCACGCAGACTCCTCCGCCCATGAAAACATTAGGTCTGTCCTTGGCCTATAATAAAAAAGTAATTAAATATTGAAAACTATAGAGAAATGGAGAGAGGAGGAAAGAGGACAGCTAATGCTGATGCCAGGGTAGAGATCCTGTCAAACACCTGTGCTGCTCTGCGTCCATCTCTGCAAACAATTGAGATGATAACAAGAACAACTGAAAGTAAGCAATAGCTTCCTAAAAGGAATGATGTGGGTGGTTAGGATTAGAACCATTACAACAGGAAGAAGAAATAAAAAAAGAAAAAGAAAAAGACTATAAGAGGATATAACAGGGACTGAAATATTGTGAGTATCCTAGGGTAGATGGCTGGGAATCAACAGCTCGCTGCTGCAAGTCCTGGGGTCATGCACCACAGTGGAGTGGAGCCAGTGAGACAAAAGCAATGCATGTAGTGTCTCTTTGTTACCGCTAATTCACATGCAAATATATTGGCTGCCAGAGGTACTGGGGAACTCTGACACGTATAACCCATCTGGGTTAAAATGCAGCTGCAGGGGCTGCTCTGGGCTTGCCTGCGGCGTGGGTAGCAGCCTGGCAGGGTTGCTGAGGCCCTCCTCACGAGCTCTGTTCTTCCTGCAGGATGGAAAGGGCAGTGCTTTGTGGGAACAGCCTGCTGAAATCACTGCCCGATGGCAAATAAAAGACCAGACTCACAAGTCAGCTGCTCAGACCCCATTTGTTCCTGTCACAGTGATGCCAAAAGAGAAAAAGTGGAAGGAGGGAATGTGTTTTTCCACGCCAATTGAATATCCTCCAACAACTATTAAAATGCTTTAATCATTTAATTACTGGAGTCTTTCACCACTGAGCAGAGTTAACAATGCTTTGCATGGCAAAGCCGTATTTTCTCTCATCACAATTCTCAATTTTACTAATGGAAAATAGCTCCTTCTTGGTGTTCAGAGCTAAGCAGGTGATTTTACTCAGTGATTTTGTGCCTAAATAGCAGGTATGCCAACCCCAGGAGTGAATTTAATGGAACTTTCCTGCTGGTGTGGAAAGACAGCCATGCAGGTTTTGGCACCTTGTCGTGCAACCTAGTTAGGCAGGAGTGAGAGGGACATCCCAGAGCCAGTGGGTCTGTTCACTGTGGTGACTTGCACACGATCCTGGAATAATAGCTCTCCAGTGTAAAGCAGGAAACTGCCTAATGAACAGAGAGCTACAACTTCCAGGCCCTCATGCAGCATCCACAAAGAGCTGTGGCCCATTTTTGCCTGCAGCAGAGGCCTGGCCTAGATGCCTCCCCAGCCTGGCTCATGTGGACAAAGAGGTGGCAGCTTGGGATGGAGATGTTGCAGCTCAGCTGCCAGAAGCATCCTTCCAATGAGGCTGCCAGCAATGCTTCTGAGCATCCTCTCTGCTGAATTTGGGTGGGTTTTCTCCAAGTCTCCCTCACCACTGCTGCAGCCCTGCTGACGTTTGTCTTTTGACAGCTGCTCGTGCCAGAACTGCCACTCGCCCGGGTGTTCCAAGGTTTCGTTTTTTCTCTTTTTCTTTCCTTTTTTCCCCTCTGTGCATAAATCTTGTCAGCTTCAACCTAATTACATCCTTTTCCGACAGACTGTCTCAGAAGCAATGCAAATGAGCTTTGAAACATGGAGATCTAGTTTATATTTGTCAGCTAATTGCCTGAATGGCACAGACATCTAGAGCTGCCACCTGCCTCTTTGCGTTAAGATCCACCTTTGATTTCAGACCTGATGCTGTTCCTAGAAGATGATCTTCTGATGGAGAGCACCCTTGCACTCAGGCAATTCTGACCTTGGTGACAGTGGCCTGAATTCCGCAGGCTGGATCCCTTTTACGCCCACAGCACTGAGCACAGAGCCTGTGTCCTGATGCAAAGCAGCATGTATCTGTTTCCCTCTGGGTATGCTGGTCCAGCCTCAGCCTTCTCAAGGGTATCTGTCCATGCTGTGTGGCTGCATGCATCCACAGTGCATGTGCATGCTGACTCACTGCTCCCTGAGATGCGATCATGGGGTGTTTACTGTCACAAGGAGGGAAGGGAGAAAAATTTCCTTCCCTTTAATTTGTCTTACTCGGTATGCAGATGGCAGAAATACTAGAACTTTCAGTCCTTTTTGACTTCTTTAGTCCGAAAAATTCCATGACTGTTGAACATCATGTGCTGAAATGCAACCTATATTTCTCTGGTGCTTCCTTTCTTATCCATGTTGAAATTTCTTCACTTAAATTCATGGCAACTTTACCCAAAGGCTGTTCAGAACACAGATGAAATTAGTCAAGTAGAGAGTTGGCTCCCATAGCAAATGTCTGAAATCAGCCCAATTTTCTTTCCCACACAGTTCTTTTTCTTTTTTCTTTTTTTCTCTCCTTCTCTCTTTTTTCTTTAAACAAGAAGACGTCGATCAGATAAACAACAACACGTGTTTTAGTGTTTCTGAGAAGCTCTGAAGAAGGCCATCAAAACTAACATCAGTCTATTGAGCTGTGTGAGATCTGGCTGTTCTTCAGATAATGCTTCCTGCTCCTGCTGCCTCTCTGCCAGGGACTCCTACAGCAGCGGCTTGCATTAACTGTACGGATTCCCTGCAAAATGCAGTGCTACGAGCTGTGTGCTTACAGCTTCACAGCAGCCATAGCTCTTGCTGACATTTGCTAGCTTATCCCAGCCCAAGGAAAGACATGTCAGAAAGCTTTGATGGCTTTCACTGATTCAGATATCACGGTATCTCCATGATGCATGACAGGTACGTTAGAAATGCACAGATTAGTTTATTTGTGCTATTGTAGGAATCTGGGTGGGTGGTTCAAGACTGAAAGCATTTGCCAGCATGTCTCTGCGTAGCATAAACTCACTGAGCTCTCTGGTTAACTTGCCCAAACATAGAGAAACTGCAAGGATGTACTGATGTACAGAGCTGTACTTCAGTGCAGCTCTGAAGCCTCATCCGTGGTTCATTGTCTTTCTCTTGGAATCAACAGGGAATGTATTTTAAGCTGGAGCATGAAAGGGACAATAATCAATTGCTTGCATGTGTGTGAGGTCAAGTGCTTAGATCCCTGTGTGACCTGAATGAGGGATAAAACTGGAATCTTGTATCCATTGTTAGGAAGCTGGGACCATCAAGATGGAACCATGACAGTCTGTATAAGGAGAAGACACTGGGAGTGATGGGCTTTCAAGAAGAATTTGCTTTTCTTGTAGGTATCAAAGAACTTCATGAAGGAAAAATAGATCCATTGAGGACTATAAAAGGCAAAAACAATTCTTATCTGGAGAAACTGAACCATGAAGAAGCTAGGAGGAGGGAGAAGTATATTAAGGAGAAGTACGACCATGTTCGCCTGGTTCTCATACTCTTCTGTAGGCTCCTGTAGTTGGTCACTGAAGTCCTTACCCTTGTTTTGCAGGTGAGGAACTGTGCCCAGGTGGTGTTAAGGGTGGGAAGGGACTCAAGTTCTCATGAGCCAGAGTCCTGTGCTTAGCCACTGAAACTGCCTCATGGCTGAATTCAGAGCTGCTTGGCTCAGCCAGCAGTGGGGAACACCTTGCACATTTGCATGGAAGAAACAAGGAGAATTTAGTGACTTCTGAACAACAGCCTGTGTTAAAACAACCACTGGTAGTTGTATCTGTTCCCTCCTCCCAGCAGTGGGACACTGAGCTCTGCTCTTGTCAGACAGACGTCTTATGCTTTGGTCTGTTTATCTCTATAAGGCAAATTTGTCCAGGCTGTATCTTCACCAGTGAGAGCTGAACAATACCAGGGATGAATTTAGGTCTTGCAGATCATTACACTGTTGCCTTTGGCAGTACTGCAGTACAGAGTAAGACTGAGATTCAGTGCTGGCAGTTCTTTATACATTTTTTTCCTCTTGAGAATAAACACACATTGTAGAGTTCTTTATTTTTTCTATATCAAGAGGACACGGTTATATTTTTACATAGTGTGTAATTAACAAAACATTCTGATTAATCAGAATGAAGGGAGATTTTTGTATTTTTTTTTTTAATCAGCCTTCTAATTTTGCATTTCTACTGCTTTTTAACAAGTCAATACATACTGCCCCGGGGTGTTTCCCATAGAATAATAACCAGATGAGTTATTAGGCTTCAGGCTATTAACCTGAGCTGATTACTGAATCCTTGGAAAAGGACTATATACCTTAACCCTTTAACATTGTCAAAAAGTTTGCACAGAATATCTTTCAAATATCCACCTGACCACTTTGGAGCTTTGCTGTACACCTGGGATCAGTTCCCAGGAAACTATCCTCATAAATTTGTGTTTGTTTTCCTTAAAACATATAGTAACACCTACATCCTTGCAGCTGCTGCTACACTGCTGTGTTGTGCTAGTTCAAGGACATTCAAAAGCATCCAAGTGTGCCTATGACTCTAGTAATCTTTGTGTCAGTTTTATTTGTTGCACAGAAGAGAGGCCGCAATAAACATTAAACAAAGACATGAGGAAATTTTCATTACAGAGTGTTTTTCCTAGTATCTTGTACTAATAAACACAGTTGTCTGTTTGGAAAGATGCCTTAGATCTGTTGATTTATAAGATATCAGCCATGCCATGAACACTGGCTTCTCTACTTTTGTAAAACAAGCAATGGAAAGAAAGCTGCCTCACAGGAGAGCTATGTAATGTTGGCCTGTCTCCTTTCGTAAACACTGCTTTATGCCAGTCAAGGGGGAGATTATTCTGAGAAATCAAGAGAGCTCATTGTCCCAGCCTTTTTGTTTGCATCTGCCAGGCCCAGCCCTGGTCCTGTTTGAACTGATGGGGATCTTCTTGCTGACTTCAGTAGCACTAGTGCATGGCCAAAAGCCTTCTGGCGATTAGTTGTGATGGGTTACTGACAGCTTGCGACCTCAAGGTCACAGTGGAAAAACCTGTCCATAAATCTGGTCTGGCTGCAGCAATATCTAGGCGAGCTCCAGGGAAGGTCCACAGCCTGCGTCCATCCTGCCAGGCAGAGAGGCAAAATCCAACCAGCTGCAGTTGTGTTCTCCACACTATCATGCTCAAACCTAATGGCTTGCTCAACTACATGTGGAATATCTGAATGTTTTCAATTTTACTGATTGGTTTTTAAGTCTAATCTTATTTTCTCTTGAAATGAGATAATGAGGCAGCTCTGGTAGCTGTTCCCTTCCTACATGATCAGCAGAGTGTGAGGTACAGGGCAGGGCTGCTAGCTGTGGGAGCTCGTGCTCTTTGCCAGGCTGCCTGAGCAGCACTCCCTCACAGCTCTTGGCCAGCTTAGGCTGCTGCCTGCCTACTTTTATACCTCTCTGCTTCAGAGGGCATGAGAACATCTGTGTATGCTGATGTTGTGGGTTGTAAGAAGCAGCATCACAGGAAATGCAATTGCTCAGTGAGGACAGAGAGTGCTTAAGGTGATTTTCTAAGCCTCTATGGGGAAAAATTGTGCATTTTTACTCTCTCTTCCACTCTGAGTCTGAGGAAAGCTGCTGTTTCCTCCATACGACCTAGCTATAGGTGTTATGTCACCACTTCATTGTGTTTACAGTCTTAGTTCATAGCTGCATAGAAAAGTGAAGATACAAGTCTCTCTTGAAATCTCAGAAACCACTGGATAATGAAGAAATGTGTTAAACATGTTTGCATGAACAAACACCTGGACAAGTGTCTATTTGGGAGACCCTTGCTAGGCCTCACCAAAGTCACTTGTTCCCCTTTATGGAGGATCATATTAAGTTACACCAATCTATGGGAACCGAAGTGCTCCCTGAGGCAGACCTCAGCTCAGCTGCTGTGCTCCCATCAGTTGCTGAAACAAAACTCAGCCTGTCTCCCTGGCTCTGGGTGACCACAAAACAACACAATAAAACATTGCAACCTCCACACATGGGGTTTTTAATCTCCCATTTCTCATCTTACAGAGGATTCAAGGCCTGGGTGTCATTTGCAGCTAATAATACTGCATGTACAGTGTTGTCTTGTTGCCCCTTATGGTGATGGCTTGCGACAGCCCTTCAGAATGAGACCTGTGATGACAGGGCAGAGCTCGTCTGGTCGTTGGCATGTCTTGGGCACAAGCACACAGGGACTTGTTCTGCAGGTGCAGGTGAGTCACTTCACTTGTCTGTAACTGTGCTGCTCTGACAATTCCAACACAGTTCCACACCGAGACTGTGCAGTGAGCACTAATTGTGCAGGTGGGAAGTCCAGCTGGATGTAGAGTGCTCTGTCTCTAACTCTGACCCATAAAGTTTACTGTACAAAGCAGAGAAATGCAGAAATATTTCTGGTTGTTTTTTTATTATTCAGATCTGACAAATACTATTCATGCCCAAAATCAGAAAGATTTAGCTTAAAGTGTTGTCCAGGTGCATTTAAGCTATTGGCCACTGTGTGCATGTGGAAGAACAGAGAAAGACTGGAGCCAGTGGTTAGAGCTCAAAAATATCTGTTTATTTATTGTCCAACATTTCTATTAAACAAACAAACAAACAACAGCACTAAAGACATAGAAGGGGCCAGAGGTATCCCAGAACAGTGATGCCTGACATTAGTTATTCCATCTAAAGCTTGCATAAATGATTCCTCTGATGCCATCAACACACTTTAACACACTAAAACAACACACTCTCCCATTCCACCCCACAGGGATGAGGTCCACTTCACAGTGCCCACACTACAGGTGAGTGTCCTACTACCATACCCCAGGAAAGACCAGCTTTCCTTTCACTGCCTTCTCCACTGCAACACCTGTTCTTAACAGTAATAGAACTTCTTGTAATCCTTTGCCTCATCCTTTCTCACAAGATGAAACTTCTTGTCATCCTATATAGGGATGCCTCAATAGTATTATTGCAGTTGGATTTCATTATGCTTAATTATTTTCTCTTTCACAAATAATAATCGAAGCTAGTTCTCCTTTCACAATCATTAATATCCAGTGGTAGGTTATAAATCATGACCTTCTTAAGACATTTTTCATGTTTATCTATTTCCAGTACTATATGTATTAACTACAGCGAGACATTTTCAGTAAAATTACAGCTTCAAACACTTCTTATTTTAAATTGAAGTGTGAATGCTTTTTTGCCCAGAGAGAGAATGAAAATCCTGTGGACCTAACAGCAGAGATCAGGGCCTCCTGTTGCAAATACAGTGCAAAGGCCCTGGGAAGGACACGCAGCTGAGTGTGCATAATGACAGTGCAGCAGGTGGAAAAGGGCTGCAATGAGGGGAGGAGACGTGCTTTGTTCATGTGTGAGGGAAATGGTGTGAATTTGGAGCGCCTGCACATAGCTGATGTTTTGGAGGTGATCCCATTGAATCCTTGACTGTTCTGGTGCTCCTCCATGGGATGTGATGTAACTGCATGCCAGCTCCTGTGTCTGTAACCCAAAACAGCTCTACCCAAGGCCTTTCTGCCAATAGCACAGTTAATTTGGTTATCAGGGTTAACCCTTGTTTTAACTTTATTGCAGCCTGAAGGGCTTCTGAGATAGGAAGCACAGAGTGGTTGGAGAGGGTGTTAAAGGCGTGTTTAAATGCAGCTTTTCATACCTAGGCAATCCCAGAAAGCCATATAGCAGGTGATAAACTCAGATACCAAACATTCTACTCAGCTGATTAAAGCATCGGGTGCATCAGAGTGCTGCACTCATTCCTGCCCTCCCTGACAGCTAATCTACAGAGAAATCAGGGCAGGGAGAAGCACAGCTCAGCCTGGACCATTTCTATGAGGTGCAGTCATCATTCACCTCATACTTGAGTACTTGTGGTGCTGCTTCAAGAGCAGTGGATGACACCTCAGTGTTTTTTTGACACAGTTCCCTTTACTGAGGAGGAACATCCACATGGTCTTTCCCATTGAGTGCTGTTGTAGCAGACCAGTTCACACCCTGGCCCTCTAACCAGTGCTCCTCCAACAAACACCCACCAAGACGATGTGTCTTTTGCCATCCTGGGCCTCCAGATGCTTTCACCCGAATACTACTGTGATCACTTTACACAGCTCAAAGATA
The DNA here is from genome assembly GCA_013399175.1 of Odontophorus gujanensis. Lineage (NCBI taxonomy): Eukaryota > Metazoa > Chordata > Aves > Galliformes > Odontophoridae > Odontophorus > Odontophorus gujanensis. Next base: position 84,312 of record VXAB01002750.1, on the reverse strand, counting down.
CATGTGATGTGACCTAGCCCAAACTCACACACAGTAAATGAAACAACATGGCCCAAAGGAAATGCTGGTCCAAGTCTCTGGGATGGATGACGAGATATCTGGGTTTGGTTTCCAAGCATGTCATTTCATGGCAGGCAACTTTAGGCAAACCACATCAGCATCTTTTTTGGCATGCCCCCAGTGAAAGAACTAAGCACTGATACTACATTTTGCAGGGATCTGCCAAGAAAACAGAACATTGTGTAAACGTTCAACATTGTCACTGGACAAGGCGTATCACCAATGTTAGCTGTGTCATAAGGTGACTGCATTAAATATTCATCAAGTAATACAAAGGTTTAAAAAAGTCAGGCTATGAGATAGCAGAAGTTACGGCAGACTCAAGGATCTTCCTCTAGCACCAGATCTTCCTCTTACACCAAAGTAACTCTATCAGTGGCCAGGTGAACTTGATATTATTTGTTACATGACCGGCTTACCCAGACGGAATTTGCTGCTTGAGTGTTCTGCCTGTCACTGCCAGTAACATAGCTGCAGATATGGTCTTCCTGGCCCTGCAATTCACAATCATGCAAACAGCTGGAACCTAGTGGAAGCCAACTAGGAGACAGTATTGTTACCATATGTGCTGCTTATCTTGATTTATTTCCATTAAGTTTTTTAAGGAGTTTTTAAGAACTCAAGTGCCACCAAGGACTCCATAGCCACTTCCAGAAAAAACAAAGGCTACAGGTAGGAAGTTGGATTTTAAAACAACATTTCAAGCGCTGTTCGTTTTCCCAACCAGCATTCAAACATGATATATTTTTTCCTGTCTAACACCCAGGATCTAGTGCTAGAGACAAGAAAGAGCATTCAGGCAAAATCATCTGCAAGCTTTTCTATTTTGTAGACTGCTTCATTTAGGACTGAGAGAGAATGAAAGCCTGTGGAAAAATGTTCATTAAGTAAGTGAGTTAAGGTTAACGTATCTTTGTCTAACAATTAATGTAGCTTTAGTGCAAATACAGAGGTGCTTGGAGAGGACAAGCTCAACTTCTTTAGGATCTTATCCCAGTGTATGATATGTTTAGATCTGTGGATCTGACCAACAAACTGTCTGGCAGAGCAGAAGAACAACATGGGGCTATATGAGAGACATTTCTACCCAAGAGGTAAAGGCATACAGCTTCAGAGCCTGTAGCAAGACATGAAAAAACATGATAAACCCCTATGTGCTTCTGGTGAACTGGCAACATGACTCCAGTTTTGAGCTCATGGGGTTCCACTTTCATGATAGGGGTTCTGAGCTGTATTTTGGGACCCATGGGATCAACCCACAAGCTCCACTTGTTTCTTCTCTCACATCAGAAGGGAAAGTGCAAGTCTCTGATGTGGGAGTGGGATAAGTCTGATGGAGAAGGAACAGAGGCAGGGGTACATACACAGGCAGGGCATAGCGCAGGACAGGAGACGAGAGGCTCCTGGCGTGGCTGCAGGCTGCTGCTCTAGCTTGAGAGCAGCTTTCTCCAGAGCTGGTGTAAAGTAGGTCTTGATGCCAATGGCTTTTAGGTGCAGAATGACTGTCACAGCAAGTTACTAGCACTAATTAGAAGTGTCTACTGGCCTTTTGGTCCCTGAAGTCCCAGGGGTCTCTCCTAACCTTCCTGGCATTGAGCAGATCCTTGGGATAAGCACTGCCATTTGGCCCAGAGTTTTCCCAATGGCAAGTGCTATGGAGGCCCCATTGCTAAGAGGTTTAATTCTGCTGCAGACAAATGCTAAAAATGCTACAGAACAGAACCGCTGTTGAATGCCATATGGAAAGCCTCTTCTCTTCTTTCAGAAGCTTGTCTCAGCCCTACTTCCAGGTCTTACCATAGCACCTTTCCACAGACATGCTGTTGGCACAACTAATAATGTAGGCAGTTGGATGAGAGTGTTCCTGTCACCTAGCTACAGGTTGTGCTATGCTGTGCGCTACCCCAGCATGAGATAACCGTGGGAACTCATTCCAGGTTGCTGGGATCCCAGGAAAATCCACCCACATTTCCTGCTCCTGTGTGCCTTCAGCAGGAAGGTAAACTGCCATCCCATTTATCAGCTGTTTTGAATTAAGAGGTACATAGATTGAAGCAGGACACTTCCCATTTTCATTGTCATTCTGCAAATCTGATATAAATGGCAAGATACCATTGGCTTCAACATAAATGGGATTTGGTCCATTATAAATAGGAGTGGTGTCAGTTTAAGGAACAGTCAGAAATGCTTCCTTCAATTCTTTGCCAAGCTTTGTCCCCTATTTTTAAGCTATTTTTCCATTCCAGTCACAGTTTTATCTTCTCTTTAAAGTCTTTGTGCAAAAGCCATTAATCTCATGTATGGAAAACTGTCAAATGCTTCTGGAAAATCAAAATATTCTGCTACCCTCTAAATTGCCCTTATCTGTCATGGCAGTGGTATCTTCAAAGAATTCCAGTAGAGTAGTTAAGCGTGACACGATCCTCCTGTGCCGGCTTCCTCTAATCAAGCTGGAGCTTGGTCGTTCTCCTACCACATCCCTTGAAAAAGATCCCAAGACTTCTCCCCAGAACAGATGTCTGACTCACTGGCTGTATTGTTTCCCAGATTGTCCCATTACTCTATTTTATTGTATTTTCTTAAACAATAGTCATCTTTGCCAATTCACAGTTCTCCTTCTTGGATTTTTAATAAATGTTACTGCTTCCCTGATTACCGAGCACACTCCCTCATATACCATTAGGTGTGTGATTTGGGTTCATGGTGAATTTCTGCCACTTAGTAAGCCCTGGGGGCACCCTGGACAGAGCTGTCTCTATTACACCTGGTCTTCTGATCTCAGACCTGAGCAAGCTTTTTTTCAACTGAGCATTTTCCTGATATCACTTATCTGTTCTCCTAATCATTTCATAAATAGGTAATGATTGTTTGTTTTTTAAGAACATAATATATCCATGGAAACGAAAGCCAACTTAAACCAGCTCTCTTGAACGTAATTTCAACACTCCCACCTCCAAACACAGGGTTGTCTGGGGGACAGGGACAGGGAGTGGTAATTGCCAGCCCATCCCTGAGCTGCTGCAGGGAGCTGGAGGCTGTAAGAAATTCCCAGCCAGGGACACTTCTGCAGATATAGCTCTGCTTTGTTGCAAGAGGCCATGCTGGCTTCTGGATGCCCAAGGTCAGGCTGTGTTCATTGACTACTCTGTGCCATCAGGGCACACCAAAAGGGGAAAGGCATCCATGGAGAACACAATGGTGGTTTGCCTTCGTTAAAAGTGAGGTTGCTGCAGATAATTAGCTCCAGACTCCAAACACTGCTCGGTGCTGACACGAGTCAGGTGTGATCCTCCCCTCCCACACATGCATATTGCTAACATCTGTTAGCTTTCTGCTGGTTCAGTTTCTCAACCCAGGAAGCACTAACCTTGACACACATATTTAATTTCAAGTGCAGTAAGATTGTTGATGGTAAAGCACTTACTGAGCCTGGCTGGATGAATACAAAAGTTAATAGCTTTTTGTTGGACTCTTGTATATGCATTATGTTAATGACAGCTTTTACATGAATTCCTGTAGGGAAGAAATGCGCAATCTATATTCATAACCCATCTCCATTTGAGTCTGCAAGTTCATATATTAATTGATTAACAGCAGCCAGGAGGATTGAACAACAAGATCAGGCTGGCTTTGGAAGGGCTGGCCTACATATATAGGGCTCAGTGTATCTCTGCGCTGGACTCTGTCTTGACTTTACTGAAAGTAATGCTATTTTCATGCTTTTTTTTTTTTTTTTTTGTCAGGAACTAAGACAGGTCCAATAGCTGTACCTCAGCAACAGGAACTCTAAAAAATGTGAATACCACAATTCCTCCCTTCCCAATTAGAAACATAGATGTCTGCATCTAGAAGTGTTTGACCAAAGCCTGTTCAGAATTATGAACTTCCTTTGCAGGAAGTTGTAGTCACATGTGCAAAAAAAAAAAAAAAAAAGAAATCCCCATGAGCCAAAAGCAAGAGAGGGACTCCCCTCTTTTTAAAGTAGCCCGTACCCTCTCTATACTTTCAACAGAATACTTCTGAGCACAGAATTCCTTTCTTAACACTTAACCAGACTTAGTGAATTGTGTTCAGATTTATTTTAGTACAGGAGTCTTTGCAGAATATGTATATATGCATATGTATATCAATACATGTATGTTTTTTGGTGTGTATACATCTCTTCTCGAATACATACGCACACACACAAAATCTTGATCAAATGCTTGTAACCAACAAATTGCTTTATGTCCACTTCATTGACTTTCCAACTCATTACAAATCTGGAAACTGGTGCGAAGGTTTTGGGCCAAGACATGGGGCCAGAAGGAGGGAAAGTGATTGATACTTTATATTGCTCACACTGGGGCAGGCAGAGCAGAGGTCTTTGGCAGGGTCATTCTGACAGGAGCAAGCCCTCAGCTCATCCTTGGCAATGCTTTCTCCCAGGGTGCAGTTTTCCTGGTTAAAATGAGTCAGATGTGGGTGAAGACACTGCAGGTATGTCCAGGGAGGTCCTGGACCAGCCCCGACTTGCTATCTCAGAGGGCCAGAGATAAGGAGCAAGAAGACTGCGGAGCTCACAAGCATCCTGACACTCCCTCACTGCCTTTTTTTCTCAACACCAATGCAATGGTGTGGCTCCCAGAGTGCTTCTCTAATCCCTGAGAGTTGTCTTGCATAGAAGGCATTCCCTTCTGGTTTGTCAGGATGAATAAGGACCACCCTCACCCTCACCAAACACAAGGACAAGCTTTTGCACATCCGTAGATCTGGTGTGGTGATGTCCATAGAACTACAGGCCACTTACCTGTTATTGCAGAGGGCACCTTCTCCTGCATGGACAAGGAAGCGCATCTTCCCCCTCCTGTGGCATGTATCCACTTGAAGGCTGTCAGCAGAAGTCAGAAGTAGCTTCTCCTGCCACTGTGCAGGGTGTCTGTAGTGGCCTGTTGACAGGGAGGTAAAATAACGGGGTTGAATGCTTTCCAACTGAGTCAACCTTTCAGTCTCCTCCTATTGAAATAACTCTGCTGCTCAATAGGTTCTCCCAGCACCTCACAAACAGGGATTGTCTTCTAGAAGAAAGGTTGTATGTGTAAGGATTGTGTCTTAAATCATCTTTTTCATTACCTGTCTAATGAACATGAGTAAATCTCACACAGACATGTTCTGAAAGATTTTAAAGTGGTCTGTAGACTATTAATGGGCTGCTCAGGGCTTGGGATTAGGGTTTTTAATGAGATGCTGTGCTTGTTTCAAGAATTATATCAGGCTGAAGATTTAAAGTACTTTCTTCTGAGGTTGGTGAGCTGTTGGTGAGTGCATAAACCAGCTCTTTCTTAAATACACAAATCCACCTACGTGCTCTAGATATTTCCCCATTTTTTTCAATTATTCCATTTACTCCTTGCTCAAAAGCTTTGCAGTTAGTGTTGGGTTGGTTTAGATTGGCAAATCTCTTTCAACAGATGGTGGTCGGTAAACTATGAGCATGGGGCTGGCAGGATCACACAGTGGTTTAACACTGGGCTGTCACTGAGGCAGGCAGGGACTGAGGTTGCTCCACTGCTGAATTCCTCTTTGGCCTGGCTCAGTCACTCACGGCCTGCACACACTTGCAATTTTGCGCAGATTAAGGCAGCCCAAGGATTTAACATGCAGGACCTGAAGGACTGAAGGTCCTGAAGGACCTAATCTGTGACCACCTCAGTGGCAGATGAAGAGCCTGTGTTCAGATGGATGGAAAGCCCTCGGACTGGAAAAATAAAAAGGAGAGACACACACAAAGAATATTAGGAACACATCTAATTTCCTCTGCTTCTTCAGTTCCCTTTGGCCAATAAATAGGACAGCAAGCCCTTTTTCTCCTATTCTTCTTGTCCCCACATCCTGCATTTTTTTTCTTTGTTCTTCTTCATTTTTTATGGCCAAGCACCAAGTTAGCATCAGGGCAGGGGAAGCAGTGTCATGTTGATCCTTTACAGGTGGGCACTGTTTTGTGGGGAGGAGCGAGTCAGTGGGTCCCACCAAGGTTAGCTTCAGTCAAAGTTCTTCCACTCAGTTTCTGAATTGCCTGCTTTGTTTAGATGGAACAAAGAAGGAAATGGAGACTCCATTGCCATAGTACCAAAAAAGGAAGGAAGAAAGGAAAGGAAAAACAGAATGCTAATTAATAGAGCTCTTTTCAGGCTCTGCTTCAAGGAGATAGCCCCTGATAGGGAACACACACACTTACTACCACTTCCTCTATCTTGGAAGATGACAGGAAGGACGACACCATTTTGCTTTGAGGATGAGCTAAGTTAAGCCCTTGAAATGAAACAAAGGCAATTTGTAAAGCTCTGATAAAAATCCTGCATGTGGAGCAGAAACTTTCCACTGCAGAGTAGTGGCTTTGTTATAATCTTATCGCCTGCCACTGACTTATCCAAACAACTGCCTCCTACCTACTTATCTCTGTAGAGGGGTGGGGAAAATCACAGTGTATAACAAAGAGCTATGGACCACACACACACACACACACACACACACACAGAGAAAGTCCTCTGTATACATGACTTGGAACTTACAAGGCAGAAAACCTCTAATATGAAATGTGGGATTTATCCTCAGCTTGTTCCTGCTCCTGTAGGTGACAGCAGGTATGGAACAACCTCATGTTTACTCTCCATAAAGATTTTACCCAAGCAAATGAGTAAGTCTTCACCCAACTTCTCAGGGCATAACTCTCACTATTCCAGATTTCTGGGAGTCTGCTCCACGTTACATTCTTCTCAGTGGAAGCATCTTTGCAATCATGCTCCTGGAAAGCCTATCTCCTAGCCATGCTGCTGTCTTAAAATCCCTCACAGCATGGATGCTCTAGGATGAAGAGTTGTCCAATGAGTTACGCACTTCAGCCTTGCTTGGAGTAAGTGCTAAAATCTCAGACTGAATCTCCAAGATCAAAGTGAGCCTAGAGGTATGGCAGGCAGGATGTCTATTTTATGTCACTGATTCACCAGGTTGCCCAGAGAGGTTGTGGAGTCTCCAGCATTGGAGGCTGGACATGGTCCTGGACATCCTGCTCTGACTGTGCCTGCTTGAGCAGAGGTTGGAGCACATGGACTCAACAAATGCCCGGTGCTTCTAAGGCTTGCAGATTTTTCAATGCCATGCATAGTTTCTTCAAGTTAATGTTGTGGCTGTGGATGATGCAAAGGTGACACACAGCTATGGCAAGCTGGGACCCATAGACAGCTGGAATTAGCATCAGCAGCAGTGAGATGGTGGGGTTGGTGGGGTTGGTGGGCTGGTGGGGTTCTCGATTAAGTACCACAATTGAGCCCACTCTGACTCCAAAGCACTCTTTGCAACTTGCATCTTGCTTGGCTTAATAAGAAAAGCTTACCTAATATCTTAACAAAAATATCCTCATTCTATAGCTTTTTCTTTAGTCCTTCTTGCTCTTCCACCTCCGGACATTAGGAACTCATATTTCCTGTCCATCTCATGTGGCAGTGTTGTATTTTTACCACATGTGATCTATCAAGCCCAGGTCTGATACTTGTCTTCTTTGTCTTCTTTCCCAGCCTTTACTCCTGGGGTTCCTCTGGCAAACAGATCTGACTCCACTACCCTAACACACAGACTAAAATGNCATGCTGCTGTCTTAAAATCCCTCACAGCATGGATGCTCTAGGATGAAGAGTTGTCCAATGAGTTACGCACTTCAGCCTTGCTTGGAGTAAGTGCTAAAATCTCAGACTGAATCTCCAAGATCAAAGTGAGCCTAGAGGTATGGCAGGCAGGATGTCTATTTTATGTCACTGATTCACCAGGTTGCCCAGAGAGGTTGTGGAGTCTCCAGCATTGGAGGCTGGACATGGTCCTGGACATCCTGCTCTGACTGTGCCTGCTTGAGCAGAGGTTGGAGCACATGGACTCAACAAATGCCCGGTGCTTCTAAGGCTTGCAGATTTTTCAATGTCATGCATAGTTTCTTCAAGTTAATGTTGTGGCTGTGGATGATGCAAAGGTGACACACAGCTATGGCAAGCTGGGACCCATAGACAGCTGGAATTAGCATCAGCAGCAGTGAGATGGTGGGGTTGGTGGGGTTGGTGGGCTGGTGGGGTTCTCGATTAAGTACCACAATTGAGCCCACTCTGACTCCAAAGCACTCTTTGCAACTTGCATCTTGCTTGGCTTAATAAGAAAAGCTTACCTAATATCTTAACAAAAATATCCTCATTCTATAGCTTTTTCTTTAGTCCTTCTTGCTCTTCCACCTCCGGACATTAGGAACTCATATTTCCTGTCCATCTCATGTGGCAGTGTTGTATTTTTACCACATGTGATCTATCAAGCCCAGGTCTGATACTTGTCTTCTTTGTCTTCTTTCCCAGCCTTTACTCCTGGGGTTCCTCTGGCAAACAGATCTGACTCCACTACCCTAACACACAGACTAAAATGGTTCCCATATTTGACACTTTATATTTTAAATCCACAAATCAGTTTCCAAACTTAGCATAAGTCTATAAGTGCAGTGTGATTTCCCTTGCCCCCTCAGGACCAGCGCACATGTGAAGTGGGGGTCAGAAAAGGGCCCAAAGGATCCATTCATTGAAAGGAAGACTGTCAGGAATGCACATATGGTCCAGCATGGCCCCACACACCCCAAGATGCTGCTCTCGGTCCTGGGGGTCCAGTCCCCATGCAGCCTTCAAAAGGTGCATCCATGTCTCTGAAAGATAAAGTTGGCCCAGACCATCGGCTTTGTTGGAACAGCTGTACACAACCGAGAAGTTTTCATCTCATTATTCCCTTAAACTTCCAAATTGAATTTTGTCTGGGCCAGAGGAACTTCACTGCTCACAATCTGAACATCGCATTACTCCTTCCTGAGCAAGGCACTTCATAGTTCTCATTTTTTTAGCCCTTTCCTCTAAATAATCCATCTATTTTTCTATAAAGAGAACACTGGGGTTTTTTGTTGGTTTTTTTTTTTTCATGCATGGTTCATTCATTTGCATAAGCACAGTTTGCTTTATGAGAGATACAAATCTCTACAAAACACTGCTTAAATTTCAGCCTTTACTGCGTGTCTGTGCTGTTTATAACAACTGAGGTCCCACTTTTGTTGTTGTTGTTGTTGTTGTTGTTGTTTTAATTTGGGTTCCAAGTTCAGTTTAGTCCAATAGTCATCCTAAACTCAATTGGAGCGCTGAGCTGGATAGCTCCTTCCACCAGCAAGGCACTGGCATATCTCACCTGGAAGCACCTTCTGCCTTATTCCTGCACTCACATTCAGGGGAGAAATACAGAAATCTTTTGTAAGCTTCGCATTGAGATTTTTGTAAGAAACCTCCACGCATATAAACTGAGTTTTTTTTTAAAAAAGGGGCCAGAATAATCAAACAGATCAGCAGAATTTAATAGTTTTAAAAGAAGAGGTTTGAAATCCCTCTGAAAATCTGCAAAATATGATGGGAAAGGAAGATCTCCCCAGCAGGTGCTTTAGCCATACCAGACAGCACGGGGAAATGGACGCAGCTCCTGACAGTGCTGTGCAAGAGGCAGTTTTCAAGAATAACTATTTTTCACTCACTACAATAGGGCTATTCTAAAGGTCAGCCGTGCTCTATGTAAATGCTCTCAAGCCAACAACTTTTTTCTTAACCAAACCTAGTGGTTGCTGACCGCCGCCTTTACAAAGGGTTTGCAATGAAACACAAATCCTTCTGAAGCCTGCCTGGTTTCAGATTTCCTTATGAGCTCAAAACTCAACCCAGGTTCCTCCAAAGGTTCAGTGTGGGTTCGTGAACTTTCCTAGCCAAACCGGATTGATTTATGATTTTGTGTCACTACACAAGTCACGTGGCTTCTGCACACAACAAAACTCAGTGAGCCCAAGCACCGAGCCAAGCAAATCAGAGCAGCAGCCTCTCCCTTTCCACCCACTCCTCTTCCCATAAAGGGCGGATGCTGACTGTACATCCCTGGTGGCTTTTTCTGAGCCATCACCTAATAAAAGAATCGACCCTTAAAAAGTTCGAAGGCATCTAGTTGTGCTGGTCTGTCACAAACTTCATCCAATTTCTCATGGACTTGTCCAAAATAAAAAAAATAACAAAGTGAAAAGCAGACACTCACAATCAAGTGTCTTAATTCTTATCCTGTTGACCAAAGAGCTGCGCTGATCTTTGCACGCAGCTGAGCACACAGCAGCTTGTGGTTTTCATCACAGATATTGCTGAGGTGATCAAGCACAAAGGGGACTGCAGGACATGTAGGCAGCTCAGGCAGTCAGAGCTGAGCACTGCTATCTTCCCTACCTCCACCCACCCTTCCTGACAGCCTTGGGTTCCAAACCTCATGGTCCCAGCTGATGTGGAGCACCTCGCTGCCCCTTAGCCTACTCTGCAATGTGCTCAGTGTCTCAGCAGCACTCAGGATGTGTCTGTTGGATCGAATGCTCTCACTGCCACACTCCAGCCATAAGCCTGTGGTTTTGGTTTTCCTGATCTGGGAGGCAGGCACAGGAATTCCATCCCAACTGCCAAACATGCTGGTGGGATGTGGTGCCAGTCTATCATCCTGCTACATGACACCATGCCACGTGAAGGAGTGACATGGCAGCATTCCCAGGCATCACCAACCCCACTGCTATTTACGCAGCTTTAAATGTGGATACAGCAACTGGTGATCCCTGCAGTAAAAACTGAGATGTAGCATGCTGGTAAATACTTAGGGTCAAACAATCTGGGACTTTCTTGTAGTGGATAGTTCATGTCCAAGCCTCAGAATTACTGGGCTAGTGCTGTTCTTGTGGTGCTGTGGTTCATGTGGGCTGCAGCCGCTTGTCATGTTGCTGCCAGCTGGTATGGCCCCACGTGGGGTGGGTGGAAGCCAAGACTAACGTGTCATGAGCTCATTATGTCTTAGCTCACACCAGAGCTGGTGAGCTATCTCCTCACTGCTGTGGGGGCCTTGCAATCAGTTCAACTGGGCTTTCCAGTGTGGATTTTGGATTGTTGTGCTGTGTTTCTTGAAAAAAAAAAAAAAAGCAGAAAATACTGATTCAATTGAAACTGTTGACTCAAACCATGCTGAGGTCAGAGTATGATAAAAGCTTTGTGCACAGAACTCTCCTTATCTGCAAAGTCAAGATTTTTATGCAAAACCCCAGGGAATGAAATAATAAAGGATTTCCAGCACTGGTACAGCAAGAAATGCAGCTTGTACTCCCACATACAAAATGCCTGAGCTTTTCAGTGTGCCAGTGAGTGCACACTCCTGATCACCCACCCAATCCTAGTGAGGACCCTGGCATCCCCACCTGCCACGGCTGGTAAGATAGTTGCATGGGAAGCATACGTGGAGGCTTTGGGCTGGTTTCCTGTGCCAGAAGAAAGGTCAGTGGAGGCCAGTGCTGCAGCCACAGCATCACTGGGGTAATGGATAAGCCATAGTGCCCAGTGAAACCAGAAGTAAAATGTCTGAAGACCCTCAGTCACACTCTGGGCACAAAGAAATGAGAATGAATGGAGCCTGAATGCTCCTTCAGAGATGTGTAGACTGGTACGTTGTATGGAGCATTTCTCCCTGCAGGGTCGTTGAGTTCTCAAGAAGAACCACAGCAGATTTTGGCAGCATCCAGAAGGCTTCCTGGTCACATCAAAGGGTAAAGCAATTCCTTCTGGCTCACTGGCACTTCTGACCAGAGGAGGAAGAGGAACAGGAGGCAGAGTGGGGAAGGATGGGCAGGGCTGTGCCCCCCATGCCCACTCAGAGAGTGAGCTGAGGGCTCAGCCACCTGGGCCAATGCCTTTCCTTCCACTGGGAGCTTTGAATCCCCTCTCACGGTAGATTAACAGCTAGTAAAGAATTTTTAAAGTATGTCCCTAGCCCAGTTCTGTTTTATCCTCTGAGTGTCCTCTGCTTTGATGGTACCACAGTGCAGCATCTGCCATGCTGCCAAAGGTGAAGGGGAGTGGGCTCCAGCGTGGACAGACACAGAGCAGTATCTTTGGCAGCTGGCAGAGCCACTGTCTCAGGTTTCCTTTCATTTTAATGGCTCACATACCTCTCCTAAAGTCTGTGTCTGATTTTCAGGGCACGACCTTGATTTTACATCAAACATTCCCTATGTCTCTCCTCATCCCGCTGCTGTCTGGCTAGATTACTGGTGCTAAAGCTGATCTTTCTATTAAAATATTTGGGTTTTATTATTTTTCTAACCCAAAGCCCATCTCAAATGCACAGACTTGTTCATCCTTTCCTCAAGGGTTCCTGCACTTTGATTCCTCCTCCTCATCACTGCTGCCAGATAGATGTGAAGCGTTGTGCATCTGTAGCTCAAGGCAGACGCCATCTGCTGCTTACTCATCAGTGCTGTAGGTAGCTGCTGTGATCCTCTTCTTTATAAAACAGCTCATGAACACTCAACATCTGGAATGCTTCCTATGCCATTGGTAGCAGTTGCAAAATGAATGCTGCTGTTTGAGAAGTCCTACTGACAACACAGGTGTGTCCCTATGCTTGGGCACAGAGTGCTTCCTGCCAGCAGAAACAAGGAGCTGCTGGCAGTGCCTGAGCCAGGGTTTTTGAAACCAAGCATTTAGTGTCTGTCAAGGATGGGATCAGATAATTGTGATGCAGTGGGTAAGTATGGGTTGGTCAGTTCCTCACATGATTTGCAGCCTCATCCCAGAAAGTTCTGTCCTTCCTTGCTATGTCTAGCATCACAGCATCCTTCAGAAGGTAGTAGAGATGTGCTACTTTTCCCCTTTTTTAGCTTAGAAAATGATTGGCTCAAGGATGGCCCACAGAAATACTGGAAAAGAGTTCTGCCTCAGACCTCTGCCTGAACCCCTTAACTTCAGACCACCTTCCCCCTCAGAGCTAAGTTGGGATCGTTCCTACACTGAAATGGCACTTGACCCAAAGGCTCAACATTTTTTGGAACAGGTTTCCCAGGGAGTGACGGAGTCACTGTCCCTGGAGGTGTTCAAGAATACTGTAGATATGGCACTGAAGGACATGGTTAGTGGGCATGGTGGTGATGGGTTGATGGTTGGACTAGATGATCCTAGTGGTCTTTTTCAACCTTAATGATTCTATGATTTAGAGGACCCTTTGTCAAACTTCAGGACTGTTCCCCCAGCAGCACTGGGAGGTAGGACAGCGCTCGGACTTTGGGGGACTCAGGGACTCTGAACAGAAGCCAGCCTGCTTTTGAGATCTGCTACAAGAGGCGTGATGTGCTATGGAAGCTGAAACCTTCCCAGATGGCATGGAGCATGGCTAGGAGAAGTCAAGCTGAAAATGCGGTGAGAAAACATGATCACAAAACAGCACCAAGTAAAAAGAGAAGCCAAAAACAAACATCTACCTGCATTTCCAGTTCATAACTGCATACCCTGCTTGGTCAGAGGTACTGCCATGAACCCAATATGGCTCACGCTGCCCTACAGTTTTTATCCCTTTCCCTGTGAGCACTGCCTGAAGAAGCCTCCCCCAAGACAGCCCCACTGTGAACTCCCTGCACTTTAGCCCACAGGGTGACCCCAGCAGAGTTCAGCCTTGTGCAGGCAGGATGTGCGAGGAAGATCCCCTCCCTACCCCTTAGGGCTCCACGTGCTGCTGTCACAGGCCCTTACTAATTGAATACATCTGACCCACCGGTGTCTTTGAAAGTCCTCCAAGGATCTGTTTCAAGAACCACATTTGGTTTCACACTGAATTTGTGGAGTGAAAGTTTTACCAGCTGGAGTGGTCTGAATTAAAGCCAATCTTTCCATAACGAATAAATCTCATTGAATCCAGACACCTTCTGGTCTCAGTTTTCCTCTCCACTTACTCCATTCGTTCTTTATGGGGAGAAAATAATGGAAACTGTAAAGGTCTGCAGCCTACTGTCCGGGGAGGGAGTTTGTTGAAAGATGAACAGGCAATGAATTCTGTTTTCTTACCCCAAAGTGCTTGTTACGTCTTGGACAGCTTTTCAACAAATTTAAAGCCAAAAGCAAACTGCAGTTAGATGAGGTACTGTAAGTGTGAAGGCAAGGTGGCATGAAGGAAGGGGCCTTCACTCACAGAGCATACACTGACCCAGATCATTTTCAACTTCCTAAATAGACTCCCCTATGGCCTCCTGGAAGCAGGAGATTTCCCATTCCAGGAGCCCCAAATGCATATGAGACAAAGGGAAGCAGTGTCACATCCTGGGTACCAGGCAGGATTGCTGAGGCAGAGGCAGCTGATGACTTCCCAGGGAACCTCAGTAATGGAGTTAGTAACGAAATCTCTGCCTCCTGGGCCTGAGGATAATCCCTTACCTCTCAGAACAAGCTACATCCCCAGTCTGTAGGCAGCCTTGCTGTGTGGCATGGATATTTTCCATCTCAATTAACTTAGACTTAGTAAAAATGAAAAAAAAAGCAGTGTCTCTTGTGCTTTAGGCCTCATCAGGGTGGGATTAAAGGCACAGGCAAGATAACTCTATTTGAATTTCATTTCTGCAACTGAACAACACCCTGAACACTTTGCATCTTGCAAATCATGTACCTAAGTGATGCATCTAAAAGCCAACACTGATTGCACGTATTTAAACATCAGGAAACATACTGATAGTTCTCATACTGATAAATAAATTCCACAAGTCTTAGTACGGGCAATGAAGAAATACATTACGAAACAAAAAAATCCCCACAAAAATATTCACTGCTTTCTAAAAGAAGCACTAATGATAATGCAGAAAATTGAATTCATATTTTTGTGCCATGTTTGAGAAGAAAAAGAAGGTATGTTGCAATCATGTAGGGATGATAAAATGCTCTCCAGTGTATCACTGGGAAGAATGATAGACAACAGCTGTTAGGGATACATAGTTCTCAATAGAAAAGCCCTGATGACTTCTACTCTGCAGTCCTTACAGTGCTGGCTGGGAGATCTTTGACCATTGGCATTATTTTTAATAACACCAGAGGTGCCAGCATAGTTCCAGGGGACTGGAAAAGCTCTAAGTGTGTGCCAGGGTTTAAAAATAGATGGGATGCATGACATCAGTCCTAGACCAGACAACAGAGGATATGACATGGGATTCAAGTAGGACAAAAATAAGAGAGAGAGAAATAGTGCCAGTCAGCAAAGATTCGTGGAAAACTCTTAATTTTGGGGTGAGAGTATAAATACAATTGGTAACGTCAGTGGCTGGGAGGTGATATTGGAAAAAGCATTTTGCAGCAGTTCCAGACAAGACATGGGAAGGCTGAGGGACTGGCTGCCTGACAGGATGCAACAGAGTCAGTCTGCAAGACAGCGATACCAGAAGAAGACTCATGCCAGCAGTGGTGAGAGTGCTGAAGATAGTTATGGCAGTGGTTCCCCTCCAGAAAGGATGCTGCTGCACAGGAAGAACTGCAGGGATGGGATCCAGGCAGCATGACTCCCAAACACCAGTGTGAAGCTGCACAGGGAGCAGCAGAAGCTGAAGAACCTGGAGAGCTGGGGACAGCATATGGGGCCTGGTACTGGTGAAGGCAGGTTGTGGAGTCTTCTTCTGTGGAGACATTCACAACTCATCTGGATGCTTTCCTGTGTTAATCTCCTGTAGGCAGCCTGCTACACTTGAAACTGCTAAAGGAGGGTTGGACCAGATGAACCCCAGAGGACCCTTTCAAACCCTACAATTCTGTGATTCTCTGAACAGCTAGGACTATTTTTGACCACCCAGCAACTCCCATGCAAAGAAGTGCTGCTGGTAGGCATGGGATGCATCACCTCCATGCTGAGGTTAGCTTCTTCTTTCATTTAAAAATAAACAAAACAAAAAGAGGACAGTGGTTCAAGGAGCTAGAGCAGCAGTGGTACCAGGGCACAGCAGTGCTTCGCTGCAAGGATGCTTGCTTGCAACATCCAGGCACTGGATTTGAGCCAGGGTTTGCTCTCCCCGAGATCACAGCCAAACTGTGTGCAGCCCTGGTCTGAGAGCACACACAGGAGTTGCACAGCACTGCTAAGGCTCAGCACCCAGCATGCGGGGGAATCTGGATGCAGACACTGCCTCCTGCTCCAAGCCCTGAGTGTGTCTGGTGGGACATCCAGCAGGCAGCCCAAGCAGTGGGTGATGAAGAGGTTGTTGTTACGTCTTACATCAAATTATGATGCCATGGATTACTAAATGGACAAGAGGAAGGGGGCTTGCCTAGCTGGATCTAGTATTCTGCTTTGGTGAAACATGCATTCACTCACGATTACCTATGAAAACCTTTCTCGTGTGCCACTGCATGGAGGGCTGAGAGGAATAAAGAAATGGGCCAAAATGGATCCTTGTACATAGAAGAGAAGAGGATGGGATAGGCTGGACTGCTCAGCTTTCTAAAAGCTGAAAGGCCTGAAAATCTCCTGCTCCTTCCTCCCCATAGAAGAGCTACCCCTTCAGTGACAGCATGCACTGATGTCAGTTTCTTGCTGCTAACCCTGACCTGATTTTGCTGAGCAAAGCTTGTGGATCCACCTGTCGTTACAGTCTGTCAGTGTGATCAAGTTCTCTTGCAATGCAGCTTAGATAACAAAAAGAGCTTAAATTTTGGAAGAAAAAACCCTTTTCATACCATTTAGGAACATATCTAGATAGCATTCTTGAGAGCAAAGGGAAGATACTGTCTGTAGCATTATTTAAGCACTGTCATGTTTATTAATATTTCCAAATTGGCCTAAGCCCCGTGCACATCATTACATGGGCAAACAATAAACAACGTCCATTTAGCAAATTCGACACCCACAGCGTAGAGCTGGTTATTGTGCTGCAGGATTAGCTCCACATGCGGCCTCTTGCTGAAATCCCAGCTCAGCAATATCAAGCCCTTACAAAGGCCCCGGAGACTCCCTGGGCTCCATCTTCTTTACACTGTCTGGAAGACAAACGTGTGCAGGGAAAACTGGTGTAGAGCATTGTGCTGACATGAAAGGAGGGGAAAGGAGCCTCATGGCGTACCCTGGGATAGCAAGGGCTGAGCAATCAGGGCATCCCACCTGTCCCACAGTGCTCATTAGGATGCACAGCCAGGAACAGCACCAAGCTGCCGGGCATGGGTACCCCAATCTGGGGGTGGGAAGCTCTGAGCAAACACCTGCTTCCCTCTGGGATGGGATCCAACCAGAGCTCACCACTGCCAGGACAGAAAAGTCCCTTCATAACACCAGATGATGTCATCTGCCAGAGAAGAAGGGAGCATTGAAACACAGAACTCTGTACCAGCAGCAAACCTATTAAAAAATCTGATCAGAGAAAAGCCTTACATTTTAGTGTGCCGTCCCCGCTTTCTTACAGCCTCTGAACTGCCCTCAACTTCCAGGTGATCCTTGAAGGCCAAAACCACGTGCCACCCTCGAACAAGGTGATCTTGCTTCTGCTTGCTCGTTGCACTGTAACTGTGTAATTCTCAATCTACTGGTTACCCCAAGTTTAAACCCACTGCAAGTGGATCAACCCAAATGCCATGATCACTCATGGATGGTGCCACAACCCAAATACCAATCTCCGAGATAAAAACCCTTACAGATGACATCTTCATACCGTCCCCACACTGCCCAGCAAGCCTGCAGTGCCATGGATCATTCTGGGGAGCAGTGTGTTGTCTGTCACCCTGCTGGCATATGTAGTACTGCCCAGTGCCATCATCTCTAGTGTACCCATTACTGTGACTAAATGCAGCTCCACAAGTCATGTGGTAAAAATTCTTCTGCCAATGGGGTAATTGGCACGTGGGCAGTAATTTTATTTGGAATCAAGAGGCTGAAGCAGCACCTTGGAAACACATCTTCAGAGTGGGTCTCTTGTTCTTTCGTTAAGAACTGAGTATGGAGTTATTACTGCTCAGCACCTCCAGCAGAGGCCTGCCCACCTTTGCATACATCTCCTTCACATTTCCCAGTGAGATTGCATAGACTGATCAACAAAACATTCACTTTTGTTTTCCCCAGGCCACCTGGGGCTCTGAAGGGGACAGGCGGGCAACCAAGACAGCAGAAACCAGCTTGTGAGCCTCGAAAAGCAATGTATCCCTGCTTAAGTGGGAGTTTGTTACGGATTTTCAGCACCTAGCAAGTATTGCACCCCAGCTCTGCTGCCTTTGGGGTGGTAGCAGACGGTTCTCTTGCTGCGGTTGAGAGGGCCTTAATGCAAAGCTGAAGACACACACGCACAGGATTGCTGGGGGAACCTGGCACTACTCAGATCCCAGCCTTGCCCTCCTAACACTGGAACTGTGGAGCCGTGAGGCTGCATCACCTGCCATCTCAGAATGAGCAAACACCCCGTGAGCTCTCCACGAGAGCCCTTAAAGGGTTCAAGGGGCATTTGAGAGGAGCCCAGGACATCGGGTACTGTTTCAAACCGTTCTGCCGTTTCCCTACGTGACCTCTAGCAAGTAATTTGTTCCTTTCCTTCACAAAACCAAGTGCAATGAGAGCATTTGTTGCTCCCCCGGAGGCTGTGAGTCTTTATCCGACAGAGGCTGTAATTTGCAGTTTCCCTTTCTGTGGGCAAACAGCACTTACCTGCACAGGAAGGAGCGGAAGGGGCAATTCACGGTGAGAGAAATGCTTTGCCATTAGTGTTTCAAAAATGCCTGGAGTTGGCCGAGGGTATGCAAATGACCGTCAGCCGCTAATCCGTGTTTGTGCTTTCCGCAGTACTCTTGACGGGAAAGAATTTGCATGAAAATCAGATTGTTGCTCCGGCCTTGTTTGCTCATTTGGGGACTTGTTTCCAAGAGAAGGACCGCCTATCTGCTCCATCAAAGCTCTTTGTTAAACAGAGCTTTTTATCAATTTTTCTTCCCCTCCCTTTGTCTGAACAAGGCTTTTGATTATCCCCAGCTCAGCGCCAGTTCACGCACGATCCGAGTGAGCTCTGGCTCAGCCCCGCTGTTGCAGCCCCCAGCAGCAGCCTTGCTCCTCTTCAGCCCCATTCCCCCCACCACCAGAGGTGGGAGCCGGCGGAGGTGACACCTCTCCAGATGCAGGGGACCTGGCGGGGTACGTGCACGGCCCATGGTGCTGGCATGATGCTACCAGAGGAAGCCAGACCTCTGGGAGATCAGAGTGGCATTGTCATTTTTGGTGACAGATTGCACCAAAGTCTGGGCCTAGGCGGGCTGGATTGGAATTACCTAAAATCGTTGACATACCTACTGCTGGATTATCTTTGGTTTCATAGGCTTTCTGCATGCCCTGGTAACCCCTAGACAAAACAACAACAACAAACAACATCTGTTTTTGAATTTTGAGTTCATTTGGGGAACATATGCCCTCCCAACAGAACTACCAGTGAAAACATGTTGTTTGACCTGCCTGTGGTGGTATGCTTACAATGGACTGAGAAAAAGTCTGAGCTGTCCAGTGACCCTTGTCATTTTAATCTATTTGCATTTAATCTAGCAGCAAGGCTGGCATAAGTCAGTGATGATTTCCCCTGCTCTCTTCCCTACCCAGTCAACTCTAAGAGGCCCATCTCTGGAGAGCAGACAGTTGATGAGGAAACTGATGGCCAGGAGCTGGACCTGATAGTGCATTAACTCACCTAAACTCACATTAATGAAGTTTTTCTTGCTTACTCATCTCCTGGCTCTTCAAACTCATCATTGTAGACCTTGAGGACAGATGCAACTGTGAGAAGAAAGGTGCCATTCTCATACAGAAACTATATTTGCAAAATATCCAAACTCTAGGGTGCAAACCCCAGGCATCCAAGCAGGAAGTCCTTTCATGTGATGAAAAGCCACATTTCTTGACCGAGAGTTTTGAACAGCTCTGGATAAACACCGAAGCAATGCTGTGGCCCCACTGCCTCAGCCTTGGAACAGTGAGGGTTTTTACTCCCAAACTCTTTGCACTGATCACCAGCGTGAACTCCTGAACTCCGTACTGCATGGATGTCTTGGTAAAACCATCAGCACAGCTGAGGATAAGGCAGCACCTGCTGCATTGTGCAGCCACTCAGCTCGCAGCTAACTGGAAGGCCAGGAATTTCCTCTATCTTTCCATTTTTAAGTTTGGGCAGTGTATCCACCATACACAAACAGGATGGGGTTTATTTAAGGCTACCATTGTGTGTGTGAAAATAGATTAACACCATGACAATTTAACCCACTCTTAGTGTTCTAGCAGCCTTGCCAGTGTTAAACCTAAAATTTCCACCAAGAATCCATGGCCACACTATTGCAGCAGAGAAAGACTTTCCCATAGTGGGACAGCATTGGCTCCATGCCTTGCTGCATGCTCAAGCTGGCAGTGCTTGGGTACTGCTGGGCTCCCAGATTACTGGCATATTCTCCTGGCCCCAAATCCTGCCTGGAGGGCTCCACAGCAAGTGCACGGCCAGCTTCACAGACTGGAGTGTCAACCTGTCCTGTGTATCTGGCACTGATTGCAAGGAGAGACCAGGTTTCAAGGCTTTGTTAACATCACTGTTTTATCACACCAACATGTAAGCAGCCCTTAAACTACTAGGTATTACTTGTCCATGTTCCAACCTCCTCACTTTGCCCATTCCCATTGCAGAAATCCCAAATCCTGACCACACATGACTGTTAAAACCCCATTCCACACATGAGCAGCCTTTGCAGACAGGATGGGGGAAGAAGAAAGGTGATGAAGCGCCTGTATTTTCAGACACATCCCTTGCAAAACTTTAGTAAATACACTTTGAAGTGCTTGAACAGCTTTCTGCTTATGTCAGTGCTGTGGCATCATCCCTGTGTTCAACTTCTGCCAGTTTCTGGCAGTGCTACAGCAGCTTCCTTCCTCCAGGATCAGGTTTCCACTGTGCAGATATGCACAGGTCTGTCTCTGACTTCAGGTCATTCACCAAAAGGACTTAAAACTTTGTCTCCTGTAGTCGTGATGAGGACCATGATGACAAACAACACTGGCTGCTACACCAAGAACTGACCTAAGATCTTCAAAAGGTTTTTCCAGGTCATGATTCTTTTCCACGCTTGCCTTCTTTCCTCCCAACCTAGCCCTGCCTCCCAGCTTTGAAGGGCAATAGTCTCACCCAGACTTTGTATAGGAGTTATCGTCACTAAATACCAGAGGACTTTGGTTTTACTATGTTCTGCTGTTGTTACAACAGAAAGAACAGATTTTTGGAATTTTTTTTGTTTTGTTTTGTTGGTGTTTTAAAAAAACTCATTCCAGATTTTGTATAACAGGCTCCAGTGAGGAATAAATGCTTGCAGCAGTTGTAAAACCAGCCTGTTTTCAAAACAGCCCTCATCATACAGCTGTAACTAAAGCAGCCTGAAGGCCACTGCTGCCAGGAGCACTGAAACTTCATTACCTTCCCTGCTTGTCAAGTGATGCTTTAATGCTCTGTCTGGCTGAGCAGCCCTGTGTACCCCAACACTGTGTTTTACACCAACTCCAAACTACTGTGACAGAATCATGCATGTTTTGCCACCTTTTCATGTTCTACTTAAAAAAAGTAAATTGAATTAGAAACTCCTGTGAGAAGTTCATTTCCAAGGGCAGGGAAGGTAAGGTACTAAAGATTCCTGTAAAAGCTCATATCCATCATACTATGAAAGTTCTGGTGCCTATGGCAGCAGCGCCCTTTGCTCTGACAGAGTTAAGGCAGAGTACTCATTCATCACTTGCTGAGAGCAATTCCATGCTGGAAAATATGCAGGGGAGTGGTGAATCAGCCAGAACACCAGTATCACTCAGCAAGCAAGGAAGGGGGAGAAGAGCAGATTTGAACGCTGAGGGAGGTTCTGAACATCATGGGCTTATGATCATCCAAAGACTTCCAGTAAAGATCAGGAATAAACTCACTTGACCCACTTTTCCATATTGGCAGTGTTCCACATTAGCTTGGCCTTAGGGATCCCCCTGGGGTCAAGAGACAGAAAGAGACACCAGCAAAGTGCTGTTCATCTGCGTGATATTAGAGGTGTGCTCTGTGGAGGTGACCTGTGCACAGGAATGCCTTGTTTCCTCCCATGACTGTAGCTCAGCAGTAGGCATCTGTACTGTGCATGTGAAAGCCAATGTGTAAGCCAAACCAGAGATATATTTCTGAAGGAGAGCAGCTACTGAGTCATGCCAGCTTAGTGTAGGCATTGCTTGGTGGCCTCCTGACACTGGGCCATATCCCTCTCCTATGGAAGAAAAACAATGGGAAAACACTGTATACTTTTGAATGTGTAGTGGCCAGATTTAAAAAAAAAATCAATTTGTTAGTGATCATAATTGCTCTGCTTGCCTCCCATGAGCCTATCAGAAACTGCTTTCTACTGGGTCCTACTGAAAGCACATCACTGCACTGCTGTCACCTGCTTGCCATTGCATGCCTCCCCCAGCCTCGGCAGGGCTATCCCCAGCATAGCAATGGGATTTTTTGAGCTTGAGCACGATGGATCTCCGGCCCCAAGCAACCTGTGTTATTGTGAGTGCTGGCTGGATTTATTTATGCCTGTGGCATAAATAGTCCTTCCCCTCTGCAGGACACGTAACACCGCTGGAATCCAGCACGAGGAGACACATGCACGGGCAGCAATCTCCAGCACGAGTCCATGCAGGTACACGTGTGCACGGCCGGCCCTGCACAGCTCCATGGAGGGCAGTTCCCCTCTGTGAGAGGGATCTGTGATTCTCTGCTCCTTCCAGCTGTTGCCATGCCTGCTGCAAGGCACTCTGGGGACCCTGTCCCTTTCAACAGAAATAAAGGGATTTGGTCAGAAAGCAAAAAGAATTGTGCAGACAGCCAGTGTGGAGACATATCAGCATCTTAGAGGGCGAGTTTTCATCTCACAAGGGAAAAGAGACACCTGCAAAAGGGCTGTCATGAAGATAATGGGAAGACCCATTGCTTAAACCGCTGTTCATTTAAATAGAGAGCTTGTGTATTATGGCTGTGTTTCACACAGAAGGACCTGGCCCACGCTTCCAGTGAACGTGGGAAGCAGAGCATCAAAACTAAAGCCACGGGAGCAAAAATAGATGCCAAAAGCATAAGAAGAAAAGGTGCACTGTGGCTCTGAAAATAAATAAATATTGTTTATGCAGAAGGATGTTGGGAGGGCTGTATGGCTGCCAGAGTGTTTGGAAGTGGCACAGGGTTTCCTTGAGCTGCTCCTGCTTGGCATATCCCACCCTGCTGAGTTGAGACACCTTATTTTGCTCAGGATCTGTTCAGCACCTACTGAAGAGCCACAGCCCTTCCTTTGGAAAGGGATTTAAGTGCCAATAACTGCTTAGAGCATCGTGCCTTGGTACCTATAGTTAAGTGAGGCTGCAAAACCACACATATTTATTTTAGAACAAGGTGATTTTAACCATCATTTCAAAGGCAGCTTTTTGCTCTCCACTCAGACTAGTCCATCACTAAAGAGAAGGGAACAAAGGAGAGGTGCAGGAGGAGCAGAAGCTGTGCTAGGTGCCAGCACTGAGCTATGCCATGCCAGGATCTGGTCCTGCTTCCCAGGAAGGCAGAGGCTTTGAGCTGCCTCCATCTCTTCTCATGTCCACCAGGAAAGCTCAGCCTCTTGGCAAGCCATCTTGTTCTCTTAGCTGGGAATAACATTATTTTTGCCAAAATATACACTCAGGTCTTGGATTCAGCAGTGCTGCATCAGCAGCTCGTAATCAAATCAACACGGGGCTGATTGTTTATTGGAAAGAAAGAGGAGGGGGAAATAGTGATTTGACGGGATTCAATAGAAAGCAAACAAAGCAGAGGAGAGAGGCCAGTCTTTGCACAGGACAGGAAATCTTTTCGGGGGACATGTGAGTGCTCAGACCTTGACCTGCTCCCTTCTGGTGCAGCTGGGGCTCAGAGCAGGATGCAAGGGTGTGAGCTGAGGGTCTGAGCAGGATGCAAGGGAGGAGCGGAGCACTTGTTTGTGCAGGGCAAGGCATGTGTTAGAGCTGTCAGCACAGCAATGGGGAGGGAGAAAATATGGAGGGAGGAGAGGAGGAATGCTATAAAATATAATATGCAGGCTGCCAATCATATCCATGATGGTTTGTGCTTGGCATTTGCAGCTTTCATCTTCTCTCTTTGTTTTATATGTATTTCTCCCCTTTTTGGCCCAAGCAGAGCTGTCTCCCCAGGGGCAGAAAATACTTTCTTTCCAGCCTCTTCAGTTTACTGTCCTGGATTCCTGGCTGAAGCAATGCTTTTTTATTTGCTTGTTTTCTTTTGGTTCAATTCCTGGGGTTTGGGGCTGCTGCCACTTGAGATGCTGGAGACATTGCTGCCCTTTCATCACCGTGCCTCCATCAGGTCCCTACTGCACCCAGGGGTGGCTGCCTGTAGCACCTGAATGGAGGTGCTGAGCTTTCAGCCCTCATTAGTCCTTAAAGAGCAAAATCACATAGCCTGGGGCATCTGTGATTGGCATGGGAAGGGCTGCAAGGAGAGGCTGTAGCAGTGTCCTGCAGCCTTCCTCAGCTCCCGTGAGGCCAACGTCATTCTGAGGTTTTCCTCCCCTGGACATGGCAAACATCCAAGGATGGATGGAATCTCCTTGATAGAATGGGCACCTATGCTGGTGGGTAAAAGAGGAATCTGGAAACCACCAGGGGAGGGAGTGGACAAGGGGAGTCACATGCAGAGTATGGCCCTAACCAGGAACCGGTGCAATCACGATGGACTACACAGGGCAGGATGGGGGCATTCACACTCTTCCCCACAGCAAGCATGGGTTAGCCCAGGGCTGCCACATCCTCTGCTTGCTTCTGGGTGTTTCTTTTGTGCTTTCTGTTGCCATCTGCTCTCAGCACAAACACCAGATTGCTTCAGAGCAGAGAGATTGCAGCCCCCAACCCGAACTCTGCAGGCCCTGATGGAGCCCTTGGGGTGGCTGTAGTTTATCTCACTGTGCCCCTGGAAACACAAAGCTCCACGACACCAAGCTGAAGGTGGCTGAGAGCTTTCCATTTACCACTGCAAATGCATTTTTCCGGTTATCAAATCAGCCCGGGGGGCTCCTCCACTGCTCTACAATCAGCTTAATCCTCCTCTGCCGGCAGCCTGCAGCTCAAAGTGCCTTCTGCATGAGGTCACCCTTTGCAGGGCTAGCTGCAGGCAAGCATGGATGTCACCTGCTGCCAGCATGATCACCTTCAGCTGCCAAGCACTGCCTCAGAGGTCATGCTGTGCATCCCACATACCACTGCTACCATTCCAGTAAAAATTAAGCCAATAGATGCTCCTGGATGCAGAATCCATATGGATCAAAGCCTATTCCTTTTGATACCATTGCAGTTCAATTTAAAGTGTATAAGGAAGAGATAAGACAACTTTCAGACCTACCTAACAGGTACCACTGGGCTGTGGCAATCAGTCAAGCAGGCACCAAGCTCTTCATGGCAATGGAGTGGTGTGTCCCCCTTCACGACCAGTGCAAGGAGCTGTGGTTCACCAGCCTTGGGCTGATCTTCTACAAGATTTTCCTTACTTATGAATATTCAGGAGCCTGAGCAGCTCTCCGAGGAAGGTGGTAAACTGTTCCCAGAGAGGCAGCACCTGACGTAGATTTCAAGCTTGCTGATCATCGTTATTTTTATCAGCTTGGTTTAATAGTTGGAAAAGATGAAAATAGAACTCCTAGCAGGTTTTGGAAGTAGCTTCTGAAAGGGATTTTTTAGTTTCTTTTCAATACAGTCCCTCCCCCATAAAACTGATGGAAAGTCTCATTGAAAATGAAATGGCTTCATTTTCATCACATAATTTTGTGGCAGAAAATAACCTCTTAAATGTTGATGACACTCAACACTATTTGTTCTACACAACCATCAAAACATTGCAAAACCATGGCTGACACACGAGCCTTCAAGACCTTCTCAGTTCTCCAGTTGGACTGCCTTGTGCCTTTTTGGTCATCTTCTGCCACTGCTTATCAAATTCAGATAAAACCCTCAGGATACAAAGGAGATGAAGCTTCATGTTAAACCTGCCTCTGGTAAGGACCAACTAGAGCTCAACAAAGCAGGCTGGCAGCACAGAGAAATCCCATAAGAGTATACTTTTCTTCTATAAAAGAGAATCAAATGTTTTAAGATCTGACACCTACCTGAAGAGCCAACTTTCAGAAGAGTTAGTAATTCAAAAGCCAAGTTAAACAGGACACAGCCAGGGCTGTTGTGCTTCTCTAGGGACAGGGCTTATGAATGACACTGGAGGTGAGGCTTTGCTGAGTCAGCAGCTGGTCTTGTTTAACTTGGCCACATCTTTGGATAACCCCTTGTAACGTGGCCCTCTTTGGCAACTTCACACCTTTTAACATCAGTCTTTCTTCTGCTAACTTGTCCCCTTAGCTTTACATCAAATCAAATGGTTTTGGTCTGCTGTTTCATTTTCTTTCAGTTTTTGGCAAACCAGTAAAAGGACAAGTCTTTAATTACCTGCTTTCTACCTAGTGGTGATGAAAGCTAATAAGGACTCCTGGCACAACGAAAGAAGGAAAAACGTTTTCATTAACAGTGGTCACCTCATCCACTGTTGCACTTTTGATTTAGCATGCACACCAGAACTTGCAGACATCTGGAAATGTACCAATAACCCTGAAACACCACACACCACAGGCATATGTGTACTCTCCACTTGATGTGATAGAGCACGCAACTCCCATTCCCCTTCATGTCTCTCTTCTAGCACATAGATAGCCTAGGCCTCAGGGTATCACCACCACAGCCCTGGGGTAGGAGGAAAAGACTTAGGGCTCCATTCTGGATATGGACCAGTAAATGTCATTGTGGCTGCTATTATCTATGCCTGAGCAGGTATAACTTATTTTCCATTGGGAAATTTATAGTGCTGGCTCTCAAGACAGCATGGCTTGGTTGCTGCCTTGGATGCTGGGGGATAACAAACCTTGGTATTTCAAATGGCCAGATTCCATTATGAAATCAGTTTCTGTGCTTTACAACAGTTACAGCAATAAATAAATAAATATCACCTTTAATTGGCAATGTAATATCAACATTTTGTAAGCAGGTTTCCACTTTAACCATGCAGCATAGTGTACATTGCTGTATGATATAATACACAATACTATAGTGTACTATGCTGGAACCGGAGCCGGTTAGGGTTATTTATATGTACTTACTCCATAATGCACACATAAGTTACAGTCAGATCTGAGGGGTTTTGTCTCTAAAGTCTTTCCCTCTGTGATGCTGTGCTGAATATGAAAGCTGACCTAATCAAGATCAGACTTCAGTTAGAAGTATTAAGGAGTTATTGCCCCAGGACGTTTCTCCTTATGTCTACCAGTCCTGTCTATACAGTCACAACAGAAGTAGCCAGATCGACCAGAGCACAAATTCCTAGCTGAAACACATGCCTTAGATAGCTGCTGCACAGTGTTCACATCCCAGCCCAGATGTTGGAGTGACTATACAACTACAGAACCTTGTGGGGGCTTCTACAATAGCATTTGAAGGTAACTCTCTAAAGCCTTTGGTTGAAATGTTTCATGAAAGTGAATAGAAACATTAAAGTTGTAAGCAAGGGCCACGATCACATGATAGACATGAACAGCAAAGCAACAATTTCCATTATGCTCTTTTGCAGGAAGAGAATTAAAGCACCCTTCTGCAGTAATTTCCCTGACATGCTTGAAATGCAGATCTACTGACTTCCCTCTGCACTTAGCTTAGGAAATGCCACTTGTGTCTCTATTTTGATGGTTATTTTGTCCATTTGTCCCTTCATTTATTTGTCAAAGTAGGAAGGAGAAGAAGCACAAAATCAGTAATTCTTTATGTCTGACTACATGAAGATAACAAATTGCAAAAAGTATTTTAAAATGATTGAAGCCTGTGCAGGAAAACTTGAATTCCAAAATTGAATAGGTTAGTTAACAAAAAGAGTGTATGCTGTTCTTCTTTTGAATTTTATAAGAAAAGCAACCTAGCATTTATGATAGACGTGCTGTGAGAACATGATCTCAATATCTTTTCTTTTTGTGTGCCTAAGTCCCTGTATTTTGATTTAAGCAGTGAATTGATTGGTACATTTGCAGCCAAAAATACCTTCCCAAACATGCTTTGGAAAGAGAAAAGGATGGGACGGCCTTTTTGTACAACTTGATAGATCTCTTTGGCATTTCAAACTGAAGAGCAAACACTATAAATCATGTCAGCAGCACAGCCAGCATCCAAACCCCAAATGCACTGGAGTCTCAGGTCCAAATACTAGCCACCATTCAACAGTGTTTTTCTAAGCTTTTTTTTTTATTATTTTTAGTGTTAAGGATGGTGGATGAGAAGAAGTAAGGTGTGGTAGGCTTGGCCTGAAACATCGTATGGTGCCTGAAACCCTTACACTCATTGGTGAAGGCCGAGAAACTAGGCTATTTTCTGAACACTGTTCTTGCAATTAATGGCAAATTTCATCATTTTCATTCTCTGTCTGTCTTTTTGTCTGCAAACCTTGAACCCGTTTCCTCACTTTAATCCAACTTGACCTCTGTCTCAGACAGTTTACGTTCCTGTGGGTTTTGTGGGAATGGGTGGTTGGATAGAAGGTGTCAAAGTGCTCCTCATGCTGTTGAGGTGGGCAGTTATTTGCTGTTCATTATTTGCAGACACAAGATTCAAAGGGTCATGCCTTACTTTAGAGAAGAGGAATTAAATGGAGACAGTGGAATCTGTTAAATCAATTGATGATTTTTTAAGTCCCCATCATATGGAAGGTGCAGAAAGACAGCATATTTTCTTGCAGTATGTTATGGTTTTATTATTTTTGTCATGATGTCATGATGTGGAATATCAATAATACAACAAAAATAATAAAACCATAACACAGTACAACCTCTGGAGACTCCAGTATTAAGTTATCATAATATTTTTGTTATAAACTGCTGTNCTTGGGTGGATCCCATCTGGTCCCATGGACTTGTGGCAGTTCAGATGGAGAAGCAGGTCTCTGACTGTCTCTGCTTGGATCACAGGGGGTGCATTATGCACTCTGTCCCAAACTTCCAGGTCAGTGCAAAAAGTACCCCGAGGATAACTGCTCTGTCTATTAAAGACAGATGTGAAGAAGGCATTGAGAACCTCAGCCTTTTCCTTATCCTCCCTGGTTACATTCCCTGCCGCATCAAGTAAAGGAGAGAAATTCTCCTTAGTTCTTCTCTTGCTGTTAATATATTTGTAAAAGAATTTTCTCTTCTCCTTTACTTCAGTAGCCAGTCTAAGTTCGAGCTGGGCTTTTGCATTTCTAATTTCCTGCCTGCAAATTTTGGCAAGTTCTCTGTAGTCTCCCCAAGTAGCAGTATGTTATGGTTTTATTATTTTTGTCATGATGTCATGATGTGGAATATCAATAATACAACAAAAATAATAAAACCATAACACAGTACAACCTCTGGAGACTCCAGTATTAAGTTATCATAATATTTTTGTTATAAACTGCTGTTGTCAAGTGTAGCAACTCAGTGTCCATGTGTTGGGCACTGATTTGCTCTACAAATGCAAAGACTTTGCAGAAACTGCTGTTCTACTGCACCAAGTTATGCACTCTAGGGCATAGCAACGCCTCCTAGTTCCTCCACAGACAAATGCTCTCATATCTCAGATCACAGGGGACATCTCTGAAAGATTTTAGGCCCACGATTTACATTATCATTTGCTAAATGCTAGAAGAAATAGTTTGAAAAAGCACTGAAAGGTTTAATGAAACAGAGGCCTGAGTTTTCATGAAGATATCACACTTTGACTTTGACTGTAATTGCATTAATAGCAATTGGACTGTTTAACCTGCTATAATTCACTAATTGAAAACCTTTTTCCTGTATAAAAATTTGGGGCGATTTAAAGACTTCCTAAAGGGCTGTCAGCTCAGTTTAACATCTGCTTTTCTTTCTTTAATTCCAAGAGGCAATTTGGCTTTATTCGTACCTCAGCTGAGGGAACAGGATGTTCGCTCCATGCAGGGGAGTGTGGGTTGCCTGAATCTTGAGAAGGGGCAGAACGTGTTGTGATGTCAAATTCTCCTTCATCTTTTTCTTCCTTTTTTTTTCTAACTTGCTTGGTCCCTGGTTGGGACTCTGACTGTATGCATATACAAGTATTTGTGTATTTGTGTAAGCATCCCTCTTTTTGTGATGACCTTGCTGCCATGGTAGCTGTGATCCCAGCTCTGGTTCACCCCAGTCGCCTGCAATGCTGGGAAGCCCCCTTACCGTGAAGTGACATAATTTCACTGAAAGCAATGGAAATTGCACCAGAAAAACAGATTTCTGCTCACTGTGTTGTATCCCCCTACCACTCTTCCTCTATGATATGTCAAAACCTCTTTCCCCTTTCCTTTCCCCCCAAAATCCACCTGCAGTGGTATGTTGGAGAGTGGCAGTGAGGTTTCCTTCAGCCTGGGCCATCACCCCTTGTGACTCCCTCACAGGTACCACCTCTTTGAGGGTCCCAAACCATGCACATCTGAGGCAACTGGTTTGTTTGTAGATTTGTCTTCTAATAAGAGATGCAGATAAGTGAAAACAGTGTTGTGATACATCCATATTGAGGACAGATTCAGTCTCCAGATTCTTTAATGGATTTTTGTACTATTTACTCCAAAAGAACACAGCCTGTCAAGAGAATATATTTTCAGTGAGGTAAGATATGCATTACCTCCAGAGGACTTTGCACCTCCCTAGAATTTTATGCTCCAAACATCACTACACTACCTGAGATATAGCTGAAATACATCACAAAAAGTTGGCCTCATTGTTTGTATGAGATTCACAGTCCAAGTTTTCAGACCAAAGGGGTGCAGGCATTTCCACTGCATTATTTTCAACAAAATTAAATATTCATAGGGAATCAGAACCAGTTTTGAGAAGGAAAAATAATAAAAGAAAGAGCAACAAAATGTTAAAAATAAACAATAAGTCTCAATAGAAGCTCAAGGACACTTCTTTCCTGTGACTTTCTGTACCAGCCCCACAAAATGGTTGCTGTCCTGAAGCCAAGCCAGTCACCATGAAAATTTCTAGGCTTGGTGCATAAGGGTTGAACAGTTACATTTGCTGTCAGCTCTCATCTACAACGGATAGCTCTCAGAAGTCCTCCTACCAAAGAGCCAGAACCTCATTTGATTCAATTGAAGTTCTGGACAATGAAACCTAGCCAGTTTATAATGACTGAGAGTGTTGTTTGCAGCACTCATGCCATTTACTACATAAATGTGCCTTTAATAAAGCAGGTTTTTTGTTTGTTTGTTTGTTTGTTTGTTTGTTTGTTTGCTTTTTAAGTATAACAGATTAAAATCGGTAGGCAATGTATTTGAAATTGTTTGATATTTTCTCATACATTTTCCAATAATATTATATGATCATGTGAGTAAAGCTGCTTTTGGTGAGGTTGCTGTCTCTGTGTAAAAGATTGCCATACTGCACCGGTAACCCTAAAGATTACTTAGTAATCAGAGAAGCGAAGGGGATTAATTGCTTCATTGAAAATATGTGAGCTGGACATGGGTCTCACTGGTTCCTGTCAGAGCACTGCTTCTCACCAGCTGACCTCACCTCAGCCTGTGCTGGAGGATAAGTCCTAGTGGCTAACTTACCTCCTTTTTTTTGTCCAACTACAAAGTCGGGCAAAATACCTTCTCTATGCCATTTCCTAAGGCTTCCTCTCATTTTTTTTCTTAAAGGCTTTTGTTGTTGTTGTTGTTGTTGTTGCTGTTTGAGAAGGAAAGAGTGAAAAAGGCAAGTTGGGAACAAAAAGCAGGAGGAATGCAGATGTCTATTAACACAACCACTTCCTATAGAATCATATTCTATGATTCCTGGCTAGGAGTGGCTTTTACTTTGACCCCTCAGGCAAGCAACCCATCTCTCCTCCAGCAACGGTGAATGGTTCAGTATCACCGAGCCTCAAGATGACACAGCATGCCTGTGGCACACAGCCCACTCCCCTGCTTGACACAGGAGGCAGCATGAGGGCAGCCCAGCAGGCAGGTACCACGAGGCCACCGCTCTGTTCCCTACAGCCACACCACCACGAGGGCCAAGGACACACATACAGGGTTTCAGTTTATAGATATGTGGCCTAGAGGCAGTGTGTGCTGCCTGGTGAGCCTCTCCAGCCACCATGAAGAGATTATTTTTTTTAAAAAAGACGTACGTTACATTTCTGTTTACTTGCAATCTGGTCTCACACTGAGCAGCCTTTGAATTAAGCATCTCTCTGAGCAGCAACTGTCCTATTAGCATAACGTGTAACATTAAAACATGGGGCTCTTCCCATGGAATGCTTTATTGTGTGCATGCCTCGTCTTTAATATTCATGGCCATCTCTTTTTAGAACATCCTTCTGACAGAGGAGAGGTGCCAAGATAAGCCGTTGGGATGGTGGTTGTCCTGGAAACAGCAAGATCCACTTATTTTTAGCACAGAAGTCATCCAGTTAAACAAACTACATTAAAGGAGCTTTGTGATTATGACACAACAATAAAAAGACACGTGGCATATTTACAGTCCTGGGGAGGATGCAGTGCTCTCGTCATGCTGCCTGGCTCCAGTGCCAATGATCTTGCTCCTGTGCTGCAGAACAAAGCATGCTTCTGCTGCTGAGTGACGGCAGAACCCAGCATGGTCAAAGCGGGGCTGTGGGGAGCAGAGCATGCAGGTCTGAACCACAACCAGCAGTGCCCTGCTGCTGATATTGTGATCCTTATCCTTCAGAATGCACTGCAAATTCACCAGTGTATGGAACTGGAAAAAAAGCTGTGACAGTTAACAGCAGGTTTTCCAGAGCTAGAAGTTTTAGGGCCAGCCTAAAGCTTCAGTAACAGTTTAAAAGTGGTTCTTGCATTTTCTAAGACTCAGTTCTTCAAGTGTTTTTTGTTGTTGTTGTTGTTTTTTTATGTCCTGACAGACTTCCCAGCAAAACTTCAGCAAAACCCATGCATTTTTTACCACCGTGAAGGTCCACTTGTCCCTGCTTGTAAAACATTGCACTCAGGCAGCACTGTTGAACAGGAATGCACAAACACACTTTGACACACCTTTAAAATGTGAGGGAATATTCTATACTCCATGTGATTCTGATAAAAGTTCACAGAGCCCAAAGGGTATAACAGGCATGGCCTCCTCCATAGCCATCAGGTGATGGTAGTCAGACAGTGACATGTCTCAGACAGTGCCCATCAACTCAAGTGTTGTCCGCAGCTTTTATCTTCCAGGAGAAGGAAGAAGACAAGAGTGAGAAAAGAGTAATAAAAATTAGAAAGGATCAAAAGAGGGAAGTGTTTTTGGAAATCAGCATGCACCTTGGGAAGATTCTGGTATGGAGAAAAGGGTGACTTTTAACCAGAGGAAGTCCCAGAGCTAGAGGAAGAAATGGAGTTATATAGAGCCCATATACATGTATATGGGAGAAATTACAGATAGATAGAAAGAATGCCTGCAAGAAGCCTTTGGTATATGCAGCAAACTTCTCTAGTACTGGCAGTGCCAGGAGAGATTAGATTTCACATTCATCATAGTGATAACACTGTAGAAAATGAGACTAAAATGCTTTAATTTATTTTGCTCTATCTTCTGGAGGATGTTTATGGTACAGTAATGAACTGTCCATTGTACACTCCTGCTATCGGCAGGTCACAGAATTGGTTACAGGCCTTGACAGCTAGATGTAGCGGTAGCTCTCCCCTGGCTGAAGGAGGTTATCTATCATCCATCTGGAGAAGGTCACCAAACCCTCTCCATAGGCACCACTTTTGTGCTCCCTCCCAGGAGAGGGGCACAGCCCTGCCCCATCATTCACCTGCAAATGCTGCCTGAAAATCAGTGCTCATACTGTGGCACTGCAGGTGGTGAGGTGAAAGCAGCATCCCAGCAGCTTTTGCAGCCCTGGCCCTCATCACTCGGTGCATGTATGGAAGACAAGTGCTCCCCACTGATCCAGAGACAATCTGCCCTCCGACTCTGCTTCCTAAGGTAGGTGCAGGTATCTCCAGCTGAATGTTCCTCCTTTCCTCCCCCAGGAATATGCTTTGGGTGCCTGGCAAAGCCAAACCAACACAACTCTCATACCTTATTTTGAAGCTACAACTATTTACTGTTTTTTTACTAAAGTTTTTTTCTTTTTCTCATAACAAATGGCACTCATCTTAAAACAAGATTTTCTGGGTAATTCCCCTCTCCCCAGCTTTAAGATTCTTAAACTCTTAAAAAGTTCTGTGTTTACATTCTTTGTGCCTTCTTGTTCTCCTTGTGTCTGTCTTATGTTTTTCCACTGTGCCAGATGGGGCTGAGGGAAGAAAAAGAGGGACAAACCCACAAAAATGAGGGAAAAAAGAAAGCATTCTCCCCAGTATTTTTATTACTTTGAACTCACCCAGCATATTCACTGCTTTATGTTTTATTTTAATTAAAACCCCAATAAACTGCATTATCCTCACTTTTTAAACGACTCCCTGCAGCCTCCACTCTCCCTCCCCTCACTTCAAGAAAGCCTGAACACAAAGCATGAACACTTTGCCAGGCTCTGGCCATGGCTCAGCAATATCAGCTGTCCGTGCTTAGCATCATGGACATGACCAGCAGGGCCTCAGTGGCTCCCAGGAGCCATGTCAGGCAATGATAACTGTCCGATAACTGTCAGCCATGGTAACCACGGATGGGGGTCAGCCCCTGGCCTGTAAGTCAATCCATTAAGCTCTGCAATCAATTTTTTAACATCTCGTCTTTTGAGTCAATGTTAACGCGTTAGCACTAACATGTACATAGCAGGATGTGTGAAAAGCTCTGGGTACCCTCTCACATTTGGGCAAGAGGAGGTGGAGAAATGGCGGAGCTCGCTGCATGCTACCTAGGCCTCTAATTTGACCCCATCTGCATAGAAACAAACAAGCAAACACAAGCTGGAAAGAAAACTGGATTCTTTCTGCTGTGAGTCAGTGATAAAAGCAGCTGGAAGGGAGCACACATACTCTTTCATATCTTCCTTCTGAGGAGCTGTCTCTAGAAACCTTGGTTTCATGCTGGTATCTCCAGCAGGAGAGCAGGGTGCTGTCATATAATGTTTTCTCTGGTTATCTAGAAGGGAGGTGAGAAAGGCAAAACAGATCTGCTTGTGGACACCTTGCTGGCTAGGGCAGTTCCAATTCATGTTGGCAGACTACTCAACCTCTCTTCAAAGGACCTGTGCTGTTTTTTATTAGTGGTGTCTCCAGCAGCAGCCAGCCTGTGTGTGTGTGTGGGGGGGGGGAATCCTCAGCACCCACAACAGAGAGGTACCCAACCCAAGCATGCACATATGGAGGACACTGGCCAGAAGAAATCTGTGAGAAGAGAGGGCCTCTGCCTTGCGTTTCCTACAAGGCAGCAATGGGACAACTACAATGGGACAACTACCAGCGACAGCCACAAACTCTGGCGGCCAGGTTGCGGTGCAGTGAAGGGCTGCCTTCAGGAATAGGGCAATTTGCCATCCCACAGGAAAACAAACCCAAGGAATGTGAGCCATTGCTTCAGGAGCCCTAGCACAATGGAGTTACCTGAACCACGTGGGAGGAATTTCTTCTTAAAGCCAAAATGCATGGGTCTTTCAGTGGATCATAAAGCAAACTTTTGTCCGATTTTTTGTTATATTTTAGTAACAGATTTCAAAAAATGCAAGGCACTTCCCTCCTTGTGAATATATTTCCTTTACATTTAAGTAGAACTATAGACTGCTGACACTAAGTATGTGTAGGAACAAACCCATGTCCTCCCTTCCTCTGAAAAAGCCCTCCTACTCATTTTTGTGACCCAAAAACTCCTCTCCAGAAGACTCAGATTAACTTTCCTTAATCCTCACATTCCAGGGTGTATTTACAATTGAGGTATTATTGGAGCAAACCAACTCAAACATCAAGCAAAGAGCTATTATACATACACACATATGTATGCATGAGCATGCTTATAGCTATATAATTCACTGTAAAATATGCTGGTTTTTAGATTACCCAGAAACTGGTCAAATGCCTGGAAAATATTCTTTCCAAGTTTTCAGACTGGCCCCTGAAACTGCACAAACAAATCTTGTCCCATTGGAGTTAGTGGAATAATTCATGTTTGGCTTGGACTCAGTCTGCCACATGTATATGAACTTGTACGTGCAGATACTTGTCTGAGACTGTGAGCCAGGTAGATAACTGAGTAAATTCTTACTTGCATGCAGTCTTGTCCAGCTGGCCCACAGCATTTGCACTGGCTGCATAGGCAGATGTAATTGCTCTATGTGCTCGTGATTTTCCTGCCCTGTTTAGCCAAAAGTTCACTCCACAGGCACACTGTGTTGCAGTACTCTCAGGGATTAGTACATATTGTCATGCCACCTGAGCTCATCACAGAGAGAGTCCTTTAGGAGACCCTTTTGGGTGATGCTGTCACTGCAGGACCATAGGTTTGTCTCAGGAAAAACATTCAGGGCAATTGCACTGGACCTAGTGGGGTCTCATTAGTCCAGGTTAAGGAACAGGCCAAACTAGCCAAAATGAGGGCTAAAACAGAACTGATCCACAATTGGGAGCCTGTCCATGGTTACCTGAGGCACTGCTTGTACCTTGTTACCTCCAGTAACTACCTCGAGGTCAAATACGCTGCGCAGATCAGCAGTGATTTGGAAAAGAACTTGCTCTGTAAGTGGAGCTTGGTCTTCGTTAACGCACTTAAGCTCAGCAATGCACTGATATATCTCAGGAGGTTTGTGTTGTGATCTAGAGCACCTCTGAGGGCACTGACGTGCCACAGCTACTTCAGGAACACTGATATCCAGACCATGCAAAACAGCATGAAAATGGGAAATACCAAAAGAAAGAAAGAATACAGTCTATATGCTCAAGAAGTCCTTTTGGTGAAGGTTATGAGGATCAGTGCTGCCAGTGGGGTGAAAGAAGAGAGGGAGAGCAGGCAAAGATCATCACATGGGAGGACACAAAGCATGCAAAACTATAATATTCTAACGCTCAAAATAGACATTTGTTTGACTCTCTTTTTAAGTGACTAGATTTTACCCGTTGTCTCTTTCTTGCTTCTGGTAAACTCCCATGACATCGATTGATGGAGACACAGAGGATTAACTTGCAGACAATCAGTTGCAAACTTCAGCCACTCTGTAACCACTTAAGCAGATAACTCTTTTTATGTAGGGGCAACTGGTGGAGAAAATGTGTCACCATCTCTTTTCCCTCTTCCTTTGAGCGGTGAGATGAGAAGCAAGCACACTTCAGACCCTGAAACTCAGCTTCCCCACAAATGCTAAAAGCTCTCGCTAGGCAACAGCAGGAAGCCAGAGGCGCTTCCCAGAATCACAAAAACAAACTGTGCTTAAAAGATCTAAAATTCCACCTAAGAAGCTTTCTCCAGGATCGCCGTGCGTAATCTCACTTGTTCCCTTCAGTCTCTTGGAGAAAGAAGCAGATCAGCTTAGCACGGATGTTGGCTCCTCTCTGGCAGCAGTCTGACTGTGCCACCATGGCATATCAAGTAGCAGAGGCTGGTGTAGGGAAATGGCAAGTTCCTGGGAAACCCTTGCCAGCCTACCAAGCCTCCTGTGATGCCTCTCTGGGGCCAAAGGAAGTGGACAAACCAGTGCTGAGAAGGGTGAGGGCAGGTAGGAGCTGCCTTCAGAGGACAAGTAGAGGACTGGACTGCTCCGGCACGTCATCATCTGTTTTACAGCAACCAAAGCAGTCAGAAGGGTCCTCTGAGACTCATTTTGTCAAGAGGAAGGAAAGATGGTCATGGTCTCCCAGACCCCACCTTGCAACCAAGCCTTTCCCCACTAGCCCAGCTCCTGTTGCCAGTACGAGGGAGAGGGGTGGGAAGGAGAAAAAGATGCTTGAACTTGTCTGCAGCTGATGTGAGGGGCCAGTCTGGACAGCCAGCAACAAAAGTGGGTCAGAAACCAACCTTGAGTCAACTCCAAAGCCTTTTTTGCATGTGAAGCACAAGAATGGGATGACTTGAGGATCTGAGTCCAGCCTGCTGCCCTCAGTTGGCTCATGCAAGACAAATCTAGTGACTCTGTAATCTGTGTGCCAGGCATTTTTTGAAGTAGGAACATAATTTAATTCCCTTTAAGGAGTTCAAAACCAGGAAACATTTAAGTAGGACTTCCTGCCCAGTGTGAAATACAAATTCTTTTCATCATGGAAAGCAAACTGAGCTTAAACAATAGTATAATGAAACTGGTTACGCAATGAAGTTGTAGGAGATCGAAGCCAATTTTGTTTATTTTAATTAAGATAACAAGGTAACTGACTAAAGGAAGCTAGTGGTAATCCACTACCTAACTGGTTAAAGAAACACCAAGACTTGCCCATTAATTTGCTGCACACACAAAAGAAAATGAGGCACCAGAAAAATTTGTTCTTACAGTCAGGATTTGAAACTGGGAAATGTGCTCCTTGAATTTATCTGTAACAGAGACACAAGAGATGAGAGGGTGAATGAATTCTGCTAAAGATCGTCCTCTTTCCCCTCTATCTCTTTTGCTTATTTCCACTACAGATCCCTTTAAGCAGGTGCCTGTGTGTGTACTGTGAGGTTGTCTGCTCACCCAAAAAGTCCTGCTGTTCCTCTTCCACCCCTGAGGCTAACCAAAATTTGTTGGTCATTCAAGTTAGGAAGAAGAACTGGTACAGGACTTTAGGTTATAGAAGCAGCTTTGTTTATTTACAAAGGAAAGACAAACTCCTGGGTGACACAGCAGAGGTTAAGACACAGGAGTGGGCTTCTTTCTTCTCAGTCCCCTGCTTTACCAAACTCCCAACCCAATCCCTTCTCTCTGGGCCTCCATAGGGCCACACACCATGTCAGCTGCAGTGTTCATCTTCACCTGGTTCTACTCCTGCTCTTCACTTCCCTTTCCTGAGCCTGGGCATCCCTGAGACCAATGAGCCCATGGTTTGGGCAGAGACCTCTGCACAAGGAGGAGAGCAAGACTTAATTCTGCTGCCTTCTTTCCAAGCCAGCTGAAGGAATTTTTGAAGGAAAAATCTGAGAGTGGGAGTTAATCTGAGCTCTACCATATTAGTAAATCATAAAGCGTTTCAGGAAAACCCTACTGAGCAGACTAGGACTGAGGCCTGTATTTTCTGTAGAGGCTCAGAATATTTACAGGAACAAGTTAGGAGTAAATCTTGGTGCATGGTTTTTAGAGATTAAGAAGTCCAGTCTGGCTAACACCACAGGTCTGTCACAGGGTTTTATCTCTTCTGCAAGGCTGTGTGCACCATCCATACATTTCAATAGGCGTACCACTCCTAAGAACTTGGAAACCATTCATTAAGCTCATAGGAATGTTATCATTTTCCATAAAATTTGATAGGATTTTCCAGAACCTGTGATGTTTCAGTGTAATGCATTCTTGGCCATCAACAGTCATCCTGGGCCCCAGGAGAATGCTCTGCAGGAAGGTTTTAAACACACATTTTGATTTATGGAGATGGTGAGCTCCCCCCACAGTGTTTGGTGTGGGGAATCCAGAACGTGTTTCTTGGCTACATTCAATTTCATTGTGCCATTTCCCAATCACTTTTGAAATCATGTTGTTCAGTCAGCCTTAGATTTAGGTTGGCCCATGCTCATACTACCAGATAGCAGAGATTAATGGAGAGGGGATCTCTGTCATAAAAAAATCTGCTTCAGAGCTTGAGTGCATATATCTTCCACCATCTTTCAGCATTTGTTGGAAAAGCATGATTATTCTTCTTAAAATAACTTGCAGTCAGGTAGTGGGGAGACAAGACTGTCACATCTCTAGAACATGACCTGCAGCCACACTCTGTGGTTGCCTAAAGGCACTCCTACATGTTCACCTAGCTCACCTCTGGTGCAAGAACTGCACCTTTGATAGTACAGGGTATGTCTGTAAGGAGAACCAAGCTGTTGTCTCCTTCCCTGTCCCAGGTAGAGTTGCTATCTCCCATAAATTAAATGCCTCTCAGCCTTTTTTGAGTGAATATAGTGCTTATTGATGGCTTATTAATTTGCAGTGTCCAGAAGGCAGTAGATGTCTCTTGGTGGGCTTGGGGTCAAGTGCTCACAGACTCAACAGTAGCAATTGGTGTTTGAAGTCTCCTCTTTAATCACAGATGGTTGGCAAGGGCAAACCAACCTTCCTTATGCCTCATTGCTGGTCTGTGAATGCCTTCTTTGATCTTGAGAGAACAGATCAGTCCATAAACTTTCTGGAACTTCAGCCCTTGTGCTAAGACTCCCAGTAAAACATGGTCTCAGTGCTGGCAGTAGGGACATCTGCCTTCTGAGGTAAGTATGGAGTCTGTCAAAGTTTTTCTCTCCCTCAAGACACAGCTTGGCAATTTATCCATCTGTAACAACAGATAGAGAGAGGTTTGCTTCACCTTCTTCACTGAGTCATAGATCTAACCACCTGCACACAAAAAGGGGAGGTGTCTCATAACCTGCCACGTTCTAAGGACTATCTTACTTTATTTTTATTTTTTACTTTTCTAGGTGCATTTCTTCTGCCCATTACTAATGAAGTTTTACACCTTATTGCCATGGAGCATTTGCCCTGAAAATAAATAATCAAATAAGACTCATCCAAGGCCAATAGATGTTTTTAAATACTCCCGAAGCAACGTCTTTGTGTTGGTGAGTTACACGACTTCCAGCAGGCCAGGAGTCTTTGTGTGAAGACTCGTGAATAAGCAAAGAGGGAATCAATGCCAGCCACAGTGTACGTTACTCATTAGCATGCTGCAAGCTGGGAGCACAACGATGATATCAAACGTCAGCCCCCTGCCCCGTTCCACTGAACAGAGCCTACTGATAGGGCAGTTTGTGCTGCCAACAGTGAGTCATTCATCTCTCTGTC
Source organism: Odontophorus gujanensis (assembly GCA_013399175.1). Classification (NCBI taxonomy): domain Eukaryota; kingdom Metazoa; phylum Chordata; class Aves; order Galliformes; family Odontophoridae; genus Odontophorus; species Odontophorus gujanensis. The sequence goes on along the minus strand of VXAB01002750.1, from coordinate 43,434 downwards.
CTGCTTTCACAACAGCATGATTCAGTGTTTGCAAAGGAAAGTCTTGACTGCAAACATTACCCTTTTTCAGCCACCGTTAGCCTCACTGCAATATACAGCAGAAATTGTGCTCTGCATAGCGTTTATCAGGATGGTAAATCAGAGGAGGCAGAGCATCCCCTATGACCCAGAGCTCTGTGCACACCAGGGGCAATCTGCAGGGACAGTGTGCTGTGAAACCTGTGCCCTTGCCATGCAGGACCTTCCTTCCCACCATGCTGCCCCACTCCAGCCCAGTCAAAACACGGGCTGAAGCTCAAGCAGAATTTTCAAGACAGAAGATGAGCTTACCTCTTGTCAGCCCTGCAAATCCAGCCTGGGGAGAGGGAAGGAACTAAGCAATGCTATGTCCTTCCTGCCTCCTCAGTTTCCAGCAGCTGCAGCTCTACGACTACACCCTGACAGTTTTGCTGATAAGGCAGAAAAGAGTGCGACTCACCTTGCTGTTCCCTGACTGCACAGACTTCCTATTGCCAGCAAGAGTGAAAACTAGTTTTTCTTAGTAAATGCAACACACTCAGAGTCTCTCAGAGCACAGAAATGCTAATAAATAAGATGCCTCTACAGCAGGGAAGGCCAGCTCTACAGGATCAGCAGAACCAGTGTGTTGTGGTGCCTAAAGTGGCAGGAGCTGTATGGAAGCCAGATAGGGCAAGGGAAGTGGAGGCTCTACCTTGTGCATGGTTCTTTGGGTTAAGGAATGATTTAGCCCCTAATCAGTTTTCTGATCCTCCTTAAGGCTTTCTCCTTGCTTTTTCTGTAATTCTTCTGTAGGTTTTCCTTCAGCCACCCTTGTCAGGCAGCAATGAAGTGTGGTCCCTTCTGATCCAGGCCATGTGCAAATCCTGGATTTGATTTGAAAGGCAACTTGAAAGTCAAATAAAATGTTTTCTAATAAGTCAATAACTCATACAAATATTTTCTTTCTTTCTTATTTTTTTTCCCCTCGAGTGGGAGTAATGAGTGCCTTTCAGATTTAGAGATACAGCCAAAGCAGGTATAAATCAGCAGAGTCCCACTGACATCTATGGTGCTTTGCCAATCTACAGAAGTTTCAGATAAAGCCTTTAATGTTTCCACAAAGCAGATTTATCAGGCTCCTTGTGGGCTTGTACGAGTTAACAGAAAGAGGTTTTGAGCAAAGCCATCCATCACTTGGCTATCTACAGTCACCAGCATGCAGGTAAATCACCAGGGCTCTGCTACCAGATGTTAAATAGGCAGATGACCTCCTTGTATATTCCACACATGAAAAGAGCTCAGTAAATTATTTGACTTTTAAACAACAATATTCAACAATTTACTACAGAGCCCATTAACTGGATGAGGTGTTAACCTGGACATCCTGACCAAATTCCAGCGGGGTTAATTACACATTGCCTTCATATTCCCCTCTGTTTCAGCTGTGACACTAACCAATGGTACTTTTTTCTCTGTGTGCTAAAGATTGTACTGGAACCCTGCTGTTGCTGTGTTACACACCAGAGTGCATGTGCTATAATTGTAGATGAAAGGCCTCTGCATGCAGAGTTTTAAAAGCACTCATTAATGCATTCCATAGGAGAATGCCAACTCTAATGCATGAAAATGATTGTTTTTGTTGTTTTTATTGATGCTATTATTGTCTCTTCTGTTTCAGATGCAGATTTGGATTAGCATTAAAAACAGAACTTGAACTTGCCCAGAGTGTTAGGATACAGTGATAGGATTTCGGTTTCCAATTCAGATCTGTTTTAAGGCAAAACCTTCAATGGCAAATCCATAGTAAGATTACAGTGTGAATTCCCCGTATTTTGTGGGCAGCAACTGCTTCCAGAGCTGTGTGTAAGGCTTACTTTAAGTCAGGATTAGACCAGAAACAAATCAGAACGTAGAAGGAGAAAGAGAAGCTAGTAACTACCGCACTGGAAAATCATACTGATTTAGCTAACTTAGGGGCTTGTCACAGAAGGCATAATCAGTACTCTGCTGTTTGCAGCTGTTCTGTAGAGACTATAGGTCAATAATTCTATGCATGGTTCTCTTGGCTGCTAACTTTGATGTAGAGTTTTCCTTGAGTACCTCCCTCATTTCTGTGTGTACCAAAGAGTTCATATTCTTGGCTCACAATAGAAACATCAAAAGACAGAAGCAAAATAAGGAGCAAAGTTCCCTTTGCTAAAGGCACATGCTGTGGCTATGGGGCTGGGCTGTGGCTGAGACCTGGGAGGAAAGGAAATTCCAGCTCCGGTGAATTATCAAGTAAGTAAACTGTCTTGGCAAAGAGGAATGCATGTTTTCTGCCTGTCATGCTGCTAAGTTGATTTGAGAGTCTAAAACTGCTGAAGACTGAGGCCAGAGTATCTTATGCACCAATACAACCCAAGCAAGGTTGATTTCAACTTTAGAGCACCTATCCAACCAATGGGTTCCATATTTCTTGGTGAATCATGTAGCTACCCCAAATACTACCTGTTAACTTAGCAAAAAATGCAAGCTGTTTTTCTTGGATACATTATCTCATTAACTTATCCACAAAGGGACAAAAGCATAGCCAGCTGAATCCATTCAGTCCTTGCTCCCCTTTCTAGGCCCAGACCTTCAGCAAAGTGCAGTCCAGGTAGGAGAAGAGCCGGTAGGACAGTTTGCTCCAGTTTTTTTATACAAGAAGCCACACACACTGATTCCTCACTATACAATTTCATCTTAGGCTTTTCTGTAATTCAGTGTTAATTCAGAGGCAGAATTGCTGACTTTTAGGTGTCTGTCTCTGTCACTACCAGATAGCCAACAGCTCAAATCATATTTCAGGGTGTGCAGGATTAAACTGTAACATCAGTTGGCACAGAGATCATGGTTTCTCTGGCTTGCACTACATCTAGCACAAAAAAACTCTATTGTCATAACCCCAAAATTAAATCAGACCACTACAGAGTCATCTTAGCAATGTGATGACTGGCACAAACTGGATCAACCATCAGCTGGAAACACCGTTCTTCCTCCTCTCTCCAGCTCAGTTTCAGCAGAGCTCCAAAGCTCTAACAAAAAACCAGCTGTTTCAAAGCATGTGTGGCACATACCTGGCAGAAAAAATGTTCACATTCTGCTCTTAGCACGCCTGTAGGTTGTACCAGAAAAGAAAGTGCTCTAGCACTATAAGAAAGCCCGATAATGTGAAGAAAATTTTTCAGCTGCTCTTCACTTATGAGGTGGTTCTCCTTACCTAACCATTGAATGTGTTCTTTGGTACAGAAGAGTCTGCATTCAACTGTCAGTGCTGTTGCACCTTCTGTCTTCTCTAATAGTATTCTATAAAGTGAGTTATTTGTGACAAATTTCCACAGCCTCCTCTTCTTTCCTCTCTCTTCCTACATCTACTTCAGTCCCTCAGCTGCTGTATCATTTGGCCATAGAGGCACCGGTTTGCTAATCTGGTTTCATGGTCTGATAGACCTGGACAGTGATCAGTTTGCTTCCAAGGCATTACTGTAAGAGAGAAGAGAGCTTTGATCCCTATTGACAACTCAAGCTAATAGGATTGCTCTTCTTATGCCTCAACCAGATTGTCACAGTATTCCCATGTGATAGGCTGCAATAAATCCCATTCCCAGAAATTTAAGCTGGTGGCCTCTAGGTCCAAAGCCATTAACTTTGTGATGATTAATGGGCTGACAATACAGTCCCTTTCCATGTAAAATTCAAAACAAAAACGGGTTGGCAGTCACAACGTCTCTCCAAGGCTAGTGGATCCTTTTTTGTAAATACCATCCATTGCCTGAGCCACGAGGCAATGGAAAATTTGAAAGACCTACTGCAAAGAGAAGAATTTGGGGCATTTTATCTAAATGCTGGGAAGAGGATTTAGCAATATCCCTTAATCCACAGTGCATGAGAGGAAGGGAGCAGTGTGAAGGGGAAGATCATGATTCAAAACTATTCCATTGTGGGTAGCTCTAAATGCAAAATTTTCCTTTCCTTTGCTACCTTCTAGATATCTCTGCTATAAATTACAAAACAGCAGCATAAATATGAAGAAAATGACCCAGAAGCTGTTCCGTACCCCAAACCCAGAAAATAAAAGACAAAGATATATCTAAAATGCAGCTGAAGATTTTTGACACTTCTCTGTGTGGCATCCACCTTGCTAAAACTGGCTCTACACTCAAGAGGGCAGATGCTGACTGACCCAGGAATTTCAGGAAGAGCTAGCAGCCTTGTAAACACCACCTCAAGTTAACAGAAGGCAGAAGATGAGCACTGAGACACAGCTTCCCCTGCAAGTTTTCTAACTCGTAAGCTGCACAGCCTCTACCATTTTAAGTTTCAGGGTTTGTTAAAAGCTTGGTCTCATATAGGGCATGCCACTATTAATATAGAGGTGACACAGCCCTTCAGGAAGGTAGCAAGATTCATCTTGGAAACATATGGTTGCAGGTGTCCAATTTTAAAAGGACAGCAAAACTCGTAGTTGATATAAGAGAAGCCTAACTCATCCTAGATAAGGTGTCACGGTCTTTCTAAAAGCTTGTGGTTTATTAAAGTAGGGTTTACATTGGAGCAAGAGCACCTCGATGTCAAAATGCATTAATGTAAGACCTTGAAATCGACCTCATCCTCATCCTTACCTCTCCACTTCAGCCTGCCACAAGAACAGGCTTGCTCTGAAGCACAGTGATCGTGGAGCTGAGGAGCACAGGACTGACATCTCAGCCCCTCAGGAAGAGGTGGCAACCAGAATCCAAACAAGAGCTTGGCTACAGCACGTCCCTGTTCTACAATTTTCAAAGGTCTGCCTTCCTAAGGTATGCAAAAGAAAGAGTATTTTCATGTCAGCATGTTGTAGTAACATTCAATTACCCTGTCAAATACCAAACACCTCTTCTGTGTGGGAAATTCATCTGCCAGGCTCCACCTCTTCCTCCTGCCAACTGCTCTTTGCTTTGTCCTTTTAAAATGGGGCTAGAGGCAAGAGCTTATGCTCTTACTTGTTAGCAAAGGTAATTATGGCCACCTTCCGTGAGCAATTACCCACTTCTATCTGGTTTCCTACAAAAAAGTGAATTTTATACAATTACCAGGCAATCCTGAGACTGATGGGATGCACGGCGCCCAACGCAGGCCATGCTTTGTGTAGTAAAGTGTTGTACATGTTACTTTTTGTTGTATGTCAGACCAGCAATATGTTTGGCGACAGCCTGGGATCAAAGAGCTGTCTGCCTCCTGCCACAGTTGAAGTATTCTTTCTTTAAGCCTGCAAGTTCAATCTTTTCTACAGTTTCTGAGAAGCTACACAAGACAAATGACCTGTGGTTTTCCACATGCCTGTGGAGCACCTACCTTCCGAGGCTTCCAAGCTGTTCATGAACCTCATGAAATTTTGCACATATGCCCATGATTTTATGAACCCTGAAAAAGTGCTTGAAATGCATCAGGTCTTTGTGATTAAATACAACTTGGCAAAAGAGAAAGATCATGGCACTCATATTAATGTTGCTTTGGTATCAAGGTCTGTGTACATGTTGGGAAGAAAACTGCTCTCTGGAGGGAACATTTTCATAGAATTATAGAATATCCCAAGTTGGAAGGGAGCCATAGGGATCATTGAGTCCAGCTCCCGTGTTACCCAGAACACAAAGCAAGCTGGTCCATGAGCAGCAGCCCTGAAAAAAGCCATTTACCCACAGGCTGATGCTTTGTGGACACACTGTTCCTGCAGTAACCTCTGCACCACACAGCAGACAGAGGTGAGCGGATAAAGGTGAAATCACAACGCAGCTCTGCCTTCACCAGAGACACTGATTGTAAGCATGCCATATTCCATCAGTTTCCACAAAACTTGCAGGAATGTAACACCCCAGTGATCTCTACCCCTGTACCTAATTGTGGCTACGTTAGTTAATGGGCTAAAAGTTTACTGTGGGAAGGGGATGAACTTGAGAGATAAACACACTGAGAGAAATGCGATCATATAAGCTGTGCTTTGTTGGGGAAGTGGGAAAAAAAAGCTTTTTTTTTTCAGCTGATAAAACCCAAAGCATGAGGACACACATTACCAGAGGGTGCAGCCTCATAGGATTGGTTTTGTGTATGACAGAAATCTTTGTCAGAACATAAAAAGGATTAGAAATTGGCCCATATTCTCTTTTTGTTTCCAGAGAGCCAAGCACTCCAAGTTTGAGATATGTAAACACAAAGCTATAAATTTATGGTTTTGCATTGCCTCCCATTCCCAGAAGATCCCCAAATACTTTAGCAAAAAGCAGCCTCCCAAACCACACAGTCAGCCACCCAGTGCCACGCTGTGACAGGGATTCCTCCCCATCCCCTGCCAGCCCTTGCTTTCCTCTCTGAGCTTTTGTTTCCGAGCACCACATTTGTTGCCCCGCTGTCCTTGAAACAGCATCTAGCCACAGGAGCCTCCCACAGCCCCGAATTCCAAGGGTTACAATGACAGCGTGCTGCCCCGAGCACTGTTTCCTTTTCCACGTTTCGCATTTGCCAGCTGTTAATTTCATCAAGATCTTGCATTGTGAGGGAGTCTGAAAAAAACAGGGGCAGGTCTGTTTTCTCCATAGGCTCTGCGGGAAGGCTGTCAGGCCAGATCTGACTCCTAAAACAAGAGAATTAAGACAAGGCAGAGAATAATCCAGCTGTAATTTTGAAAGATTGTTCCCAGTTCAAGGCAGCTGAGACCATGGCAGGTCGATGGGACAACCCACACCAGCCCACTGGTGGGGTGACGGCCCACAGCTGTCCCTCCCACACCAACACAAGTGATAGCTTTGACCTTTTGCTCATGGAAGAAATAACAGAGAAGGAAGTTCCCCCACATCACTGGGACAAACTGCAGTGTCACTTTACTGGGGGATAGCACAACCATGGAACAATTTGGGAGAGGAAGTGAGGAAGGACTGAGACAGCAGATGACGTTTTGAAAAGGCAGGGCAGGATGGAACAAGCTGGAAGAGGGGCAGGATGTGAGCATGGCAATATCTTTAACACCATACACACCCTGGCTGGAGTGTCCTCAATGTCCCCTGTCCTGGAGCTCCATTTCCCCTCAAAGATGCTAGTGTGACTTATGACTACTGTTTATGAGAGAAGAGTTAGGGTAAGGCTCAGCACTTCCAAAAACCCTGCCCCAAAGCAGTGAAAGGATCACGGAACCATTTAATTAATGAAGCTAGTGCCATTTAATTATAGATAATCCATTTAATGAGAAGGCAGCCATTACACGTTTGTGTACTGCCAGCTTCCTTAAGCTACCACTATTATACAGCTTTTCAGAGTGGGCGATCCACAATTATTAATCCCAGATCTGTGTCCCACCAGCTCTTCTGGACTTGATGTGGCTCACATGAGCCTACTATAGGGCTTTGTTGAATTAACCTGAGGACACATCCAGTGCTTGTATTGAGGACTGATTACACAGCATCCCACCTCCCACTCACCTTCCCAGTGGTTCCTTTTGGGATGTCTGTAGGCAGCTCCTCAGGCACAGATGTTTTCCAGCATCCACAACCACTCCAGAAAGGTAATCAGCAGAAGTACTGTGTTGCACCAAGGCTTCCATTTGCACCTTGGCAGAACAAGAGTACATTCTGTTTTGGTATCTTTGCTTTCTGAAGGGCTTTTGCCAGACAAAAGTCCAGAGATAATGCAGGTACCTGCACTGTGCATGTTTTCTTGCTCAGCAGGAGCCACAGATGTGAAGACCAAGGGGAGCCAGAGGGAGTTCCCCTTTTTTGCTGATGTAGGAGTGGAGGTGTAAGGACCCCAGTGCATCTGCATCCCTATGAGAGAAACAGGAGGATGTCAGAGGAGCACGTTCTCATCTCCAAAGGTTGGCACTGGTGGAAGTCATGCCCCAGGGCTAATTTTCAGCAACAGTCTTACCTGTCAGTGACAGCGCTGGGCTGAAACTCGAACACACAGGAAATGAGAAAGCAGCTCTAAAAATAGCAGGTTCCAGCTAACACCTGCTAGGGAGAGTTAAGATCAGATCTTTGGTGCTGCAGATCTGGATCCCATGGGTTTTGTCATTCCCGGTTCCTGATGGACACTGTTCCATTGCCCTTCTGCTGCCATGGAGGAGTTGATGACAGATTCTGGCAGCAAAGGTGAGAGGGATGTGGGGAGCTGCATGGGATGGGCGGCCCACACATCCTTTACTTTGCAAGCAGGAACCAAAGGGCAAAAGAAGAAAGGAAGTCTATGAGGGAACAGCAAGGCATCAGATAGCACCGACTGGATCTCTACATGACAGGGATTAACCTACCCCTTCTCCTAAGCTCTCAGTTCCTGGAGAAGGGTGGAAATGAGGGGGCTGGAGGAAGCACAGCTTAACTGGTAGGAGCAGAATTTACACCACCTACCTCTGGCTCCTGAGTCACATGCAAAAGCCAGTGGCTATGAAGAGCTCCTAACAGGATCTGGGCAGAATCTGGCCTGCTTAATTCCCAAAAGACATGCATGCAGTGATGGTGCAAATAATCTGCTCAGGGTCCTCAATGACACATCTAGGGCAGGCTGGAATCAAGAGCCCCAGCAGCGCACCCTGATACAGCCCAGATCACTTCCCTCACACAGGAGGGCTGCAGTTTCTTGGTCCATACTCTGGGCAGATGGAGGGAGGCAAATCTCTGTCACTCTCTGCTTCTTAGCCTCTTACTGATTAAGGGAAGGAGGAAAATATATAGGCCAGGGAAGCACGCACTTGCAGCCATTATACTGGGGTTCTGAATGATCACTGCTAAAGCAAAAAGTAGTTCCTTCTGCTGGGAATTACTGGTTTTCCATTACATCAGGAGCCAGAGATAAGTTAGAAGGAGCCTGGGTCAGGCTCAGTCCACCACAACCACAGGCAGCAGCTCATGTAGGTCTCTAAAGTGGCCAGCCTCTATCCACAGAATTCTCCCCAAGGCTTGGTAACAAGCTTGAAACCAACAAGAAAGAACAAAACCCGCTGTTTTGTGTGGCACAGGAAAAGAGTAGCAATCAGTCATCCTCAGAGTCCTCAGTCCCCACCTTAAAACTCCCAAATTATCTCTGGAAATTGTCCAGGCCTCGCATTACAAAGAGAACTGGAAAAATCTCAGCATCGAGGTACCTCCCTATTTGACCTAAAGGGGCAATTGTGGAGGCTATCATGACCCCAGAAGCATGAACAAGATACACCAAACAGGACAAGGCTGTCCTGCTTCTTCTTCTTAGCTTCATCCACTCTTGACTTTCTGTTTACGGGGGAAAAAAAAAAACAGGAAGCCAAACAGTGCTACAGTTGGCAAAATGAAAAAGTATTTCCTGGCTTTTTCTTTGACTTCTATTCTGCCCTTTGAATGAATAAGTCTCTGAGGGAGGTCTGTTTGTTTGCCAAGGAACTGGGGGCTTTGCACATCCCTTTATTCTTATGAAAAGATAACGACCTTTCGTGGGAAGATCCAAGCCTTGCCAAGAAATATGTTTTGGCAGTTCTCCAGGGGCAATGACAGGCAGAGGCAAACAGGATTCCCTGGAGATAAAAGGGGCCATGGAGCTATGTGACCCTGCCTTCAGCCTAGGCTGGGCAAATTCCTGGGATCTATGAGGCTGTGTCGTAAGTGAGGCTGCTTGCTACCCGCTTGAACCCAAAGGAGAAATTAGCAGCACAAGCACCGCAGCATCCAGGCATGCAGAAAGGCGTGCTTGCGCTGCAGCCCAAAGGCATCACTGTATTTCATACGCACATTCCCAGCTGTACTGAAATGAGGTGACTCAGGCATTCCCACCCCTGGTGGCACGGTCTCCAAGTCAGTTGCACAACGTGTACTGGAACTCCCTCGTATCACTGAAGTCTTTATTGCTGAGATTAGTGGGTAATCCATGTGTATCCTCCACGTAATCTGTGGTCACACCTTTGTGCTGACTCCAAACATAGCCCCATGCTTCTCCTGACCTGGTGGAGCTTGCAACAGGATGCTGCTCCTTGCTGCCTTCAGAAGGTCCTGCTCAGAGCTTTCTGCTTGTCCAAGGCTGCCTCTGGAAGCATGTGTTGCTCAGAGATTCCTGTATGAATCTCCCAAAGGGGGCGTGAACTCACATTTAAGGGGAGAGGCAACTGTTTCTGCAGCAGTGCTTAGGCCTGATGGTTCCCAAAGTGTGGCTGGGCTCAGGTCACAACAATGGACAATGCTTCTCCCTTTAACAGGCCGTGACATGGGCTACTTCCTGGCAGAGCACAAGGCTCCACACACTCTCACATCCAGGGATCCCCAGAGATCCTGGCCGGCTGCTGGAAGCGTCAGTCATTCCCCAAAATCCAGCCTTGGGGCTTTGTGCAGGAAGTGGTTTTGCTCAGCTCCACAGCCCCTCATGCACCTTTGCCCAGCAATTCACACAGCAGGATGGGATCTTCCTGCCTTGCTTACCCTGCCTTTGGCCAAAGGACAAAGGTCAAACAAATAATATCAGATTATTGCTGTGAGTGACATGCAGGCAGCAAGGTAGGTGTAAGGAGTATGTCCTGAGATGCCTGGCTTGCCCCTGCCTCTCAGCCATTGCCTTTCCTCACAGCTTGCTTTGAAAGCTTTACAGACTCACACAGATCAGTAATCTCAGGTTTGTTTTCTGATTCTTTTCCTGTTATCTTTGGATAGCTGTATCTGTGAAATTGCCTATTAGAGGTTTGCAGAGCAATTTGGCTAATCTCAGTTGAGTATGCATGAATCTGACGCCCAGATATTGTGGCCTGACTGATCGATATGGCACATTCCAGCTCTGCTGAGTCGGGATGAGGGGAGCGAGGTTTTTATTGCAAAGTTGCCAAAAAGTTACGCACATGCCAGTATGAGAGGGAGAGGAGAGAGAAGAGAAGGGTCCAGCAGCAGCCTGTCCCAGCAGTAGAACTGCCAGCAGGGATCATGCCCATCTCTGTAGATAAACCTGGATGTGGGCCCAGCCCCAGCTGCTGCCAGGGAGGGGGCATGCAGTGGTGCTGATGTGTAGCAGCTGAGAATGTGCCTTTTAAACACCACTCTATAAATAGACAGTTCCTCCATCTCTGCGTTGTGCCCCTGTCCCAGCCCTGCAGCCTGCTCTGCCTCTGCCGAGCATCTCTCGTTCCCTGACAGGCTGCTCAGCACACACAGAGCTGCAGGATGAAAGAGGCTTCAGGAAGCAGCATGCTGAGATTCGAGGCCTCCCAGGCCTTCAATCAGCCCCCCTGAAGACAAAAAGCCTGGGGCTAAAGACCAAATTCTAATTATAACAACAGATCTCCAGTCGTTCCTGATTATGTCAAGCTCTTCAATTAAACAAGTTATAAAGCAGGAGTGCTGTCTTGTGCTTCCCAATAGCAGTTATTGTGTTATTCTTTAAATACATAGCAAAGTCTAAACAACATGTGAAAGGAACTTTAAATAACAGAGGAAAACAGTATCAGTGCAGCAGACACGTTCTTTCCACTGGCATGATTTACTGCCAAATTACACTAGTTTGAGGCTGTGGTAACACCACCGAATGCAGCAGGGATGAATCGTAAGTAGAGTCAGCAAAAAGTTAACAAAATCTGACTGCTAGAAGCTGGGAAACATGCAATATGAACTAAAAGGAGATTTTGCACTGAAGAATATGGCCATCCAATCAGGGAATGTCTCACCAGCAAGCATCACGTGTCTTCGAAATGAGGCAGAGCAACTTCTCAAGACAGAACCTGTGTACCTCAAACGTGATTTCCACACTCAAAGTCAAAATTGCTGGGAAAATATTGATATTGCAACTAACTAGAATAAAATCACTGTAGTTCCTTCCAGGCTGAGAATTGATGAAACTTACTAATAACAGGTAGTATAGAGGTGAAATCACAGAATCATAGAATCATTTGAGTTGAAAGGGATCTTTGAAGGCCAACTAGTCCAAATCCTCTGTAATGAAGAGAGACAACTAGAGCTCGGCCAGGTTGCTCAGAGCCCCATCCAGCCTGATGCTGAATATCTCCAGGGACAGGACATCCACCACCTCTCTGGGTAACCTGTTACAGTGCCTCATCACCCTCATTGTAAAAAGCTTCTTCCTTATACCCAGTCTAAATCTCCCTTTTTTAGTCTGAAACTGTTTTCCCTTATCCTATCACATCAGATCCTGCTAAAGAGTCTCTTTCCTGTCTTTTTTTTTTTTTCTTTATTATTTCTTTATTATTATTCAGTATCTTTTTCCTTTTTAGATACTGAAATGAGATGAGGAGAGCCATAATGGGATGAGCACAACCCGAGCCCTTTTACAGCCCTTTTATGCGTCTTTTACATCTCTGCAAAGTGGGTGGTATTTTACACTTGCTTCATTTCTCCTCATCTGGGTGTAGATGGCTGTAAGAGGTGTGAAACAGAGTGGGGGTGGGGCGAAAGATGAGAAAAACAGCCTGTGAGAAGGTTGTTTTTCCTCACAAAATCTGCTTCTTGCCTCTAGCATAGCTGACTGCAAACCTGTCAGAAGTATACTCCTACTGGATCAATAACAAGCGTTTGTATAGCACTTAGCTCTGTAGAATAGTAATAAATAATATTTATTACATTATACCCAGAAGAAACCACGAACTTGATTTGTGAAGTGATTTTATAGAGATCTACAAAGGCAGAGAACTCAGGCTGAGGAAAATGTCTTACACATGAGCACACTGCAGAGCGCAATCTCCAAATGGAAAAAAAAAAAAATAGCTGTGTCTTAGCTGCAGTAGCAACAGCAAGCTGCAAAGTGCAGAACAATTTGTTTTACATTCATGAAAACAGTTTGCATTTAACCTCCCCTATCAACTGTCAGTTAAAAGGATTACTCACCTCTGTTCAAATAATTGTACATTGCTTCTCCTGGATCTCCAAGGCTTCAAGGTCTATGTGATGGTTTGGGCTGGATACAGGGGAAGATTCCTACACTGCCATGCAATATCTAGGTTGCCTCTAAAACATTTCGCATCCAGACAAGATGTTGTAATGAATGGGGATTTACATGGAGTCTGGGAGGCCCACTTCGAAAGCTTAATCACAGAGGAACCTGTCCACAGCCTCCCTGCTTCCCCTGGAGACCTGCACAGATCATGGTGTGGATTTGGGATTTTGTCAGTAAATTGCTCCCTGGGGGCAGCTTAGGGAACAGGTTTCTCTGTGCACAGAAACACTGCAAAATTTGTAGAATTGGTCCCATCTTGCCTATAAAAATGGACTCTATCACAGGTGTTGGGTTATTCTGCAAGGAAGGTGCCATGGTACATACCTCACTGCCCTTATTGGGTGGCCCACCTTGCTGGGACACCAGGCACACCTACAGTCTTTATTTTTAAGGGAAATTAAATAATAATAATAATTATAATAATAAAANAAAAAAAAAATAGCTGTGTCTTAGCTGCAGTAGCAACAGCAAGCTGCAAAGTGCAGAACAATTTGTTTTACATTCATGAAAACAGTTTGCATTTAACCTCCCCTATCAACTGTCAGTTAAAAGGATTACTCACCTCTGTTCAAATAATTGTACATTGCTTCTCCTGGATCTCCAAGGCTTCAAGGTCTATGTGATGGTTTGGGCTGGATACAGGGGAAGATTCCTACACTGCCATGCAATATCTAGGTTGCCTCTAAAACATTTCGCATCCAGACAAGATGTTGTAATGAATGGGGATTTACATGGAGTCTGGGAGGCCCACTTCGAAAGCTTAATCACAGAGGAACCTGTCCACAGCCTCCCTGCTTCCCCTGGAGACCTGCACAGATCATGGTGTGGATTTGGGATTTTGTCAGTAAATTGCTCCCTGGGGGCAGCTTAGGGAACAGGTTTCTCTGTGCACAGAAACACTGCAAAATTTGTAGAATTGGTCCCATCTTGCCTATAAAAATGGACTCTATCACAGGTGTTGGGTTATTCTGCAAGGAAGGTGCCATGGTACATACCTCACTGCCCTTATTGGGTGGCCCACCTTGCTGGGACACCAGGCACACCTACAGTCTTTATTTTTAAGGGAAATTAAATAATAATAATAATTATAATAATAAAAGAAGAAGAAGAAGAAGGAAAGAATTAAAGTACTTATCTGGGAACAGGGCCAGATTCATCCTCCAGTTTTGTAGTGCCTACAATTTCAGGCCAGAAAGGATCATCCAACACCCTTCAGTCTGCCATCTTGCATCTAAGTAACAGATCCTGTCATTTTTACTGCTTTTCCCTGCAGTGAACTTAAGAGCTTGTGTATTCAAAAGGCAGCTCAGTCTTGATTTGTAGCCCTCGAAAGATGGAGAGCCCATCGCATTCATTAATCATCACTGTTAAAAGTGTGAGACGTTAATTGATTTGGCTTTGATTCGCCTCCATTGTTACTCATTTGGATGCCAGGTTAGGTAGCATTAGGGGTCCATTATTGAATCCCTGTGAATGAAGTTGCATATACATTTTAATTCAGTCACCATTCCTGATCCGTCCTGCCAAGCTAACCTCTCTGAGGTACTCCCTGAAAGGTATTGCCTTTGGCCTATTAATCATACTGGGACTGCTTTCTGCATGCTCCAATTTTTCAACGTGAATTTTAAAGCATAGACACTAGAATGATTTGCTTTTCCAGTCTGGGTTTCCCATATCTTGAGTGGTGCAAATTACGCTCCCATCCTTCCTCTGTTCCTATCAGCTGATAATCATGTGGCAGTTTCCAGTATTTCACTCAAGACTGATCTCAGACTAGCTGACACGGAGGAACCCAAGTCATCTGCTTTCCTGTTTGGAATACTGGCAGAAAATCAACCTTTGCCTAGGTTCCTGGAGGACTCCCAGTGGCAGAGAAGCACTCAGCTCTCTTGCAGATGAGCTAATGGTCACTGCAGCCAGGTCCTGCAGAACCCTGACCCCTCCATTCTCTGGACACATGAATATAAATATTTTTCTGACTCTCAAAAGTTATTCAACAGTCACTCTGCTTACTAATGGAAAGTATGTACTGTCCTCACTGAAATAAGGACACAAATTACTTGTTTCCAGTTGCAAAACTGTAATATTTACCCAATACTTTTCTCCATCACCGACAATTTCATCACCACCCTGTAATCACACTTCCCATCACCAGAAGTTCTTTTCTTTCTTTAAAAGCAAACACTTTTGTTCTGACTTTGCTTTTTTTCCTGATATCTTTAGCTTTCCTTGGCAGTTGCCTAGATTTCATGCCTCTTGGTTACTATTTCTTACTGTCTTTCCCTCTTTCTCCCTTTTTTTTCCATTTGTTCCACACCAGAGAGAAGAGAATTATTTTCCATACTGCTTTCATCATGCCTCAATTCCAGCATTTGAGGTCATAAGTATTTTCTGAGCTAAATCTGATCCAGGAGGTCTAGACTGAAAACCGTGCCTATTCTGCTTAGAGAACTATTAGCCACACCAGTGACCAACTCCTAATATTCAGTTATTTTTGTTATTTAGTTACAATATCTTTAACTACTTTGTAATGTACGATATTGAAAAATTTTACTCTGCAACTCTGCTTTTGTATTTTTTCTCAGCTGAACCTCAGCTTTCCAAAAAAGCTAAGCCTGGCCCAAAGCTTTTCAACCTTAAAACTTAGGCAGAACCCTAAGTTTTGGTCATGCTCTCTGCTAATTCTCCACTACCCAAGCACATGAATAAACTTTCCATCCCTGACAATGGGAAGAAAATCTGCTTGCTTACCGAAATAAGCCAGTTTAATGGCACGCCTGTGTGACATGGGATATTTTCCCTATTTTCCCTCTCTTTGCCAGGGTTCCCCATTGAGTCTCCATGACACTTTCTGGGGCTTTCCAAGGTGACCATCAACAGGTCACCTTAGATGCTACGGTTACGGCCTGAGAGCAACATTCCATACAAACACAATGAAGGGCTTTTTCTACTGTGAGGTTAACAGAGCACTGGAACAGGTTGCCCAGAGAAGTTATGGAATCATTGAATCAAGGATTCTGCTTCTCTGGAGATATTCAAGACATGTCCAGATGCCAGCCTGTGCAATCTATTGGAGGGTATCTGCTTTAGCAGAGAGTTGGACTTGATCACCAGTAGTCCCTTCCAACCCATACAACTCCATGATGCTGCGATCCCTGCTGCTCCACTCTTCCACTGTGGAAATCAGCCCCAGGCAAGGGTGGTGCTGGTTGCCTGGTGGCAAACAACTTCAAACTTCTAGTAGAAGCTATATAAAACTGGGCATGGAGTGCCCAACAGTGCCTCAGCAAAAAAAACAAGCAAACGAACAAAAAAAATTCTAATTTTCATTTTCGCTAGATAAAACGATTTCATAGGTCTCCCATATATGAGTGTGCTTATTTATCAAGATTCCTTAACCAAGCATTCAGAAACGTCAGGGAATTGCAGGCCTGAGGATTTTGTTCAGAATCATTTCTGATGTAGTTTTTAAATGATTTCTGTCTATTCTGTGTTATTTCAGTAATAAACAAATGATCACAACATGTGACTGGCAAACCCTGAGCCAAGGGCATTGTTAGAATTGAATTAGTCAAATCTTAGATTAAATAATAATAATAATAAACACCATATATAAAGCCCAAATTTCCGAGGAAGTAGAAGCTTAATTCATTATTTATAAAAGCAGCGATTCTGAAGACTCACAGGGATGATTCTGCTGCAGCTTAGTTTTGTTTAATCAGGCTTTGAATTAATTAACATAATTAGTCACTATAGAGGGGGGAGGTTAACTTGGACTGATTTTATGGAGTCTTTTGTTCTGCTGGTTCAGGTCTTACAGCCTGATTTATATATGGCTGGAGGGGTTTATTTACAAGAGTAATTAATGCTGCATAAAATTGATTACAACCTAATTTTAGCTGCACAACCATGTTGTTGTTTGCTTTTGCCATGAGGAACTGCAGCAACTTCAGATGCAAATCAGCCCAGCCTAATCCTGCAGATGAGCAGCAGTGACTGATGAACTGACGGCCAGGAGCAGCCTGACCATAGTGAAGGGCTGGAATCCTCTCATTTTAAAATGAACGTAAGCAAGGCCAAGAGTTGTGTTAGTAGGACTAAATTCAAAGGTGAGACAAAAGAAATAATGGAACAAATCACAGTGGGGGCATTTCCGCTTCTGCTGCTGTACTGGGACAGCTCTGTTCCTGAAAGTGGAAATAGAAAAGTTCAGTAAATCATAGAATCTTAGAATGGTTCGAATTGGAAGGGACCCTAAAAGGTCATCTAGTTCAACTCCCCTGCAATGAACAGGGACTCCTACAGCTTGATCAGGTTACTCAGAGTCTCGTCCAGCCTGACCTTGAAGGTATCTGAGGATGGGACATCCACCACATCTCTTGGCAACCTGTTCCATTGCTTTATTATAAAATAAATGCTTTTCTTATCTCCAGATTCTCTCCTCTGACTGTGAAGGAACACTGCTTGTGTTCCTTTTTCAAAAAAGAGGAGGCGTGAAGAGTCTTGATGTGGAAATTCCTAGGCTTGGCTTTCCTTATAAATAATAATGAAGTCAAAAGAATTCTAAACATCGGAGGACTCCTGTGTTGCCACCTACATATAGTGTATACAAAATGCACATAGATGGATGTGGAATGGTTAGAAAGAAAGGGATGGATCTTGATGTGGACTACTTATGCCCACAGCAGTTCCCAGCCAATATCAACCTATTTCAGAAATGAGCTATGGTGCAAAGTGTCTGGTACTCAGTGTTGATCTTTCAGGGGACATTTTTATAATCACACCATCAAAACACAATAAGAATCTAATTTGAATTATATGGCCCTGGATGTTTTTAAATAGAGCAGATGTGAAGTTTCTAAACAAGATATCTTTGAGCTTTGGCTTTGAAAAAGAAGGAAGACATTTCACACAGGTAATGACATCTCGTTTGTTCAAAGGCTTAGCTCGACATTTCCAAGAACAGTTCTTTTTTGATGAAAGACTACATGGAAGGAAATGTCATGCAGAAAGGAGGAGCTTGGATTTGCTAGGTTGTTTGGTTTGGTTTCTTTTTCATAAAAAGGAAGAAATGAATATAGTGAAAGAAAAAAAAACACACAACTAAACAACATAAAATTTAACAAAGATATAGCATGTCTCCATAATGTCTAGCATAAAATTACCATTTAAAAATGTATTAATTCATGACCCTCAAATCAGCTTCTTAAGCAAATAAGATTATCTTCATTTTCCAATAAAATATTTATGTTTATGCCTGCAAATTTTCCAGTCTAACAATGTTGTTTTTTTTTCTCCTTTTTCTTTCTTTTGTGCTAGTTCCACACAAGGATTCTATTATCCAGGTGCTACCTGCCTGCATCCCACCCCAGAGCACGAGGTCTGGTGGTGCACAACCCCTCAACAGAGAGCTGCATGTGTATTTGCACTGGGTGAGAAGGAGAAAGAGCAGGAGGGATCAGATCCCTCTGCATGCACCAAGCTGTCCACAGGTGCCGTGCGCTGACTGCAATTTCTCCTTGGTCCACTTAGAGCTAGGGCTGTGTGAATATTATTTGCAAATACATTATTTAGCATATGTTGATCTTCTTCACAGAATATGCTCTCTGACTAATCATCTCTGCAGTAGCCTACCAGCCCTAGCACCATTCACTTATTATTAGTTGAATAATTTATGAGATCA
The DNA here is from genome assembly GCA_013399175.1 of Odontophorus gujanensis. Taxonomy (NCBI): domain Eukaryota; kingdom Metazoa; phylum Chordata; class Aves; order Galliformes; family Odontophoridae; genus Odontophorus; species Odontophorus gujanensis. The sequence goes on along the minus strand of VXAB01002750.1, from coordinate 24,815 downwards.
GCAAAGACAAAATGCACTGAATAATTTATTCAAAGAAAAATTGCTCCCAGTATTTGGTTATCTCTAATTAGAACCTCTTTTCAGCTAGATTACACATATACATGCACGTGCTTGGGCATTCATACACGTGGGCACATGCAACATCACTGTCCCTTGCTGTCGGGGGACCATGGCACGTGTACGCTGCAAAACAGCATGTTTCCAGCCCTCCTGGCATGTTTCCAGTCATCTCATTTCAGCTGCAGATCCTCTAATCTCCGGGACAAGCTACGCATGAGCACCTTGGGCAAGGGGAAGCTTCACTGACCACAGTGAACTGCTAGACAAAGACACCGTCATCTTCCATTGGTTACCTGATTTTTCACAGCTAATTTGGGGGCAGGTATTTCAGGTGAAGTGTCAGCTTTAATTCACAGTCTCTTCAAAGCTGCCCTCATATGGAGCCACATAACCTCGCAGAGTCTGGTACCTCCAGGTCAGGGCTGAGGGCAGCAAAAAGATTTTCCTGACAGTGCAGCTGTTTGCACCGTAGTGAACCACGTGGAAAAACAAAGGGCTATAATTTAGCCAAGATAACCTTTGTGATAACCTTACATGCTGACATAAACCATACACACTGCTCAATCCCAGAAAGGCAAAGACAAACCTTCCATAAACTCACAAACTTCAAAATTTACATAGTGGCATAACCAGGAGCATTCATGGTAGAGAGAGACCCCAAATTCAGGTCCAAACTTTAAGTCCCCTGTGACACAGGGAGTGGAAGGCCATCTCTGATAATATTATATGTGCATCTAATGAGAAAGTACCCTAATTAGGCTTGATGTCATTGTGCACCTCAAAAAAAAGTCTTCTTCTACTGTGTCTGCATCCTCTATTTAGATTGCTGGAAAAGATAAACGAGGCAGATATGAAGAGCAACTCAAACTGCAACGAAGAAAATAAAAGAGCAACCTCAAACTGGTCATCCTGAAGGACAAAGCTGCATCTTCTGTGGTTAATTTGCTTCCAATTATTTTATTTTTTTTATGATTCTGCTTTTGTTAGAGCTCCCAGAGCTGCCCTAATGGAAGAAAAGAAGAGTAATGGAGGTAATTGGGAACATCCTGAATAACCTAATTCTGGTGTCCCTACGGCATGACTAGGCACCTAAAGGATGTCTCCAGGACAATGTCAGCTGGCATGAAGGGCTGCTGCAAAGGGAGCAGAGCAAACTCTCTCTTTCTAAAAGCTTTGTGGCACTTCCATTAAGAAAAAAAATCACTTGGGAAGCATTTCTTTTATGTCTGACAGGTTTCCTTTCTTGCCCTCTATATATGATGTGTTACAGTGAGTAGAGTTCATCCCCTGGTTAATCACCTTCTCTGCTGGCAGGGCACAGACAGTACATTGTTTCACAAATAGGATTCAAGGACCCAAGTGTCAGAGGAAGTCAGTGTTGGGAAGCAGCACCCAGGAGTGGGAGGACAACCCCATGGCTGATCATCTTGCTGGGGCACCAGTGTATGAGACTTCTGTTCCAGCCACAGGTTCCTCAGCACAGCAGTGACCATGCAGGTGCATGAACACAGGAGCATGCCAGAGAAATTGCTGACAACATCTGTGTGTCCAGAGCCATGTCCCAGTACCCCCTTGGATGTCATTCCTCTGGATGCTTTCAGGAAGAATGGGACAACAACTGTGAAGTGTCTAGGTTCCCAGCAAAAGTGATATGTCAGTAAATGGGAGTAACTCAAGGAAATAAATGGCTGGCCCAGGCTGTCTTCAAAACTGCCCTGAATGTTTTGTGAGGGCCCTTGCTTCTATGAACTGACATCAGTAAAATATGAGGAATGGGATTCTTTTAAAATTCCCCACTTGGAAAGCAAATACCAAAGTCACAAGCTGCTGTCACCTTTGGTACCTGCAGGGACTGGCCCCGTCACACACAATTAGCACATGCTGGTCAGAGAAGGACCTTTTCTCCCAGTATTTACTGCTTCTTCTGTCCGATGTCCTCTTGCAGCACTGAGCAGAGACATTGATGTGTCAGCTCCAGGGCTGACACTGCAACAGTGCAGCATAGTTCCTGGACATTAATCATTATTTTTAACACCACATGTATGCCGGGGTATTTTAGTGTGCAAGGAAGTGCAGTGCTGAGTTGGGTCAGAGCATGGAATTTGATTCTTTTTCCATAAAGTGAGGGTTTTGCAAATTTCAGGCTTGGATAAATAATTACTGCCCTTTTTAAAAGGATTTTATTTACAAGAACATCAAATGAAAGTGACAGCAAGTAAATTACCACTGCCTAATTGGGCCTAAAGATAGTTTAGGGGCTGAAATGTCCCTCCATATAGACTGTCAGAAAAAAGAAGAGCATACCAGACACATGCACATTGGCTTTACCAGTTCTTTAATTCTTATTTTTGTGCTAAATCACTGAAGTGTGAAAAACAGGCTATGTTCTTCCCTGCTGCTTTTTCTGTAACCAGATTCTGGTAGGACTTGCAGTTGAAGATGTTTATTCATCAGTAGACACAAAGTTATCAGGTACTGTTTGTTGACTTTGTCAAATTATAGAATCATTAGGGCTGGAAAAAACCACTAGGGCCTGAAAAGACCACTAGATGTTCAACCATCAACCCATTCCCAACATGCCCACCAACCATGTCCTTCAGTACCACATCCAGATGGTTTTTAATTCTCAAAAGTTCTGCTGCTCCAAATGTCTCAGGCAGTGATGGCTGGCTTCAGAGCTAAAAACGCCAGGTGTTGGCTGTTGTGCTTGTGGATAGACCTCATTCCTTGACAGTGAGAGCCCAGAATATCACAGAGGCGCTTGTGCATCCTTGCAGAACTGTCCCTCAAAAGTGGCCAGCACAGGCATAGCCCTTGTCACCATGTTGATGGCTTCAAGGTTTTATGTCACAACAGTTTAGTTCACCAGGACTGAATAACTGCTTGAGAATAAACTTTTAAGCTAAAGGTTCTGCACGTCTTAGAGAATTTTGTTCAAATGTAAGTTCACTTGTTTCTTTGCTTGTTTTTTAAAGACATAAATGGAGATGATTCCTCAAACAATTTCATATTTTTATAATGTGAGGTGCACATTACAAATCTGGAGATAGAAAAACATAGCCCCAACCTCAACATGGCATTGGAAGATGACTCTAAAAAGCACAAGAACATTGAGGCAGCATACCTTATCCCACAGGATTCAGGAAAGGGCACTCTGTGACTGAATTACATGAAAAAGGGCTCAAACACAGAAGAAAATACATCTAGGTTAACACGGAAGTTGTTCCTTTTAAAGATGTAGAGACTTGCTAGATTTGAGTTATCAGCAGAAGCCAAACTTGTGAAATTTATCTGCTCACTAGGAAAAAAAATGAAGTATCATTCTAAAAAGAATGCTTTAAAAAAAAGGAATAATACTTTTTTTCTATGGAGTTTTATTACAGAAAGGGGCAATTCTGCACATATTCTATCTACTTTTATGAATAAATGTGTTAAGCTTGAGAAGCTGGAGTCCATTGTATGGCTCCACAGTCACATAGCACAAGTCCCTATTGCTTATGCAGCTATGCGATGTGTTATTATACAGTAGAAATGTAGCAGAAATGCAATGAGCTCTCTCAGAAGGTCTGCAGATGAAAGCTAAATTTTAATATTTTTTTAACCTCGCTTTTATTATTGATTTCCAGTGTTTTAAAAAGAAGGGAGGAGGAGAGCGAAAAGCAAGGCATGATAGAAAGCTCAATTTTTCAAATGTGAATTCAACCCTGAAATCTTACTGAAACTGGTGAGCTTGTTGTGCAGCTCAAATGTGGAAAGTTTCCTGAATCCACAAAATCAGGCTTTGGGGTGAACAGAGGGCAGAACTGATGGAGAAGCAAGATAATACATGTCCATACCTGCTGGAACTTGTGATCTGGAATGACAGCTGCGATACTTTGAATGCTTTTCACCACCACTTTTGCAGGGTACAGGGGCTCCTGGATCTGTTTAAAGAGAAGTCCATGACCTGTACCTGACCTATCTTCAGATCACCATCAGCCTGCACAGAGAACGAGGGACTTTGCTGTTGCAGTGCAAATTGTTAAATATTACTGCATTCTCTGGGGAATAAACATAGGCATGCTTTGCTGTTCCTGCCAAAATACACTGTGGTTTTTCCGTTGATCACCAGAGGACAAAAATGAGAATTTCATCCTTCTGCTCCAGGGATGGGGCAGGGCAGCATCTATTACCTCTCTATGAAACCCATTGCAGTGCTTCGCTATCTTTATTGTAAACTCTTTTACATCAAATCTAAATTTCCCATTTTTGTTGGAAACAATTTTCCCTTGTCCTGTCACAACAGACACTGTTAAAGAGTCTGTCCTCTGTATTACACATCTGTCCATAGTTCACTTGAGTCAAATTTAAGCCTGGCAATGAGGAATTGGTACGATCCCCAAGAAAAGAACTCTGGACATACAAGCAAAGAACAGACTCCTGAGCCTCAGAGATCTCTGTGAGCTTCAGTGGAAGTAAGATTCTTGGTGCAGATATACCTTTTAAAAACAGAATAGAAGACAACATGGTTTACAAGGTATTAAACGAATCTCACTCTGTACTACCTATTAAAATACAGTCACTTCTAATGGTTCCTACAGATTCTTTGAACACATGCATTGGACAGTTTCATAAGGATTTCAAGTAGCTGTTAAAGCACAGGAAAATCAAAAGGAATTTCATGCAGTGGATATAGACTGCAATCTTTTCTCTTGCTTCTTACAGTACAGTATTTTTAACTTCATAGAATCACAGAATATCCTGAGCTGGAGGGGACCCACCAGGATCACTGAGCGATGTCCAAACACAGCTTGAACTCTGGCACTCCTTATGCTACCTTCCTCCTTTCTTTAGAAACTATACACTGAAACACAAGTGAATATATATCCTTTTATTATTATTATTATTATGAAACACTGCTTATTGTAAAAGAGAGGAAGTCTTTAGAATATTTCACTGTCTCTAGTTCCTTAGGCTATAACTAAAATGCATTTTCAATGCAAATCAGGGGACGTAAATATTTACAAATTTTGTTCAGTGCCTTATTTTATTCCCTTGAAGTACAAGAGGATCTGGTAGAAAATAACAATTTCTTCACATGTAGCTTCAGCATTTTCATTTACAGGGAGAAAAGCAAAACATGGTTTTCCTTGCAATCACAAATACAAGACTGCACGTGCATGAATAGCTGAGAAGGTGATGCATGATTTTTAAGTGATGAAAGGCACTGGGCCAGTATTCTGTGAAGTTTGCCAGACAAATTCAGTCAGGGCTCCTTCTCCCTCTATTTGTGCTCCTCACGTGTCTTGCACTGCATGATTTATTTATTAAGAATATTAAGCTTCATTCAGGTTAGTGCTGAAAAAGTGGAAAGCAATATATTTGCATTGTAATTTCTTGCTGTTCTCACTTGCTGTGTCTGCAGCTTGCTGTTATGACAAATGTACATAGCCAGAGAAGCTGTGCAAGCAAAGAGGCATATAATAAAGTTCTGCTAAAGAAAAGCTCACTATTGTGTATGAGAAGGTATACTGGAATCAGTGCTAACAGCTTCCTTGGAAAGAGTGTACATGGTAAATATTTCTAAGAAGTGCCTAGCGGATAGATGCTTTGACTCACAGGAGATGGCTGTAGCATGCGTGACTCCCATTTGCTGATACCTCTTGGATGAGACAAGCAAAGGTTTCTCACTTACTGAGCACAAGGAAGATGTCGGTTCCAATGCTTTCATTGCTTGTAACGTAATTCTGAATCATATTCTATTATTTTTCCCCTTAAAGCACTCTCACTTGCAGCTCTGTGAACCTACCTGAATTCAAGCTTTCATTTTTCACTAGGAGGAATTTCACGGTTCTCACGTGTTATGGAGGAAATCTCTAAAATATAATCCAAACCTGAAAAAAATGAAAGGAAAAGGGAAGGGAAGGGAAGGGAAGGGAAGGGAAGGG
>VXAB01002750.1:0-18617 GCA_013399175.1 Odontophorus gujanensis | reverse complement strand
AAGGAAAAGGGAAGGGAAGGGAAGGGAAGGGAAGGGAAGGGAAGGGAAGGGAAGGAAACTGAACGAATGCAGCCCACAGGTGCCTCTCTTTTCCAGGAAAATGGGATGGTTGCCTCCAAACTACCTGTTGGAAATCACATGGGACATCCACATCCTAAGTCACACCTTGAGTGCATCCATTACTCCAAGGAAACTATTCACATGAGCTCATGGATTATGCCTCTTTTTATTTTATTTTTTCTAACAGATCTCTTGGATCCAAATCTCTTTTCTTAATGGTATAACCCATGGGTGTCCAACCTTTTGGATTGCCTCCCTAGACAAGAGGAATCATCTAGGGCCACATCTATGAAGACTGCTCCAAAAGTAATGACTCCCATTTCCTTCCATGGAAACTATAACCAATACAAAGAGCACAATAATACTATTTAATAGAGCAAATTCTCAGCTACAAATCACTCTTTTTCAATATAGTCACCATCAATAGCTGTACATTTTCACCAGCAATGAACAAGAGCCTGCTTGCCACACTCATAACAATCTGCACCAGTGGAGGTGACCTACTGTTGCTGTCACTGCTGCTGAAGCATACCACCCACTGCCTCACTGTGCTCATATCCACTGTTTGGTCTTCTTAAATGTTCAGCATGCCTCGATGAATGTCTTTGGATGCCATTATCTCCACGTGGAGAAATTCAGTGACACGTCTGTGCTTTGTAAGAACTTCCAGTCAGACGCCATTTTGTCAGGCTGCCCCTCTGCTCCCATCTGTCACACAGCAACAACATGTAATGCAATACTGGTGTTAAGGTCCAACCCCTACAGTCATACCGTCAACATCTTGCTTCTGACAGCGTGGGCCAATATCATAAAATGGGAGGCATTACGTTTAGAGCAGCCCTCGTAAAATATATTATAGTTAATTTATGTAAGTGAAAAAACCTTAATTTTTAATTTTTTAATGAAAATATATGAGAAAGAGAATAACAAACAAAAAAAAAATAATAATGGGATATATGACCTTTTGTTGTTTACAGGACTGTGTTTAGCCAACATATCAAAATGCATAAAATATTTTGTCACAACTTGAGTTACCACTGCACTGTGTCCATGTCCAGGTTTCAGCCCAGACAGTGTTAATGGTGCACTGATGTTTGGTTGGTGCTGAGTGGCAGCTGTGCACTCAGGGACAGGTGGGAAGAGCTGCTGCCACAATGGCACAGGGCAGACACTGGGCCGCAGTGTGGACGTGCCTGGGAAAAATCAATATCATAAAGCATGACCACAAGAAACAGTCGATAAAGCCCTGTTTGAATGCAGCACAAGGAAGATTTTCTTTTCTAGACATCTAGGAAAAAGGTTTTATTCATTTTGTTTTCTCCCTTTCACAGTGTTTCAGTTAGTAAAATTGTTAGTATTATCCAGATGCAATTCACAGAACATTATCAGATGAAGGACTGGTGGGGCACGTGTACACCCCAACGTCTTGGCCTTGCTTTTTCACGTAGTAGTGTACATCAGTGAAATCACTATACAAAATCTGGGCAAGATCGAAATCAAGTCTACATGTAGTGACCATTATTAAAGGAAAAACTCAAGTGCTTCCTTTCCATTATATCACAGCATTGTTTGCCAAGCAGCATGCCAAGTCGCTTTCAGGAGCGTGATTAATACCAACAGAGTTCCAATAAAGCTTGCAAAGTGCACAGCCCTGATCTCCCTGGAGAGTCAGCAACAACAACGAGTAAAGCCTAAATGATGCTGTTCTTCATCCTCCAGTCACCAGGGGCTTCCTGCCTTTTCCTCATTTCTGAGTATTAATCTTCATTTCTTTTCCAGAACGATGACATTTCTCAGCAGTGAATATTTTTATCAACCTGTGACTTACACAAGGCACCAGGCGCTCATTTCAAGAATCCAATGAAAGAGTTTTGCCTTGGATTGCTACTTCTATTTCTTTACAATCTGTTTATTCTCTTATTCACACACTGTTTTCTAATTTGCTGTTTGTCTGTTTTTGTTTTTATTTTTTTTTCTGCTGTATATAACAACCCCAGGCTCCTTTGCTGGGGCAAAAGGATTCCTTTCTAAGATACATAAGTTATAGCGCATATCTGTAATGCACAGCACTAGGTGCAGGTCCCTTCGCAACCTGGGTAGCAGCTAGCTAGGTCATCAGTTTTCAGTATAAGGAGGCAACAGCAAGTGTAGATTTGTGTTAACACATGGCCAAATCCAAACGTTTTTACCGAGGCAGAACTACCAAGGAACAAATTATTGTTTACACAAACACTTCTTTATACCAATCCAGCAGTGGAAAGAGACCTTACAGTGGCTACAAGGACATGCTTGCTGATCAAACTAGAATTTAATTTTATAAAGGGTTCTAATACCAGCATCTAACTGCAGTGTCCTGGGAAGCCCCACATTTTCACTGGAATACAGTAAGGAACCAAGCTCTTAAATCATCAGAAATATAGATCTGGGAGAATAAATACAATTCCAGTGTGGTTTTATTGTCAGCAAAGTCTGACATGATGCAAAATACTTAAAGTGGAGTTGAATCTAATGCATTAGGACATTAATTGGTCATGTGGAGGTGATGAGACACACAGGTTGCATTGTTTCACTGTATACACAGACTTTAAGGGAGTGTAAATGAGTAAAGAGAACTGCTGGTTTTGTACAGCACCATCCACTGTCCATCCCTGGAGGCAGAAAATGAGAGATGACGAGCCAAGAGACTGATCTGGCATGGCAGATCCATCTATGCCACAGGAAGAACAGTCACTTCACTAGGAATTGGCATCATCTTTAATTGTGTGAGACCTGTCACTGGCCATTCTAAGTACAGACTGATTTACAAACCATGCAGCCTTCTCAGCCGGCAAGACTACCTCTAACTTGTGATCTCAGACCTCTGTAGGAGAGATACTGAATTATACTGACTCTATTGTAACCTGCCCTTTAGAGTTACCAGACAAATAATTTCTCTGCACAGCTCATCTTCTGGCCCTCCCACCTAGCAACTTTAATTTTATAAAAGTTATTTGAGAAAACAGCCATTGATGTTGGATGAAGGATCATGTTAATCATAGAATCCGTAGGGTTGGAAGGGACCTTTAAAGGTCATCAACTCCAACTCTCTTGCAACGAACAGGGACATCCACAGCTAGATCAGGTTGCTCAAAGCCTAGTCTAGACTGGCCTTGTAGGTGTGGGACAGTTTTGCAGCTCTCAGAGCTTCAAATTGTAGAGGCTTTTCCTGTGCAGGGCTTTATTATATAAGCCCTAAGATCAAACAGGCACCAGGTGATACCTTGCAGGACAGGGTTACTGATATCACACCCTTCAAGCAACCTGCAGCTGCTTTTTAAAACATCACCAACACAGGTCAGCACAGCAAAAGGGCTCAATACACCCCATTCTCCTCAGAGCACCCCGTGGCAATTCTTCTAGTGTTTGCCTTGCAGCATATGGCACAGCAGCCTTCCTCCCAGAGGTGTTGTTGTCAATATTATAGTCGTTATTTTCTAATTGGAAATCATTAATCATATCCATACTGCCTTGCAAGAACAGAGTCAGTGGGTACTCTCCCTGTGCAGCTTAAACATCCAGAAAAAGATAGCTTTAAAGTCAGATATTGATATGTGTTATTTCACATTGATATCTACGTTGAGTTAGATATATCTAATGTATTTCTGTAGTTAATGCTTATGTATGCAACACTTTGGTTTCCCACTTGTCCTGCAGTGTCTACATTACAGAAAAGGAGCAGGACTGGGGCCAGCTCTAGACTGTTGTCCAGAAACAAATCACTTTTCCAAGGGCTTCAGGGGTCAGAATACCCTCATCCTCCATTTGACAGAGAATCCTGCTTGGAAAAGTAGGAAAGTATAAAAGTGGGAGTCCGTTGCAGCCCATTCCCAGACCAACACAATCATCAGAGAGACACATCCTCCTGTAGCAGATGTTCCAGTATTGAGAACAAGAAATTCTGTCATGGAAAACTGAAGAACAGGCTGCCCATTTGCCCATGGGAAGGACTTTTCCAAACTCTAATCTGTAACTACCTGCCTTAGGTCACGTAGCACAGTGATTTATATCCCATGACTCTATCAAATGTAACACACTGACATTATCTGTCAAAATGGTTAATCCTTCTTGACATCTAGGCCCTACTGTGGGACAGATCCTGGCACATTCCAGCTGCTTTGGGACATTCTGTTCATCTTCAGTAACCAGAAATCAGAATTATTCTGGAAGATGTGGAATTTCCAGGTGGTGTAGATGCAACTGTCCTTCCCATTACTCCACACTAGCATTGCTTGTGCCCTCTGTACACCCTGCTGGGATTTCTGCAAGAAACAAAGTTGTACAATGTGGTCATTCTCTGCTTTATTTTTGCCAGTAGGTTGTCAAGGAGAAAACAGAGGGAAACAAAAAAAAGGCCTATGATAGATCCATCTGAAATTGTGTGGCTACACACATATGTGTGGTTTAAAACTTTGCCTAAATGAGGAAGCTCTCCCCCACAATGAGACGAGCCTCCCACACAGACATATAGAATTGACTTTGCTCAGTGGAAACATCTGCAGGTAGGTGGATTAAATAAACAAGAGATTGAACTGGGAGGAGAGAAAGTAGAAAAGGATAGGAAGGAAGCAAAGCTAACAATTAGGAGGAAAGAGCTGCTTCTGTGGAAGCTGAAGTGGGAGGGCTGTGTACAGAGAAACATTTGTTTGGGTTGTCAAGAACAGAAGATAGAAACCACGGCAAAATGTTTGCGTCTGACCAGGACTTTTCTATCAGTTCATCACAGAACCATCGTATCTTCTGAAGTCAGAAGCAGATTGATGGTTCCACTTCAAGTCATGTTGAGTCCTGGCACCCCAGAAGCTTCCCAGCATGAGCACATACACATACATGCACATGCACTCATACATGAACAAGCAAACAATGTGTGCACATGCGCACAGAGTGACAGGAGAATGTTCAGAACTGCATTTTGCTTCTCAGGAAAACTATGGTTTACATAATGGACTGTGAAAATAAATCTGCACAGTCTGCACTGGTATCAAATATCTATACCCACAGCTACTTGGTAGCCACCTGCCTTGGCTGCTGAATACCAAGCAGAGCACTCTATCTGCTAGCTCGATTTGCAATTCTGCTCACCCTGAGTTGAGAAGAAGCAAACACTATCAGAATGACAAGCTGATAGTAACAATACTGCAGCAATACACTATGTGAGTAAGCAAAGGAGAGAAAGAAAGGGCATTTCCATATGAGACTGAAGTACGATGCTGACATTATCACAGTCCAGAGAGAGGGCTGAAACCACCCAGCTTATTTCATTTTAAAACCTTAAGTTTCTTCAGATTTCCACTCCCAAAGGCGAGCAGTCAATTTCTTTGCTTTATGAATAATTCAGCCTTGCTTTGTATTTACTACTTCAGATGGCATCTCCACCTTTGCATATAACGGTTCATATGTTATGTGCAGTAATACAGTTCACACAGTATATGTGCAGTATATCCTCTGTGTTCTGGAAAATATTTTCCCCTTTCTTATTACAAAACGTTTGTAATTTTCTTCAGTTTCTAGATCAAAGCTATCGAAGCCTTTCCAGGAACAGTGTTGGGCTTTATTTAGCCCTTGGATACAGATCTATCAGCAGGTCACCAAAGGTTTCAGGATCAAATGTTAACGCTGTTTGGGAGGACAGCCACAAGTTACTGAGCATTTCAGCACAGGAAAGAGGAAGCAAAGAGAGACTCAAATCAAATCCAGGATTTCTTGTTATCAGTAAGACAAAATCAAATCTCTTTACAACACTGCCAAAAACTGTGAGTGAAGGAACATGGAAAGACATATAGTTTAATGGAGGTGTCCGTGAGGTCTATGAAGATATCCCTGTAAGTTTTTGTGGTCTTTGGTTCTGACACAAAATGCACACAAAAAGAAAAGGACCATGCAGAACTCAGTGGAGAAATGAAACAGTACCAGGGCAGACTGAAAGGTTAGTTTTAGAGATCCACCTTGCTGTGTCAGCTTCTCCAAAATGCAGATTGGAGGGAAGTTTCCTATCCCAGGAGTAAAAAGCTCTGAAAATGAGGGAGTCAGAACCGAATCACCTCAAAATTTGGGAGACATTTGAATCTGAGATTGTGTATACCCTAAATATAAATAAGAGGTGCAGTGAGAGAAGGGGCTCCCTCTGTAACCTGGGCATTTAGTGCTGAGCACAAGCTGAAGCAAACTGAAAATCTGAACCAGATTCCAAACTTTGTGCTCAAGCTTGAAATTAAATTTCACCCCACTAAGTTCCAGCTCTTCCAAGTGTGAAATAAACCTCATTAACTGAGCCAAGCAGATAAAAGGGAGACAGACACCCTTCTTATGCCAGGCTGCTGCTGACAGGATGAGAAGCTACTTGTGTAACGTAAGTGTGGTTTATTCTCTGTGCAAACAATAAAACAAGTCTGTATTGCCATTTTAGGTGATAATGTAGATACAACTTGCAAAGCTCTAGTCTAAGGGTGTCTCTTTCTCTCTTCTCACATCAAGACCATGGCCACCTTGTAGGAGCTGAAACTTGCCTGAACCTCGATATATGACCTGGATCAAATTGCTTTCCCCAGAAGCCCAGTCCATAGAAGTTCAGATAAGGATCTACTATTGCTGTCCATAAGTTTAGGGCTGGTTGCAGCATGCTTGAGAACTTGTCCTGAGCAAAATGTGGCAAGGGGCCAAGGGTATAAAAGCTCCAGACAACCAGGACAGAAAAAAGCAGGACTTGGAGTGAGGCATCCCTGAGAGCAATAATGAAAAGCTAACCTTCCTTCCTTCCCAATAAATAACACAATAAATGCTATTTGTAGTGCTCACAGAACTTCCTGAGGCTGGGATATACCCACTGGATGTTCATGTAATGCAGATAAATAAGTAGGTATCAGAATAAAGGTCAATTCCATTTTTGTTCTACCCTAGGTTTACACAAGAGTGTGTCAGTATGCAGATGGTGGCTTGACACAGCCATCCTGGTCTGTGCTTTAAGAGTGCTCAGTCCTGTCCCCCAGAAGCAGGCATTCCTTCCTTTTACACATGGAAGGGTGCAGAGCAGAGTTCAGGAGCACCAGGGCACCCAGAGGTGGCTCCCAGGAGCTGTCATGGGACAAGGGCTGCCTGCCAACCAACAGCTGTGCCAACAGGGTGTGAAAACATCCAGAAAGTATGTGCTGTGAAACTATGGCTTCGTCATCAAGGAATGTCAGAAAGCAAACACAGAAAACCCTTCCACATAGTTTACCCAAATATATAGCCTAGGAGGAGAGAATTTTATGTGACTGGAAGAGCTTTTTCTAGTGTGAGGCCATAGTAAATATGAGAAACATGAGTTAGAGTCATGAGAGAATATGAGGAAATCCCTCTGGAGCAGCAGGAGGTCAGGCTCTGTTTCCTTGGACACAGACCCAAACACAGGGTGTGCACTGGTGAACTCGAGAGCAGATGTGGCCTGGGGGCTGTGCACTGACTGGGATGGATGCGACTGAGCACCAGTACCAGTGCATCCCTCATACCTCTCTGAGAGTTCTCCTGGGCTCCTGCAGTGCATGGTTTATGATCAGTGACTCCTCAGGCCCTCAGCAAAAAAAAAAAAAAAGAAAGAAACATAGCTGCTTCACGCATCAGTGACTTCACAAAGTGAAATTCCTCCTGCAGATGGTTCTGTGCCCTATGTTATATCACACCACTAGCAGGTGGGATAACATAACACTGGGTCGATCTTCTTATCAAGACATTTGGGACAGTAATGTTTTCCAAGATTCCTTCACTCAACTTCAGGTAGTGGGAACTGCAAGCCTCAGAAAGCCAGGTGCTTAGGTATGTAATTCAGGGACCAGACTGGTGCAGTGAATCAGAAACAATGCAGGAAAGGACCTTGACTCTGGTTACCATGAATGAGAGGAAGCTGGAATATGTGGCTCAAGCCCTTCAGGAGTGTATGCTCTGACCTAACTGAAATCTCCCAGGACGTGTGAGCTCAAGACAAAAGAAATAGACAATCTATGTCCATCTCCTCCTGCAGGGTGCATCTGGCATTTATATAAAAGGGTAAATTGTACTCAAATAAAGACCTTCTGCAAGCTAATCTGACAATTCCTGTTTCTTTGTGTAAGAAATAAGAATACCTACTAAAACAGTCACATGGGATGGAATGGAAACTAAAAAACGTGTCATTAAAACTATTTATCCACAGCAGCATGTTACCACAAACTTCAGCTAGGGTGAAAAACAGAGCAATCTGCTCTCAGGTAATTTGAGCACAAAAGCTAAGCACAGCAGTTGACGATTATATTTTCCATGCCTCTCTGCATGCTTTTTAAGGAATTTGTAGTGTTCCCGTCATTCAGCCTTCTCAGCTTCCCTCTGTCTAAGCAGCACTGCAGTGTCACTGTCTCACCCTGCCTTTGGGACTCTCTCCCATTCCCTTCCAGGGCTGACAGAAGGCTGCCAGAGGAGAAGGTGTGACAAACTAGGACCAAAATGTGAGAGCCCTGAGCAGATGCCGTTGTTCAAAGAACAAAAATTTGCCAGAACCCTTATTAAAAGGTCTTCACAGATGTAAATGAAACATCATTTGCTACTTCTTTTTTTTAAAAAACTGCCACCGTGGCAGTACCCACACTTCAGAAGAGTGCTCTTGGGCTGATGCCAGCAAGACCTGCAGATGTCAGGGTGATGCTCATGCAATGGATGCGCTGAGCTGTGCGTCTTCCTAGCAGGAAGGATGCTCAGAGCATGCTGTAGTTAAGACCACTCCCACCAGAGAACAGCTTTCCAAAATGGGAAATTTTTGCTTTCCATCTGTCTCACTCAAACCCTGTTTTGAAACACGAGTCTGCCAAAAGCCATGGTGCTTCTTCCTCAGACTGAGTGTGACTGAGCCACCCTCTGCCCCAGCTATTCGTTTGGATTTTCAGAGCACCCAGTGCGCCCAGTGGTGACTATGCTACCAGCATCCCAAAGCTGGCCTCGTAGTCCCCCAGTAGGGGGAAGTGTAGGCACTCAAGAGAGCGTGGCATCACTCAGTCCCAAAGCATTCTCAGGCTTTGCCAGGAGCAGGTCACTCATGCAGGAGAGCAAGAAACAATCAGCTAGAAAACCACAGCATCTGCTTTTACAAATGAACACTTTCAGATTTAGATGCCCCAATACAGTTCCTCAGTTATCTGCGGGGTCTTTCTTATTCCTCCTCCGTGGTAGCTGTTACTTCTTTGTTTTTTCCACGTCCGTTTTCTGGCCACTGTTTAGCAGTCAACTAGCTGGGAGCTGGAGAACATGTTACAGGCATTTTCCCACAGCTTTATTTCTGGAGAAGTACCAACAGTGACTCCCTACAAATGCACCGTGAGTTTGACAGGCAGATTGGGTATATGCTTTCACAGAGTTGGCTCCTATTAATTTTTCTCTTAATTAGTTACATGAAATCCCAGTTAAGTTTCATTTCAGGCTTATTCTCTATTTGAGTGTGAAGGTATCATTTATTAGGTATAACCAGAAGTATTTTAAAGCTGGTAAGTTTTTATAAACCTTTCAGAAAACAAGAGATAGATCTGAGGACAGCCTGTGTAAGGTATTTATGTTCAGTAAGAGAGACGTGCAGCTTCTGTTTTTAATAACTGTAGTGTTATTAGAGGTCTTTCAGTTTGCTAGGATATTAGCAAGGGTTTATTTTGATGATGATATATTGACAGTTTATATATTTGACAATCTGTTTTGAAAATGAAATGTTGGTTAGATGAGATGTACAACTATGTGCAGGCAGACCTTTATGTGTTATGCACAGATGACAACAATTTCCCCTTTAAAAGAGCATCTGGCCCTTGCCAGGGCACAGCTAGAACCGAAGTTAAGGAACGTTTCTAGGGGCATTTTAGGAACCTTTCTTTAGAGGTGATGATAATGATTCCCTATTTCAGCCGTGGTGGCCAGATGTCTGAAGCTGCTGGAAGCCTTGTTTAAATTACCTGTTTCTATATGCCTACATTTTCAGAAGAATGGATCAAATTAATCATATTATTAAAACAATAGTGAGGGAACTGATGACTGCAAGCACAGGGCATTGGTCCAGGGAGAATTAGATAATTAATGGTAGTTGCTATAAAATGACTTGGGCACACCTGCTAAAATGGGGAGGCCAAAGCAATATTTGCTTTGACACATTTTTGTGGGAGAATGCTTGGAAAACAGAGGATATTGTAACATTACTAGTTGATGCAATTTTAAGTCTGAATTGTCCACAAATGGATTAAATTTCACTGAGCTGTTAATACATGATACTTATGTGTATCCAATTAAGGCTATTAAAAACAAGAATGTTGCAGATACTATTTCCAATGTTAATTAATTGACATAGTATCAGTTAGAGAATGTCTCCCCAGAAGCTGCCTGGACCAGTCCCTGCTAGCAATGATTTATAGCAGCTTGGACTGCTGCTATGGAAATTTTAAAGTCTGAACTGCTGCTGCAAGCTTATTCTTTAGCAATGAAATTAGGATAGAATTCTACGCAATTTGTCAGGAATGAAGTAACAAAATATTTCTATTTCAATAATGATGTTGTTTTAGACTGTTGCAAGGATTTTCAAGTCAAAGCCCAAAGGATGGCAGTGATGGTTTTACTCGAAGCAAGCAGCGGGTAGCTTCTCTCAGCTTATTAATTTCAATGGTTACTGGGAGAAAAAAGAAAAAAAAGTTGCTAACGAATGCACAAATTTTTTTCAGCATGAGGTGGGAGGGGTCCTGCACTTTGCCAAATACCAAGAATTTGTATTAAGAGTCCACAAATTGGGAAATATTGGGAAATACATGAAAAAGTCTGGATCGGGAAAGAATGCTCGTTATAATGGGTGGGGGGATGACGGACAGATTTCTTTTTAACCCAATGCCTTTTTCTTTTGAGGAAAAGTCACCAGCTATCTAGGGGATGTTCTGATCAACATTGAGAGCTTTATTCACAGTTACAGCTTTGAGATATAAGATTTGCTTATTTCTGAAGATCTTTACATAACAGAACCTGTGGTATACATTTATGGTCAAGAAGAACCTTTCTTAAATATGCAGATGAAAACTGTTAGGCAAAGCTGCAAGTGTGAAATGCATCGGTCACAAAAGACAGATTTGTAATGGGTTCTGTATGTAAAACACAGATGAATGTAAGAGGATTAGAATACTGATTCAGTCAAATATAAATGAAGGAAATAAATCATTTACTTAGTTGACCGTAGCTAAGACAGCAAGCTAAATATTTACAATTTAAGAACAAAAAAATCAATTCCTAATTTCATTACTTATTAAAATAATTCTAAAATAATTACACTTACATGTAAGTAGAGGTATATGTGGTTATTTATTGTTTAAAATACAACAAAGACGAAGAGAAAAGTTTGGCAACTACTAAGCTCTCATTCAGTAAGCTCTAAGCATGTTGTAGGGGTATAGGCTATGATTTAATCTGCAATATTAACAACTGATTGAATAGAGATGATGTTAGTAGCAGAATTTAACAGTGACATGTTAGTTAAAACTGATTACCATTACAGGACCAACAGAACTGATCACTGAAGCTGTAATAAATTTACCTCCGAAAGAAAGGTTGCTTATCAGTGTGTAACATTGCTGCCAGCACAGCAAGGTTTCTACCACCTGGAAGATCTTCCAAAGCAACCTTGCATGAACCCCCAAAGGAGGAAGTGGAAGCAGTCTTTTATTTTTTATTTTTGTCACAGTTTGAATCCAATTAATGTATAAGGCACCTCAACAGTTGCAAAAGATGTGTTACACTTCTAACAGAGAGTTAGGGATGCTGTATTAATGGTAGGTTCTGCACAACTAACTCTTGCTACCACTTCAGGAAGTAAATCCACTGGATTTATATTTTTATGGGATTCCCATTAAGTCCTGTGCTGTTTTCACTGGCTTTGTATTTAAGGACCTTATGTAGATCTAAATCTGGTTTCTGGAATTTAGAGAGGGATTGCATGTCTCAGTTGTAGTAAAATTTAATCCTGAGTCAAAACTTAGAGTGCTGTCAGATTTCAGCAGAGTATGGGCTTCACCCCATTAGCTAAGTGGTGTCAGAAAATTGCTCTCACCCCTTCTCCCTAAAGAAGCTTCTTCTATTGCATTGAATTGCTTTAATCGATTGTGCTCATCTAGACAATGCAGGAAGAAACACAAGGCTTTCTTGGCTTAATTAACAAAATCCTGCAAGTACATACTTGTATTGCTTTAACAATTATGAGTTGCTCCTCTAGAGAATCAGTTCCACTTATTTTTTTCACTTTTTTGTGTGTGTGTTTTTTTTTTTTTTACTTTACTTTCCAGCACAGACAACCTTGTCTGCTCTTTTGTTGATATAGAAGGGCATCCTACATTCTGGGGAAACAACTCATTCACACAGTAGTAGAAGTGCTCCATTTGTGCTTTGAGCTCAGCAGGCTTTTCTTCTCTTGTTAAAAAACTCATTTTCCTCCTATTGCAATGGACTGACATTGGCATGACCTTAGAAATAACAGCCAAAGAGCTTTGCTGGCATACACTCCATGCTCCTTAAAAGGAAAAGAGGTGTGAGAGCTTCCAAGCTGCCTGTGTAGGACAACTTGTGCATCTGGCAAATGCTCCTGGACCCCTTTTCCTCCTTGCTCCAGCTGAAGCGTGGTCAGTAGAGAGATGATGTTCATATACACATGCCAGCTGTGTGAGGAGGCCACCATGCTGTTAGGAGGCCACCTGCCAGGTCTTGGGGGTCAGGTACCAAACATCACACCTGGCACAGCATCAGCATCCATGAGAGGGATCAGACCAACCTGGGCATGGTGCCACCATAACAGATGGGCACATGTGCATGCATCCAAGCAGATGAAAGCAGAGTACCTAGTTTCACATGCAGCTGCAGAAAAGTTATGAACTTAATTCTGCACTCATTTATGCCTGCTTTGGAGACATTTAAAATACCAGAGTGCTCCAAAAATGCTTCCTGTGCACAAGGATCATGGTGCTGGTGACTCCTCACCACCATGCTCAACACCAGCTCATCACTGCCCCATGTCCCAATAGGCAGCACAAAGGGACAACTGAGGATGGATAGGTTTACGGTCTCCACCATGAATGCCTTGGGTCCCTGCATGGCAGAAGAACCTGCAAATCTGTGAGAAAATCTGGTTATGAGGCAGAGGAAATTGGAGCAGGCTGGGTGAGGGCCCTGATTACCTGTGGGATCTGATTTAAGAATTCAGCAAAGTCTGCTGAAAAGCACGTCTGCTTCATTTGCCTTCAACCTCCCTTCCAACTGGTATGAGTTTTGTGTGACAGCAATGGCCAGGAAACTAGATAAGATCATCAAACATACTTTATATAAGTCATCATAACAATGTGCTGTCACTAATAACCAAAGCTACAGACTCAAAGCCATGCCTGTTCATTTCAATCAGCACATCAGTTTGATGGTGTAAAGCTTTCTTATTTGGTTGTAATTTAAAAAAGTATGAAAAAAAGGAAGCTTCTTCATAGACCCCAAGTATTTTCATACTTTTTATTTTCCAAAAAAATATTATGAAAGAGAACAGCTCCAAGGTGAAATTAGCTCCAAGGTTATCTCTAAATGAAGGTGAAACAGGCAAAAGGACAGTCATGAAAAATGATGTGCATGGCCAGAGATAGAATTGCATTTTGGGAACTGAGATTCATTCACTTGATGCATAGATATGTTTAAATTTAGGCTCAGATTCTTTCTTCAGACGCTCTTCAACAATTGCCTGTGAAGTAAAAAGACTATGTCTGTATTTGTGTTTGTAGGTAGAAACAAAAAGATGTGATTGACTTGATTCTTAAGTTTATTACTGTAGACATTTTTTACTTTCTATTTGTTTTCAAAAATATGCACATGCAGTTTCATTGCTTAGCTAAAGGTACACGACCTTAAATCCATGTATCATTGGGGATAGGTCCTTGCAAGCAGCTTACCAGCTGCCTGGATTTGACCATGAACTACAGAGATCATCCAGCCTACTTTGTAGAGCATCCATGTGAGGCAGCTTGGACACCTCCATCTCAGAAAACTGCAAGGTGAATGCATGTTAAAGTAAAAAAAAAAAAAATTCTACAGAAAGCTACCTTAGGCCTCAGATGTTCTGAACTTTATGAGGGTTTGAAGAAAAAATATATATATATATATTCCAAAGAGGTAATAAGTAGCTAAGAGATTTTCTGTCATGAAATGTTTCACAAGTTGAAAAATGCTAGTCTTACGCTTTTAAGACAGAAATATTCTGTGGCTTCAGAAAAATGTAGCACATCATTAGTGGCTAAAGGCTTAATACTGCATTGCAGACCCATCTTCTCAAAATATCTTGGCACAGACCACATCTACTGGCTCATGCAAAGCCATAGCAAGATGTTAGCCGTAAAGACATTCCCCCATGCTCTTGTCCTCTAACTGCTGTGATGTGCTCACTGCGATGACAGACATCTAGTGTGCCTTTTTTTTGGCCCCTTTACTTACCCAGCTTTGTGATTACATGATACCACTACATTCAGAGGAAAAGCAATATTAGGAAGAAGTTGAAGGCAATTGCAACTGATTGCAGTAACACAGCAGCTGCAGCACCTGATGACCAGGACTCTTGCAGGTCAGGGATAGTTTTCATTGAACATAGCTCAGCACTATCAGTTCATGTCCTTTCAGCCACATCTGTGTACACAACAGAACAAACATAAATCGGGAGCTTCGTAGATTTTTTTTTGGATTATCAAAAGAAAGCTACTTTCAGAGGCAAGGCAGTGACTGCAGACTGCATGTGTAAAGGTATATAACAGCTCAGAGAGGAATAAATAAAATGTGCCTTCGGGTACTCAAAATTTAGTTTTTCCAAGCATTAATTGTGCTCTCTCTGTGACAGAAACAATGGAGAGAAGGTGATCTATTCAGTAATCAGATGGCTTATGAGTATGCCTGTGCTGAGGCACTCTCTGTAGCGCCTCTAATTCTGCGCTGATGATGGATGGTGCACAGATAACAGCTGTGTGCTTACACTACATCTGAAGAGTAGACATGGGACCTTCATGGGCTATGGATCAGCTGCATAGCTGCAGCAGGCATGGGCATCATGGTAAATTTTGTACAGGTCTTTGATCCAGCAGTCTGGGAGACAAGGGCCTTGGGAGCATGAGGTCATGCATCCACTGCTTGGTTATCTCAAACACGGGGCACGACACAGCAAATTGTTCCTCAAGTGTGCAGCTCACACTGACCTAGACCTGATGAGCCATCCAGATGACCCATGCAGATGGCAGATGACACCCATGTGCAAAGTCAGCCTCAGTGTTTCCCCACGATGCATTCAAGCACCTAAAGTAGTAGACCTGAATCAAGACAGGTATTTTGCATATTAGAGGATATTCACTCGAGAAGCAGGACCCAAATGAGCAATTGCCACTGCATGTGAGTTCTCCAGAGCGGAGAACCACTTTGGGCTCAAGAGGAGGAATACTTGTGTGGTCTCAAATCTTTCTGAATAACCTGTTAACAAACATTCTGTTTCAAGTATGTGACAGTAAAAGGAACAAATCAGCCTGTTACATCCTATTGCCACTGTACATCACCAGCAGACCAGTTAATCAGTGACACCATGAGGCCAGCTTCATAAAATACAGCAGGTTTCACACAAACTGCATGGTCTAAACAATGTAAATATGTAATATAGTTCAATAAAGTCTCAAACTTTTGTTCTCTTCATTTGCTCCTTAAATAAGTATTTAGGCCTCATCACTATTTACATGGATCTTCCAAAATTAGATCGGTGTTTCTGAAATCTGTAGTCTATATTCTGATCTACTTTAAAATCCATTAGCATGTTTCTCTGAATAAAACCTGTAAAAATGTTATATAAGGTTCTGCAAGACAAAAATAAACAGTACTCCATCCCACATTACAGCAAATTTGTGCATAGTATGGATTAATCTGAAAATGAGCTTATCCCAGCTCCTGTCAATTCTTGAGGAATCCTGAGTTTCCCTAACCTGCACGGTATGGCTGCCTTCTGCCTAGAACCAGTGAAGACAGCATGACAAAAAGAAACAGAAGGTTCCTAGCACACAGCATGCTGGACTCTGGCCTTCACC
This sequence comes from Odontophorus gujanensis, assembly GCA_013399175.1. Classification (NCBI taxonomy): domain Eukaryota; kingdom Metazoa; phylum Chordata; class Aves; order Galliformes; family Odontophoridae; genus Odontophorus; species Odontophorus gujanensis. The sequence continues at coordinate 2,430 of VXAB01002750.1, read as the reverse complement.
AGTTGCCAATTCAGCAGTATAGCTCGATAGTATCATATTTGGTCTTGGGAAAGTTCACCTTGGGACACAGAAAAGGAGTGCAGCACCTTCTTCACCACTTCCGTCCAGTCCAGGCTAATAGCTGACGAACTAGCCATGAGTTTTGAAACATTTATCCCATAAATTTCCATGAATAACTGCAATTACATTGACAACCATACTCATAGGTTGAGGGCAGATTCAGTGGAAGTTGAAGATGACAGTATTCGGATGATGTCAGTTGTTTTCAGATGAAGTCAGCTGGCCAATGACACTGAGTACATGTAAATCTCAGCGGTATCTCAGCAAATCAAGCACCTGTCTCCATATTTCACTTGGTTTGTCGGAGCCAAATTCATCACCACTTCAAATCTGTCTGAAGCCTGCAGCTTCCACATACACTGGGTTGCTTTCCATATCCATCACACAAAAGGCAGGAAAACAAGGAGAATACTTTATTTCTGATTTTACCTGAACCTCTCAGGTGGGAGTACATGCCGTGCAACTGTAACTGATCAACATATATGAAGCATCACATTACTGCAGTGCCTTTCACAAATGGCCTTTTAGTGCCACCTTCAGACTAAACCAAGACATGTCCTATCTCTCTCACATCTAACAGAATTCTAAAACCATTAAGAAAAGACCCTAAGATCATCAGGTCCTGCTGTCAATCGATCCCCATCATGCTCACTAAACCATGTCCCCGTGTGTCTCTGGAGCCATGACAACAGGGTCCCACAGGCTCACTTCACAAGATGAACGTTAGATGATCTAGCACTCTGTGAAAGTGAATCCAAAATATGGCTCAGCTTCAGATTCAATTTTGTTTCCCTACAATAGGGAAAGGGATCTGGATAATTGCAATGCTAAGACATTAAAAGCCAATTCCACTCTGCTGAGTCCCAGAGGTCAGGTTGCTTTCATTTGGAGGAAAGAGCTTTTGCAGAATCCTACATCCCGAGTCTGCATCTGAGGAGATCTTGTGGTCCTCTTCTATTTCTAGGGTATCAGACACTAATATTCTGGTACTCTGGTTAGTAAAAAACTCTAAAAAATCAGATTATCATTTTTAAAGTAACCTCAACATGGCCTTTTGGGCAGCAATTTTACAACCACAACCAATTATAGGCACAATAATTGTGGTGAAACTAATTTGGGGAACAAATGATAGTGTTTAAATGTCTGATCTGCAGACACAATTTGACGTGATGTATCTGCTTTTATATGAGCCAGAAGACAAATGAAACATTTGGCTTTTGGCTTTCTTCATTCTCAAACTAGAGATGGACTCCAATGAGGTCAGTTCTAGCTGTTTTTTGATTACTCATAACTAATGTTTTTACTAACATACAGTAGCCTATATTCTCAAATCCCTCCAATACCGGCAATATATTCTCCAACCTAGTGCAAGCACTTGTTGTTTGTGAATTTTACTTTGTTCTTGATTTCCTCTTCAAAGTAGAAATACTAGAAGATCCAATCCTTCTCATCTGTCCTTTCTAGAATCATAGAATCATTAAGGTTGGAAGAGACCACTAAGATTATCTAGTCAAACCACCAATTCCTCCCCACCATGCCCACTAACCATGACCCTCAGTGACACATCTACACGGCTTTTGGATCCCTCCAGGGACAGTGACTCCACCAGCAAACTTCATCTTTCCTTCATCATTCTTCCAACATCCATCTTCTCTTCAGTATTACTAATACGATACTTACAGAAGGCTTTACACTTCTGATGTATCTTATTGGTACGTGCATGTTAGCTAATTGAGAGTGGCTGGAGGCAGAGGAGTGTGATATTTATCAAATATAACTTCCATATAAGCAAGCTTGTTTTGATTAGACAAGACTGATTTGTCATTCAGCCTAGAGTACTGTGTGTATAGGGCAAGGTGGCTAGATCTCTGTGTTCTCTTACTGATAGGATTCAGGAATCTGGCAAAATCTGTTTACTTCTGTGTTAAGCAAGTTTTGGTTTCGTTTTGTTTTCTGTTGGTAATGATACTACTCTTTGAATTCTTTTTTTTTTTTTTTGAGAGGGGTGGAAGTAATGAACTGTCAGGAATTCAATGATGGTAGGCCAAGTTTCAAGGACCAGCTCTGTTTCCCTAAGGACTGGGAGTCAATAGTGAGGCAGGGGGAGTGGGAAGTTAGAATGCCAAAGAGGAGATGTAAGGGGGTGGGAGGGAAGGCTGCGGATGGAAGGGCACAAAGAAGCACGGCATGGAAGTCTGCCTTGTCAAGGAGCGCTGTGAGACACCATTTTAGAGGAAGGAAACTGACGTCCTCATCAGCCTGCGCTGCCCCTCTGAGAAGAGACGCCTCACACAGAAGCTCTACAGAACACACCTCAGAAGCACTCGTCCCATCAGGAAAACACAACGAGATCAGTGCGCCTGCGCCGTC
>VXAB01002749.1:149651-170068 GCA_013399175.1 Odontophorus gujanensis | reverse complement strand
ATAAAATAAAAAATAAAATAAATTAGTATATCTGCATACTTGATGTTTTAAGCAACGTGCTCAGCATATTCAGGAAGAATAGATCTTTAAGGAGTTGATTTCAGTATAGTAAACGCTCAGGTAGGTAATCTTTGGCATACAATTTACTGCTTTCTCACAGAATCAAAAGACTGGGAGGCTGGCATTTCCATCCAATGTGGATGAACTTATCCACAATAAATGGAGAAAAAAGATAAACTTGTGAAATATTTCTCAGATACATTGCAAGTAACTCTTATCCGGATAAATAAAGAAATTAAATCCCATATCATAGCACAGTGTATGTCACCTTATAATTTCGGATTCTAATTATCAGTACAAAACACAGATTTTGTGCTGGTCGCACCTAATTTATGAACTGTATAGAATAACAGTTAATAGACTCACCAGTTAATTCTCCCTTGTACATTCTGCAGTGATATTCATGTATGTCAGCCATGATTTTAATTGATTTTCATAGTAGCCACTTGTTAATAGGATAATTTGTCAGTACAATAATAAAACAATTGTTTCCACAGCATTGCAAGTTCAGTTTATCAGATAACAAAGTTAGAGCTGGTTTCATTAATTGAAAGCAGCTGGAGAGTTTGCAGGATGAAAGATATAAATCTCAACGGCACTGTGGAAAACTAGGTCAGAGGGCAGAGAAAAATTAGTTAAGCATGATGGACCAAAAGTGACCTGTACAGGTGCTCCGGCTCACTTTCAGAACATCACTTCCTGTGTTCCTCTTTGGCTCCAGTAAAGCCCATAGGTCAACACGTGTATTCTTATGCCTGGTTTAAATTAAAAGCCAGTCTAGAGCGGCTCAGTCCCAAGCTCCAGATAATGTTACACACTCAAAGCAAAACATTTCACAGAGTCTTTATGTTGTCATGTGTTTCCCAAGGAGCTTTGTTTACATCAGTAAGCAGCTCTTGAATCCTAACACAGGAGCCTTAAAATAACTTTCAAATAAAGGTGGAAAAATAATATCACAGGGGGATAAGTGATATTCAGGAAGGTTGGATAAAGGGAAGACTGTAGTGAAACAAAATACTACTGAAAATCAACCTGATTGATACAAACATGTTGATCTATCATACACCAGCCTCCCACAACACCAGCAGTGTAAGCATTTTTCCCTTTGCCAAACTTTTTAAAGTACTCTTTCCCATCTCTCTTGTTTTCAGATTTAAATGTCATTCTCTGTACTATACAACCTTCTGTGCTGATGTTACTCTATATTAACAGAAAACATAAAGAGAAAAAAGCTAGCTAAAAGCCATTACTTTTTATTGCAGTGATGCAGCTTCAAACTCAAACTTTCTTAACAGCGAAAAGAATACACATTCTGTATTTTGTGAACTTACTGCAAGAATACGTCAGGCTGAAACTGACTAAAGGCTTTTGTTTGATTTAAGCTGAAACAGCTTCAGCTGAATAAGACACAGTTCCAACAAGTAGCTCAACCTTCTAGATAAGGGTAAAACTGAGATTGACCAACACAGTTCCTACAGGTGAAATCTCCTAACCAATGGGACATGAAGTCCTTGTGCCTCCATTAGAAGAGTCCTGGAAGTAGTGACTTGTAGAATATGTCCCTTAGGTTCCATGAAGATGTGCTCTGGCTCCATTCCATACCCTCCTCTCGCAGCTGGCTTTCAACTTTAGAGTCCACTTTTTGTATGTCTTATTCTGGGGCTTTGAAGTGGTAGATGTTTTTCTAATTTTCTTCTTATCTAGTTGGGGACTTCACAGTCATCCCTTCCATCTTATTTTCTAAACATAAAGGTAAACAGAGCTCAAAAAAAAAAAACCTGAAATCATTGTTACTTATTCTGATAGAATTTCTTACCTTCAAGTTCTCAGGAAAAGGGCTCAGGAACTGCAGAAGAAAAAAAAAAAAGAGAGAAAGAAAAAATGTGATGCTGAATGATTCACATCTTTAGCTTCAGGCTTGTCTCAGAGAAAATCTTCTTTGTTCAAGGAATAGAGAATAGTTTAAAAACTGAAATTTTGTTTCATATTTTAACAGGTCTGATTGCCCTGCTGATTCATGGTAATCATACCAAGCATTCACATTTTTTGGTGGTGGGAGTTTCATTTTAACTTCTTCAGTTATAACATTGTTCATTCTTCAACTACCGTAAAAAGCAATTTATTCCTGATACTACCAAACAGTATTCTTTAAAGTTCATTTGTCAAATCACTCTCATCTTTTCTCTCTTTACATAAAAGACATTAGGAAAATATAATAATGTTATTTGTTTTCTTGTTTGCACATCTAAATCCTATAGATATTCATTAGCTCCTCTTTGCAAGGAGTGATTTTATTTTATTTTATTTTTTTTAACTTGAGCACTGGTGATTTATTTTTCTCACTGTGGAACTGAACATTCTGGAACTAAAACAATGCCTGCCATTTTCCTGTCAAACACTAATGTCACTACTGCTAAATGAAATCTTACCTCAATCCTGTATAAAGTGAAGATATAGTATGAAAAATATTCCCTTTCATATTATGGTATAATTTAATGAAGATGTACTTAGGTAACACAATGTAAAAAGAAAATCTAATTTGTCAAAATTTCAATATCAAATTTTAATCTCTTTTGCACAGTAAATATAATAATAATCCAACATAATATTAATTTTAAATGTGTGTCTGGCACAGATATTTTTTCAGGAGAACTATATGGGTTTATGTCAACTGAAGAGCCAAATATCATCAACAAATACACTGATAATAGGTGAAAATTTTTCATCTTTCTTTTCCTGAGAACAACTGTTTCTATCAGCAGAGTTAAATCTGCATGTTCATATATCTGTAAATGTTTCTGCCTGTTCCACTGATATAAAAAGTATTTTCTGAAGCTCTGTAAGTCAGGTTATTCTATTTCCTTCCTTTCTGAGCATATCACATATATTGGGGTAAACATGATTGTTGCTTGCATGTTTAGCAATTAAAATAACATGATTTTGGCATTTCTAGTAAAGTGGTTTTATAAAATGTTATCAATAACACTGTGTTAGGGACTGTATTACAGTCACTTGGGAAAAATGCTTTCAAAATTCTGACAACTTCTTACATTATTGTATGATCTAAAAGTTTGTGCCTAGACTGTATGAAGGAAAAAAAAAGTATATATTTGGAGAGACAGTACACAGAAGTGAAAGCAGCTGAACTTCTTGCAAACCACCCTCGGTTGTGAAAAGAGAGAGAACAGCGGCTACCATGTGGCTCAAAACCTAAATATACATTATTTTGTTCCTTTTCGTTAAGACTGCATAGGGCATAAGTTGTTTTCAAGCATGCCTCGGACTCCTACAGCTCCAGCTGTCATGTGTAATTAAACATTTGGCCTCCACAATTACTCTACAGTGTACATATGCCAGTATTTCAAGCCTGGAATATGCATTTCAAAGAAGAATAATTCCCTGGAAATCCTAAATTGACAGGAGCAAAGACAGCCTGAAGGAAAGTAGTCAGAGAAAACTGTAAGGTCGGGATCTAATGATTAAAAAAGAAACTTCAAGAAGAACTTCAACCCTTAACTAAACCAATGGGAAAAAGAACGACAGTTGGCAAGCAGATTTCTGCATAGGGATCCTGATTAGGGAGCCTCTTGGGTTAATTTAATATTATCAGTGTTGTTCACCTTGCTGTAGTATGCCTTACCATTAATACCATTTAAACAGATTTCTTTTTTCTTAAAGCATATTTGGCATCATTTATTTTCCATGAATACTGATCACAGCAATATTAAATGTGATGATTCATACTGACTCCGAGGTTGATTTATCAGCAAAGGGAATTTGCTTGTTTTTATTCTTCTTTTTCTTTTCTTCCCCCCCCCCCCCCCCTTCTCTACATGTTTCAATTTACTACTGGTCCTGTTGTCATAAGTAATGCTGAGTTTGTGTTTCTGTTAAGAACTGCATTTTTAACATTTTGTATAGAGTCTAGTCAGAGATCCTAAGATTTCCAGTCCAAGAATGGGCATTGATAAAGCCAAATGTTTTTAGCAAGATAAAAAAAAAAGATGTTAAGCAGTACTAAAAAATGAATGAATGAATGAATGAATGAATGAAAGAAATTCTTGTTTATAAAACGGTTTTCCACAGAGGGACTCTGGGGTCCATGGATCTATTCTTCACCCATAATCATCAGTTTAGTAGCTCTTAGATATAAAGAACTAAAAAAACATTCAAAGGGCTTGATTCATGGAGATAAAACTATTTTCTTCTTAAATTGAGCAGTTTCTTATTAAAGCATCTGAAAATGCACTCATTTACCACAGGCTAAGTGCCTGAAAGTTAGACATCAAGAATAAGGCAGTTCACTGTAAGTTCCCTTCTGTACTGAATAGAGCAAAATTAAGCACTTCCGGTGTAAAGATAATTCCACATTTCCAAAATGAATTATGGTTTTTACAAAATAAGTCATGTATGGCTAGCATGGACTTAGATATCTAAATTTAAAATATCTATATTTAGTTTGGATGAATTCCTATTTATGAGGAAATTTAAATATATATGTATGATTGTCTTGATGTCACGGCTTTAGAATGAGTGGCAGAGGTAGGGGTGAAAATTGGTGAAAATGTAGAATTAGCCCAGAAGGTTGCTGTGAACTATGTTAACCTGTTAGTACTGCAGTTATCCTAGTTTTTGTTCCATTTTAGTCTAAGCTAAATCACTTATCTTTAATTGATTGTAACTTACTATCTTAATAAAATTTTAAAGTTCACATCATTGTAAGATGCCATGGCATGACAGGGAGCTACAATGCCTGTCACAATGAATGATGGAATGACAATAAATTCACGTGAGCCCACATGCAGAAACACGCATACAAGGAAACAATGCTTCAGTGCATCTTGGTAGTAGGCTCTGTCTTGCGTTTTATTCTGAAAAAAGTATCTTTGGCAAAGAAGAAACAAGATCATAATATGACTGAATCATCAGCTTCAATTCAGCCTTACTCAGGCTAAAGTAAAATTAAAGTCATACCGTACCGTGTGTCACTTTTCTCATCTTTTTTGGTTTCGTTTCAAAATGCAACTGTGCCAAGTCTGAGGCTGTTGATAAGGAGTTGAGTATAGCATTTCCTTATTATAGCTGATCACTGAGGCACCAACTTGTTAAGTGGGAGCTATCAACTACATTGATTTTAAGTGATAATTTTTATAGTTGTTATTTTTTCTTTTTTTTTTAGTAGATGCTGGTGTTGCAGAGTATTCAGAGATAGATTCAGCCTATCTGCTAATTCTGGTGGTGGCAGTAGCTTTGTGTTACTGGTCCCTCTGGTTAAAAATACAGAGCTCTTGGCCGCAAAATATCTGTGTTGCCCTTGACACAGATACACTCCTGTCCCAGTCAAGCCTAGGAATGTCCTTGCTCCTGCACTGCAGCCTTTAGTGTAAGCTAAATCCACAAGTTGGAAAAAGTCCATAGAGCTCAACTATTGGAAAAATGGGTGACAATTAAATTGTAAAGTGACAGTAAAAAAGTCATTCTTTCTTGGAAGTTTCTGTCTTGAAAGTTTCCATTCTCTCATCTCAAGACAGGAGCATTTTTCTATTTTACTGCAATCGTTTGTTGATTAAAGTCAAACTAGATGTAGATTGAGGTCAGAGGCTTCAAAACCAAGGTGACAGGCAACCATATAAATATATAAATATACAACATTTTAAGGGTGCAGTATTAATGCAGGAAACAGCATATCTCAGATCCCATGCTCTTTCCACTTTTTTGTGTGTGTTTTCAAAAAAATATCTGGCTTTGGTTTTTTACCTTGTGAAACCAGCTTTTGGAAAAGGAAGGATGCTGGGACAAAGAAGAAAGAGAGAAGAAGCAGGAAGGGAGAAGATATCACAGGGTTTAGTCAAGCTCTCAGCATGACTATTATAATTTTTAAAAGTCACACAAAACGAAAAAACAATTTTACTGGCTCAAGATTGTGGATCAGAAAATGAGAAACCGGCTTCCACTCCGATCACTTGAAAAACAAATGGCATTGCTTTTGGTGAAGACAGTGTTTCTACTGGACCTCATGAGTATTTTCTTCTTAGTAGTTGCCTATCGAGACAAGCTCTGGAATAGGATGCTGTTATTTTAATTAATGCCCCAAAAGACGTGAAAAAATATGAAGTGAAAAACAATTTTTAATCTGTTAGTAAATGTTTTATGGCAACTCTTTGAATGAGTTTTCTTTAAGGTGGTCAAAGTAGTTCTTTCTCTCCAATCTCTCTCTTCTTGAGCTAATTTTAAGTCTAAAAGTAGTTTCACAGACTGGAAAAATCTACATGATGAAAAGTAGGTTGTGGTAAGTTGAATTTGTCTTTTATTCCTTCTTCTAACTGAAAAGTGAAAATCTTTTTTTCTAGGAAAAGTTACAAATCTTGCATCCCCTGGATGTGTTGAAATGTTAAGTTTAGGAAGAATATTTCTTGTTTAATACAAAATTTCCTTGTGCGCTCATAAAATGGGGCATAGTTGCTCAAATAGAAATAGAGCAGAAATGTGGGCTTTAATGTGAATCGTTAACCAAATGCAAATTGATAATGAGACTTTTGTACTCCAAACATTTTCATTTTGCAGGAGAAAAGCAGAGTTGTCGCACATTATGTAAAGCACACTACTCTATCCTGCCCTGTTGAGTCTGGAGTTCTGCACCTGCTTTTGAACATCTTACTTTAAGAAAGATAAATGGAAGAGACCCAGAGGAAAGCATGAAAAATGAGACAAAGTTTAGAAAACATGACCTGTGAATAAAGGTTGAAAGAATTAATTTAGCCTACGAAACAAGAACAAGCAAACAAAGAAGAGACTGAGTCAGAATATAACTGCCATCCTTTACAATGAAAAGACTGTTATAAAGATGGTGAGATGATAATCATTTGTTCCTTATTGCCAGTAGTATAATGAATAGAGGAGAAAGGTTTTATTTGTAAAGAAAAAAAATCAACTTCTAGTTACTGTGACAAAATCCTGGAGAAGGCTTCCCATAAGGGTTCTGGAACCCTTCCATTTAGAAGTATTTAAGAACATGATAGACAAATAGTACTTAAGAACATCCAAAGAAAACTCGGTGCTACATTATGGCGGACCAGTTAAATTCAAAATTCTATCAGACTCTGAAGCTCAGTGATTTAATGTTTTTGTTAATCCTCCCTAAAAAAATATAAAATGGAAGGACTGTCTCAGTTGCAGACATCTTGGATCCATGTGTATAACGTACAAGCTGTTTTACAATACTCTCAGACCTGTTGTCATTTCAAAAGAAAAACTACATTTGGAAGCCTGATGGTTGCAAAAACAAATTTATTTATAAGAATCAAATGTTATTGATACAGTGTTCTCTTCCTGGTCTGTACAACTTGAATAAATTTTTCGGAGGAATGTGAATTTCCCTGCCTTTTATACACCTCCTGGGATTCCACTGCAGCTGATGATGGAGTACTGTGTGATTTATCTCACCTTACTGAAATCACATAGAAGTCAGGGGTGGGATTCAAGTAAATGTAATGCTGGACAATAATTCTGTGTTGCAAATGAGTGATTTCAGATGCCTAAACATAGCTGCCTATGGTCCTATTATATTTAGCTGGAGTCTAATTAATTCAGCCAGAAGAGTTTCTGTTTTGGCAGACTAAGCACATGTCTATTTGAAGGTGAGCTGAATAGCTCCCCACATTCTTGTGAATGGATTAACTTAAAATTTCAGTGGCCGTTAAAAGCAGAATAGACAACTCCCTCACACACAGAAGTCAACTGTGGAATAGCTGGAGAAAAAATGGTCTACCAGCTAAACAAAGTTAGTCATGCTCTGTGTAAAGTCACTGGCCTCTTGAAGGGCTGGTATGTGTCAGTCTTGGGTATATCAGACACTTTGAAATGGCATCAGGCACCTATGTTCCAGAAGCTTAACTGATACTGTAATTTTCTACAAGCGCCTAATGATCTCAATTGAATGGGAAAGTAAGACTGGGAAGGAAAACATGAAGCTACATAAGATGAATCCAGCCTGTCATGTATAAAGTAGTAACATAAGCAAGGTTTTCATGGTGAGATAGGTGATCAGGAAGGACAAAATATGGAACTTTTGGAAAAATGAATGGAAGTCTCAGAGGATTAAAGAATTAGAGAAGCTAGATAAACAAGGAAAGAAAAGATAAAGGGCAGAAATGTGTCTCTCTTAAGGAGAAGCATTCTTCCTCATTGCCTTTTACTGACTGTGACATCAACATACTAATAACAACAGTTTTAAATGTAGTCAAGAATAAAATACTGTACCCTAACTTTAACATCAATGCAAATCTGCCACTCGTATCAGCAGGCCTCCTAGCATATTGAGCAATATGTTGATAACTCAGCAATAATTACGAAGCCTATTTTGCTGATATAAAAATGATATCCATCTTCCTCTACGAAATGAGTCTGATGTCTCAGGATTAAGGTGAATCATGTGGTTTTCAAGTTATAGTTCTGAACAGGGAGGGTGTAGTGCATTAGCCAATAGGGAAAAACATTTTTCTTAGCATCACTCTCAACTACATCCAATCTGTTTGAGTATCATGAGTTCCTGTGTGCCATATTTTCCAATCTGTTTCAAAGTTGAACATTTGGGGATTTTACTTTCTGGATTTGCTGTCTGTTTACCCTTTGCCATGATCAACCTATTTTCTATCAGAAAGAAGATTTGTAAAGATGCCACATACATAACAAAGGTCCCATTTTAAGGCTTAAAACTTGTTACTTCCTGCAGCAATGAAAATACATTATTTGTATAAGCAGTAGGACTAAATGTTTGCACTTATGTAGTGTATGAACATTAACTAATAATTATGTTCAGCAGAAACTTGTCAGTCTTTCACAATAATAGGACAAATAATGTAAGAGCTATAAAAGACTAGCAAGCAAAGCAATGATTTTGAAATCACAGCATAAAGTTATGAGTTAAAATATATGTCATTATAACCATTGCATACTGAGATATCACTGCAAACTAATCATTTTGTATGTTAACCAGAGAGTGTTGCAACTGTGATTAGATGGGAATAAAAATAAGAATAGTCATTAATTTGACAGGCATGGAATGTATATCAAGGATAGCTATGAGGACAGTATGAAAACTGCAGTCAGTGGTCAAATCAGAGCTGAATTTATGAATGATGTTAGCTCCATTTCAGCTTTCCACAGCAAAAACCAGAAGGATAAAGTGCCTAAATGTAAATTAAAAAATAATAATTAAAAGCAAAAACAAGCATACAAAAAATAGAAACATATTTAATTTGCTTTCCCTGTTCCATCTTTCACCTCTCTGAAGTGGCTGCCAACAGGGAGCACGGTGTCAACAGAGCAACATTACTAATAGTTCCAGTAACATAATATTTTCCATTAGGAACTAACCTAGAGCTGCCAGAATTGTTTTACAATTGTAATATGACCAAATGATAATGGCTTTCAGCCAATCAATTCACCTGCATTGGATTTGAGCTGTTTGTATGCAGATTAAAGTCTTTAAATTCAGTCGTCTTCTAAAATGGTCTGTCAGTGGGGTTGCACTTGTCTATTTGGCAGCTGTTTCCTCACCCAGGAAACAACTCCCACCCACTACCTATCAAGCACTTATCTCTGCTTTGGTTTGGAGTCATTGTGTTTGGAAATCATACCTCAGTTTTTTACAGTGAGCTGTGCTATCCAGTTCTACAAAGTCTTAATAAAAATATTATTGGAAGAGATTTGTTTCAATCAAAGCGATATTCTATCAAGGTAAGCAAGCTCAGCCTACCAGAGAATCTTTTTAATGCTGTTTAGTTTGTGACTAGGTGAATACCCAGCTTTGTATGAAGGGATGCGTGGGGTTTTTTTTGTAGCAAAGCTGGAGAAAAAGTCTGTGAAGACTTTTCTGTAGCAATCCCCTTTCTAAAGAAGATAAGTCAATAAAAATATAAAACTTGTCATGCCATTAATTGTTTTGATCTGAGTCATCATCTCTTTCCAATTGTGTATTACCTCAACTGATGTCAGACTACCCTTCCAACTCTTTGTTCCAGCACTGCTAAATGTAGTCGCTCTTCTTTATATCTTGTAATGATTTTAAAATGAAAAATGCATGGCTTCATTTATTAATGAATACAGAACTTCTGTAAGTTCTTATTCTGTGCCTTCAATTACAGAACAGAGATCCACAGCCCAAGATGTGCACCTGTAGCTACGTTTTTAGACATTCAGATTAGTAAATAACAAGATTTGACAGGGTCAAAGGTGGCCCAGCTGCAGGGATGTTTGTTGTTAATGTTTAGACTGTAGGTTTACCAAGTATCTTGGAACCAGTTATTAGCTTGGGCAGCAGTATTTTCTGTGTCTGAAAAGAGCAGAATCTGTGTAGAATTTTCATTCCCTTTACTTATTTCCAACATGAAGTGTTTATTGCTTGCTTAAAATATCTCAGGTTCACAATTCATGTATGTTATTGCACAGCTCAAAGAGTAGAAGCAAAATGACTGACATCACATGATTAATAGGAATTCTTAGAAGCATTAGATTCTATTTTGAGACATTTTGTGGCAGTTGAGTAAGTTGAACTGAAACTTATTTTCTTTTGTTATATTTTGTCTTTCAAATTACCCAGTACCCAAGGTCATAAAAGTATCATGACAAAATAAACACGTGTCTACATAGGCAACAATCTCAGGAAGGGTTCACAACCAAAATAGCATGAAAGTGTAATTACTTCTTTGCTCTTCTGGAGAATGATCTTTGCGAGTCAGGGTTGAGGTCTCTGTCTGCATGGGTGAAATTATTCATATTTAGGTGTCCATCTTGACTTGGGAGTGTCAGAAAATTTAGTCATCTAAATGGAGTAAAAAATTTTTTACTTTTTTTTTTTCATCTTTCAAAAAAGATACAGAGAGGAAAATGAGTTAAATAGAGAACTTGTCACGGTTTTATGATTTTTGGTACTGGTATTGCACATCATAACACCATGTAGTGCATTTAGAGTTAAAGAGTTAATGCTCCAGCTCCATGGATCATCGATAGTTCCAGGTATGCCTGTTTCAGAAGAGAAGAAGAACTACATTCCCCAGAGGACTTTGCGATGCTTTGCATTTTTATGTGTTTCCGCTCAGAGGGAAAAGATAAAAACTGTCTGCGGTCACGGGACACTCTCTTTCCTTTGGGATGGACTCAGCAGTGGGTGCTCGCTGCCGTCTCGCCTTCAGCGTTTAGCATAAGGCCTTCGGTTTTTCGGACACCCTCTCTTGCTCATTTTATTTGATTTATTAGTTTTAATTCCAATTATATTGTATTACATTGTGTTATTTTGCTTTCCAATATCTTATTTAGTAAATAAGCTTTCCTCCTCAGATCGTTGCCGCTGTTTAGTTTCTAGGCCCATCTCCCTATTCCGTTTTCCCCCTTTCCCTTTCCTGGGGCGTGGGTCCATGGGTCCCCCGCACCAATCATCACAGAACCAGGCCCAACCTGCCCGTAAACAGTTGACAGAACAACAGCTGAATATTTATGTATGTTTTTGTACCATCTTTTCATATACATTCCCATACAGATTACTCTGGGAGATGTTAAGTACCACCCTTCTGCAGCCAGTCCTTGTAGCACTGTACCCAAAACGAGCACTGTGTAGACTTAGTGCATTATGGTAGGATTCTCTGCAGTGTATCTACAGCATTGAGTAGGTATCTTAATCTCTGCTCTGTTTTCCTTGTCCTTTTGGGGATAAATGGTACTTATTTCTGTACATTTGCCAGAATTATTTCTGAGCTTCATGGCAGCACTGGTAAATTGTAAAAATTTACCTTTTTTAGGTCCTACACCATGGACAAAGATTGTGCCTGAGGCCAGGGTCAAAAAGCTCCAGTTACGAGAAGTGGCAAGGAAAAGAAAAAAGAGTGAGGAGCAGAGTAGGGAGAAGGAAAGAATTGGTGAGCCCCCAAAATTTGGGTCTGCTGCTTCCATCAACTTTGGACAGACCCAACCTGCTTCCATAACAGTAGACAGCCTGATTCTCCTACTATGTGGCAATATTAGTCAGAAGAAAAAGTGATGATTAATTAAAACAGAAAGAGCACATATGTTTATACATAGCCATTCTGTATTAGTTAGAAAGTAAAAAGCAATTTATTCAACTTATTAAAGTAAGTATTTATAAAATAGCCTTTGTCTCCTTGTTTTGTGTATTTATCAAATTCAAAACTTTGCATATAAAAATAACTAGAACCTGTTTTCTGGTATAGGTTTTGTTGTTGTTGTTGTTGTTGTTTTAAAGAAAAAGATTTATGTCTGAGGAAACAATGAGTCTCCAGACCCAAAACTATCTCTTACAGAGGTATTTTTTTCTCCCTGGGGGAAGAGAAAAGCTATCGGAGCACACATAAAATTTAGGTGCTTTAAGAATTTCTCCAGGACTTCTGTTAGATTTACCATCAGAAGAAGCAATAAAATGGGAATTTATGTTTTTTCCTTAACAAATCTTATGCTTTCTGATCTGGTGTTTTGCTATTGCAATTAGAGCTGTTTCTTGAAGCAGTAAACTAAAAAGGAGCACCAACAATGCTTATTGTAGGTATGAACATTTTAAAAATATGGGAAATGTTGAGAAAATAAAGTTCATATACGTTATACACGTTTGTTTTCCTGACAGATTGCCTCTTTTCAGGGTAGGTTATGGTTTGATCATGACTCAAAAGAAAAGGTAGTGAGTTAAGTTGCTTTCCTCAGTAAAGACTGCAGGAAATTAATTTACGGTCAAAATAAGATTTCAGGTACCAATTCCAAGTGAGAATGTCCTTGTAATATCTCCCCCATAGAATCAGCAACAAAGGAGTAGAACATTTAGCTCATGATTATTTTTCCATCAGTGCTGGATTACTTCTGTGGTATGATAGTGTTACACACAGTATCTTAAAATAGTTTGTGTAGGGTTTCTCTTGTTCTGTACCTGCAGTTCTTGCATGGAGCCTTCACATTTCCAGTGGTGTTACAGAGACTTGTTAGACATAGCTGGATTCACTCTCCTTGTGAGCTCCAACTTATGACAGTCTTCAAACCAGTCAGATACAGGAAATCCTGGATACATATTGGAAATCCTGAAACACAGGCTGCTGGACTCAGCTGGAATCAGAGGAGGTTCAGACTGGATATTAATAAAAGATTTGGTATTGAGATTACATGGCAAGGTTGGAGGAGGGAGTGGGCCTGAGAGGGGTGCAGGCATGTCCTCTGTGAGCAGAGCACAGCATTCCCCACATCAGGGCAGAGCCAGCTTCATCTGCTCCAAAGGGACCTGCACATGCCAGAGCTGAGTGATGATGAGTGTGCTCTGGGAGAGTGGATTTAAGGGAAAATCTGGTGAGTAATCTCTCACTTATCTCAAGCCTTGAGACAATTTTTTATTTTTTCTCCTCTTAGATCCTTTGAGGAGGAGGAGTGACAGTGGTGGAGTAGAGTTCAGCTACCCATCAGTGTGAAACAACAACTTTTAACAAACTTTACAACTTTACAGGGTGGTGGAGCCCTGGCACAGGCTCCTCAGGGCAGTGATCAAAGCACCAAGCTGCCAGAGTTCAAGGAGTGTTTGAACAATGCTCTCAGACATAGGGTTTGATTTTTGGATGGTCCTGTGTGTCCCCCACAACTCAGGACATTCTACCATTCTATGATTCTATGAGTTCATACCTGGTTCCCAGGCAATGAGGTAAGGTTCACATGATTTTGTATGTAAATTGTTGAGAATGGGTGAACACATTTTCTGTGACAACTTCGGTATTCTGAAAATCAGTCCTGTCAACACTGATGCCTGAAGTTTTGTTTGGGAAAATGAGGACTTAAGTACAGAGTAATCTTACACGGTGCTGAGGAAATTATTAATTCTTTAATGTTTTACACTGCTTCAGATATTACATTAAAGAATATTTGATATTAGGCAATCACATGAATGTAGAGAAATATCTTACATACCATTACATGAAGCTTTACTCCAGTGTTGAATAGAAAAAACGCCCCTCAAAAATGCGGAAAAATGTCTTAATGTCTTTGCTTGTTATGATCTAAAATCCTCAGCTTTTTTGATTTCTTGCAGTCAATTCAGTAAGAAACCACAGGCAATAAAGTTATAGGGAACAATCACTTAAAGAAAAATAAGTACAAAGTTTATGTCCTCTAATGTTGTAAGTATAAAATTATAACAGAGAGTCTGGTCTCAAAGCAATAGTGTACAATGTTTAATGTATGCCAGTGCAGGAAATTTAAAAACTTCTCCTTTTGAAGTCATCAGATCAGCAGGCCATATGTATATGATCTCTACAATACAATAGGGGCAGGGTGTCTTTTTTTTATTTTGTTGGGTTTTTTTTTTTGCGCGTTTCTGTGTGTGTGTGTGTGTGCAAGTAAGAATATGACAAGGCTTAATTTTGGGTTATTTTGTTAAGTTTTGGGGTTTGGGTGACAACTGCTTTGCTGGTTTTGCTTTATATGTTGTTTTTTGTTTGTTTGTTTTTCTCTCCATTTCGAACAGACTGAGCATTCATGATTATGCGTAACACTTGAAATCACCCAGAGAAGAACCTAAACAGCAAACTATTGATTATTTCTGGATTTTCCAGAATTGGTGTGGAGCAATAGACTAATCATAATCGTTAAAAAAAAAAACAAAACATGCACACAGTTTGAAGTTTTGCAGAATGATATGCATTACGATGTCTGCTTTCTAAGGGCTATTTCCAAATACTGTTTTACCCGTTTTCTTCAAAAACAAAAGAGAAGTAAATCTAAACAAGTATTGCTTTGACAGTGTAAGAATTATATAAATAATAATGCCAAATATTACAGTTTCAGAGAAATGATATGTGAACACAACTTTGCATCTTTACCCCATTAAGAATATGTTTGAATTTTTTTAAATTGCAGCACACCCGTTTTGATCTTTGCATCTATCTCAGTAGGTTTCTGTATACTTTAACCAAATGTGCTTTCAGCAATGATTTGTCATTTTTTTCTAAATGAATCTGAAATTTTATGTAAATTAATGACACAGTGATTCTTTGAAAATTTTGTGTCCACAAATCATTTTTGTTTTTTGAATCTTTTATTCAATTTCTCATCTGATCAAAGAGATTTTCTTAGACAGGAAAATTTTATAAATAAAACAAGCAAGCACACCGCAAACTTACAGCAGTTTGGTGGATATGTAGGTAGAATCTAAATTAGCACATTTTCTAGGATAGTCTACATTGACCTATTTAGCATTAAAGCAGAACTCTAAGTGAGTAATAGTGAACTATAGCTGCCTCCTCTACATCATGCTTCACACATATCATCTACAGTATATTTGTTTAGTATTGGCAGAGGACACAGTGTGAAATATCTAACTTGTAAAATCCAAGTATAAGATTAGAAATAACAAAACCATAGTCTGAAACTCAGAAGCTCAACATTTTCACAGTTTCAAGTTGGATATTTCATATGTCAAGCAATCAAAATGTGGCTGTCTTTGGAGGAAGCATAAGCAATATTAAACCTGTTTGTACATTCCTCATGGTCATTGCCATTCTCAAGGCATTTTCTTTAACAGGAAGGGCTTGGCTAATCACTTTGAAACTGAGTCTTAGTGTTCTCCTCTTGCTAGCCTACATGCCCAGATTATACTCTGTGGTATATGTATTTAGTTAGAGCATGTGATATACACTGCCTTGTGATTATCTGCCCCACCGGCAAATATTACTCACATACAGAAGAGAACTTATTCATGCTTTCACTAAACCTGTCTCAGGAAGCTTAGAAAGTACTGCTAAAAATGGCTGGATATTTTCCCTAGACAAAAACCCTGAGACTTGAAAGAAAAAAGATATGCCAACACTGTCTCGCATCTAAAAATCTTCTAGGATAATCAGAAACAGAAAAATGATAGAAAAATCAGTTGAGTGGTAAGTAGAGCTGGGACTTCTGAAAGATTTAGATGGAGAAAGGAGAAAAAAAACAAACAAATACAGAAATTGGGAATGCTTTATTAATGTCAGGCTGTGCAACAACAGAAGCACAGCTTGGGAAAGAATGAAGTGGAGAATGGGAAGAGGCTGGATGGTTAAAAAGAGGCACCTCTTTTTTATACCAAGTTCTAGAATCTGAATTTATAGCACATAAACCCCACTCAGAATGTATCTTACTATTGTCTAAAGGAGTCCATAAAGGAACTAATAGAGAGAAAGGTGTTCAGTTTTCCATTCTTCTATAAATCTGAAGCAGTTGTGTTTCTACATGCTTTATTCTGGCTTAATTCTGATGACAGAAATCATCTACTAGCCTGGATCTTCAAGTTCTTCTATTGGTGACAGCTGCCATTAAAAGTCCAGTGAATTTGTTGTCTCAGTCTCTGAATTCCTTTACAAACTTTTTTATTGGTAACAAGGAATATAATGGAAATGACAAGCAAACTTCTCCATAGATTTATACCTTAAAGTCATCAGTTATGTTGATGTTAGCTAAAAATGAGTTAAAATTAAGAGTTTGGGCACACAGTCTACTTGTATTTTAATGAGGTGATTTGTGTAGACCTGTCATTGAGTGTTAACATTTACAAATGTAATTAATTCAGTCATATAAAACAAATATTAGATTGTTATATTTTAATGAATTTAAACCTATGTATAAATGCCAGCAGAAAGTTCCAATCATACTTAGTCAAGAATATGCATTAATCTTGCTTAGTTTCCCTCTATATGGTGCACCAAACAAGATCTTCTGACAAAATTAAAAATAAATGCCTATGTTTGACCTCTGACTCATGCAGTGTGGAAATATACAATATTTAGGTTTTAATTGTGCTATTTTTCAGCTGCACCAAATCAAACCATCTGTCCTAAGTCTAAACTAGTTTTGCTCTTCTACATATATTAAAATGCATTAAAAAAAAAGTTTTACTATTTTTCCAAGCAAAAGGTTCAGAAATATTTGCACATATCCAGGTAAGAATAGCCTAGCATCCAATTAGCAATAAAATATGCATTGAATGGGAAAAATCAATATTGATCTGTAAAATATCATGTGAGTTTGTTCTCACAGTAAGCATCCTTTCCCTCCGATCAAGTGATTCTCTTTGACAAAAGGAATGGGAATAGGAAAGTGCTCAAGTGAAACGTAAGTGAATGTTGTTTGCAAAGAAATGTATATACTGATGGCAAATACTTCAGGCCACATTTCCCCACAACTCTCCAGTTTTTGTGCTTCATTGAAAACAAAAAAATAAAACATATCTTGAAAATCACATTTGAAATAACTAACTACCACAGATGGCAACACTTATTTGTATACTTACTAGATAATTCTTGCAGTATTTGCATTTTATTTTCACTCAGAACTTGCCTTGCAGTCATTTTCATTCCAATAGGCTGGTCTTTTCTATAACTAATAGGGAGATGATGACAAGTGTTAAGATGTGACTGATGGTGTAGAAGGATACTGTTCCAGCAGATCTTCTGGGAAGACACATTTGCAGACCAAACAGGTTTGCAAGAAGACACTGAATGCTGATCTTCTAATGCCCAAGGATTTTCAAGAGACCAGTGAAGAATGGACATCCCCCACCCTTGAGTGCCCATGTTATTAGCAAAGGCAGATCTTACCAGTGTATTTGCACTGCCACATCTGAATGTTACAGATGTTCTTCACATCCCTAGAGACAAATGCCAGCTAATCATAACATGTTTAAAATTACTTATCAAAATACATGCCCCCTAACATTTTGAGAAACCCCACTGCTCAGATTGTTCTGCTCTTTTTCTTCCTTATGTCAACATCATGCTCCAGGCATGCTAATCCCAAAATACCTACACAGGAGCTTAAGAACGTCTTATGATTCCACAAGTCACAAATATAAAATTTAGATGTTTACAAATCCGACATCTATATCTGTGTTAATCACCTTAGACTTTATAATCAGTGAGTGAGTAGGATAGGAATTTGGGGGATATGGTTTGTCTTCTCTTAAAGTATAATTTTGTCAAATTAACTGATGCCCTAAATGTGCTTATCAATCTCCAGAAGATCATTAGATGACTAGCTAAGCTTATAGGTGCCTGAGTTAGATGAGACAAATCTCACTTACAGAGATGTTCTAGATAAAAAAAAAATATGCTATCTATATATCCCATAACTGCTATAGTTCTGTATTAAACATCCCCACAAAGTGCCCTTTACTTTACGTGCTATTGTCAAAATGAAGTCACGAAGACCAATAATGAACAGCTGGAAAAGTATGTGTAACATAAAGGTGAAGAACATCTGGAGTGTTCAGTGGAGGATTCAGTAGATGTTTGATAGAGTTGAATGCAATTCAACCAGCTAGAATTGCTAACAACAAAATAAAAAAAAAATGAAAGGGAAAAAAAAAGAGGGAGGGGGGGAAGGTGGGGAAGAGAAATAAAAGAAAGCTGCCAATTTCTAGTTTCTCTATTTATTCAGTAGTTGAGAAAAACCTTAAAAAATTAAAGTTGCAATGACATCTGATATTTCAGTGACAATTACATTAATGATACTGGCAATACTGAAGACCCAGTGCCTGAAATCATACCAATAAAAATTTTAACTGAAATCTACATTTAAGTAACATGCTGAAAAGAATACATTACCAAAGCATATTTTCAACACATACAATATGTTTTGGAATAACCATTTACAAGGATAGCACCAAAGGTATACAGTTTTTCTGTTTTGCTGAAGAATTTGTTTCTGGGAGAAAAAAGGACATAAATGATTGATCAGTTTGAGATCACAGTGTTACGTGTGTGAATATTACCTGTTTTCTTTCTTCTTGTTCATGAAATAGAATTGAATATTGAACTGCTGATACAAATTTTTCACATCTAATGAAATACCTGGGGTTCCAAGTCACACTTTCTGAGAAGATACCTAGTGCATGATATACATTTAGTAATAGTGTTCCTACTATATTAATACTTTTAGATGAGACAGTAGTGGTACTACAATATTGTAAAATTTTAATCCTAATAAACGTGCCTGTGGTAATAAAATATACGAAAGTTATTGCTTTTATGAGTTTCAACTTGATTTATGCTGTCGTAACCCTTTGCTGAGTAGGATGTCTTCCTGTACTTGAGAAATGTGTATACTACAGAATACTATATTTCTTTTCACAATTCTTACTGTAAAAAAAACAGTTTAATATGTACACAGATTTTTCAGAAAACTGAAAATTGAAACTGTAAGATATACCAAACACTAAACATTTGAGAGACGTGTTACAAAATTCAGCAGGACTGTTTCTTACTTAATCGACTACATTTCAAGTATTTTCAGATCATCAACCGGATATCAAAATAGGCTAGTGCATAATACAAAGAAAAAATACACCTCAAATAAGTTTTCTTTAAGAACTTTTCATCTCAGTGTCTGTTTACTACAGTGCACACTAATTATTTGTGACTAGTGCGTGCACAGCATGAGACTGCAGAGACCACATACAGATGGCTGATCAAGAAGGGTGAGTTCAAGAATTGCATCCAGTTAGTTTAAATTCTGTGTACCTTTTTCATTATATCTATGGTATAATCTTCTACAGTAAACCAATGGGAAGGCTTTCTGACTTCCAGACTGTTGCTTTGTTTGGGAACAGCTGAGTATCATTACCTCTAGTAATAATTAATTTGCTGAGTTCATTCTTTAAATTAACTTACAAACAAACAAACAAACAAACAAAAAACATTAGAGTAAGGGATTTATGAACACCTCCTTCGGAAGAGTTTCCTGATTGAAAATGTAATATTTTGAGATGTGTTCTGAAAAAAAAAAAAAAAAGAAAGAAAGAAATAGAAAGAAAGAAAATTCAAAATCTGAATCTGAACTGTTTTATATAACAATTTTTCTTCATAAATAAGTTCAAATTAAAATTCACTGTCTCATGGCACTTTTGTATATGGCTTCCATCCTTTCCTCTGGGGACATCTCTCTAGAAGATTGAAGTCTGTACCCTCCTCCAGATAATATAAGAGAAGCTAGCATGGAACATCATGGAAGTCTCATAATTTGAGGTCTTTGTGGCAGATAGAACACATGCAGGGAGATCTCATTCAGAAAGCAAAAAGATATGAGCCTGCCAAACTACATCTGCTGTGAGACAGCATCTATTATAGAATCATGGAATGGCATTGGTTGGAAGAGACCTCAAGGATCATCAGTTTCCAACACTTTTGCCACAGGCATGGTTGCCAACTGCTAGATCAAGTACCAGATCAGATTACCCAGGGCTTCATCTAATCTGGCCTTAAACACCTCCAGGCATGGGGCATTCACAACCTCTCTGGGCAGCCTGTGCCAGCAACTCACCACCCTCTCAGTGAAAAACTTTCCTCTCCCAC
>VXAB01002749.1:138571-149577 GCA_013399175.1 Odontophorus gujanensis | reverse complement strand
TGAAATTTCACCAGAATTTCACATCTGGTAGCTGCAGGTATAATCTTAAATTTGTGTCAAGATTTCTGCCAGAGGGAGAGACAGTCACAGAAGAATTTATCCCATCACAAGATACCTGAGATAAGCAAGATAAATTGCATTCAGGGAACACCTGTCTCCCTCCCTGTGAGTTCAGACACAGACAGAACCCAGGATTCTGCAGATACTACTTTCAGAAGGCTTGTAGTACTGATCAGAAATGCATATCCCGCAAGTAATGGACCAGCTCAACAAACCAGAATGTAGGACTGCAATGGTGTAAATGGAGAGATGCTTCATATTATGCGAAAGGATTAAAATTAAATGCTTCACAATCTCTGTATGAATATAATGTTCTCTAATAACTTGTAACAATGAAATTTAATAGAGGACCTTTAGTTCCTTCTTCCACAAAAAAATAAAAAATAAAAATAAAAATAGGAGACTATAGATAGGAGACTGCTACAGCAAAAAAAAAAAAAAATCTGAGCAACATTTTTATATACATGCTCTGAATAGCCTTTTAGATAAGTTTATATTTCTTCGTTGATTATTTTAAGCCCCCAAGGTTACATGCTTTGATGTTGTTTGACAAATTGTCCCAACTCCTAGAAAAAATGTAGTTTGCCATGTTCTTGGGACATTCATGAGCCAGCAGCTGTTCTTTTCAGAGCAGAAAACTACCATTCTTTAAATGACAACCTGATAAAAAACCCTTATGGCCTAGTTTTCAGCCATGCTGAAGGTTCTTTGGCAGCACCAGAAACACTCTCAGTTGGGTATGAAATGCAAGTTTTCATCTTCAGTCTCTTGAATGCTGTACACAAATACCTGTGATACTGGAAAATCTAATCATGAAGCTTATGCAGATCTTTCCAGAGCAGATTTTTCAGAGCTAACAGAACCACATGCACATACAACCTGATTATTTGTTGTGTACTGCAGCTTTGCCAGCTTCACAAGTCAATCTACTGTATCACTGAACTTAGAAAATATCTCCCAACTAGAGCAGGCTCAACAGCTATGTAGGCAATTTCCTTTTCTAGAGTAAATCTTTACTACTGTACATCTTTACAATTAACTAATTGCCACAGACCTTCTCACCAACATTCTCCCATATTCTTTATGCTCCCTGTTTAATGGAGTTAAGGAGATAAGTGGTGTCAATATTTCTAACCAGTTCATTGCCTTATTTCAGGTTAGAATAACCAGTGTAAGATATACGAAGGAAACATCCAGCACTACAGTCTGTATTTTTTCCTTAAAGCCAAACAAAATGGCAGCTGTTTCCCAAGCATCAGGTCTTTGAAATACACAGGCACGGTGAACAAAATGAAGAGCCGCAACAATAATTATGAAGGTTCTCTAACCTTAAGATTTTTTAAGTTCCCCCTTTCTTTCAGTCTTTTGCTCTCCTTCTAGCATTTGTCAATAAATGCGCTCTTATAAACATAGAGTATTTTTACTCCCTCCAGTCACCTGTATGGAGCAGTTGCCTAGACTGGGGTACAGTAAAACATTTTTCCTAGAAATTTAAAAGTTGTACGGCTTTCAGCACATTTTGGTAAATAATTTTAACACAAGAGTCCCTCCTTTGTCTGTTTTGTCTTTTCTTCCTAGAAAAACAGCATCTATAGTCTAGATTTCAGGTGTGAGTTCTGTTTTAGATTTAAGTCATGAACTTTTTTAATGGTCTGCTAGGCATAATATCCAACAAGTACTCCATCTTTAACTCTACAGTCACAGTATACAGAGGAATATATTGAATATACCTTGAGAGAATGTCACTACCACCTTCCCACATACTTTTTGCCGTGTTCAGCATCTAATCATGTGTTGTTTAAATTATTTTTAAATGAGATTTGAAAAATATTCATGAAGTGTTACAGAGACAAAAGGGTGCCATTTATAAAGTTCTAAATCTTGCTACACGAGTAAACAAAAGATCTGAGTTCTTTTATACTATATGTATACTCAACTATACAGTAATAGCTTATCTCCAGTACCATGAAAATATGGATATTTAAGGGCTACTGAACATCAAAAAAACTCTCCAGAATCCATCACGTTTACATCCTGCGCGTGTTTTAATAACTATCAAGCACTGATAAAAATCTCAATATCCAGAGGTTATAGTCCTTATTTCTCTTTGGTTGTACGACGGGTGACAACAGGATACCTGGACAGTTCAGAATCTTATTTCTCAATTGCTCTTACTTACCTCACATTTTTCCTCCCATTCAGCTACAGACATTGTCTTGTCTCTAAAAACATCGTCTCTGTTCTCTCTGCCATACACTGGATATCCCTTCTGAGCCAGATGACCTCTGTGGGCATATTTTATCTTCCTTAAATATATCATCTGTACATGATTTGACCCCAAACTGAAGCATTTTATTTAGTCAAAACTGAAGAATTTGGATCAGCTAAATATTAAAATGCACCCACTTATCTCACTGAGAATCCCACCACACACTCAGCATCCAGCTGAATGAAGTACTGATGCTGGCTGCTCCTGGTTTTCCTGAGTAATTCATGTGTTGAAATATGGGGGCAGAGTCAAACTCTTTATCCATGCTAGTGGTTGCTCCCTTCAATTGTTGTCATCCTCTGGAAATCATCCCTCATTTTGAGTAAAGGCATTGTAATCTCATATTGTGATACTAGTGAGCCTGTGTTCAATGTGTTGTAACACTGAAGATGGCAAAGAATTATGTCAATAAATGGAGTGACTCAGCTTTAACCGTGGGGAAACTACTAAGACATTTTCCAAAAACTTTCAGTTACGTATGTTTTTCCCCCTCTTTCCTGTCAAATAAAGGGTTTAAACAGACCTTCCAAGTTAGGAACACTTTTTTCCTATATAAAAGCTCAGAAATGTTTCAGTGATAGCAATCACAACTTTTGCCCAATTACTTCATTTATCACTATTTTGCTGTCCAAGTCCAGTGATACACATTTAGCAGAATGCAAGAGAAATGAGTGACACCTACCATCTGATACCATTACACTGAGCAGCTTTTGTTGTCAATCCAGTATATAGTCCTCAGGTAGCAGAACTAGTGTCTGACAAAGTCCCACCTATTTGCCCATCTATATGCCCACAGGCATCCTATACAGCAAGTCTACTCAATAAAATTTCACTCCATTCCACGTTTATAATGGTTCAATCAGGCAGATGTTAATCAGTGAACTGTGCATAAAAAAGCGAGCAGCCGTTTCCACCGTCTCTAAGATACTTGGCATAGAATCTATTATTCCACTACCACAATTGTAAAAGAGCTTAGGTTTCAAATGAATCTCTTTTGTGGTCTCAAAGAAATTAGGGCTCCTCTAGGCTGATACTTACTCTAATGAACCTGAATACTGTGGAAACCCTCTTTTTACACCCCCAAAAAGGCTTCTCTGACCATAAACAAGACTGTATCTCTGGAGGATTTCCTATGCTCTATTGATCTAAAGGTATGCTTTATAGTGTCTCAAGAATGGCATGTGTCTTTATATCAAGTTCAGAACCAGCAAAATTGCCTCAGACAATTTTATTAAGCTGATGGAGAAGGAGACTGCTCATTTTAGGAAGAGAGAAAGACCTTTGTTTGTTGGTCAGTTAATCAGAGGCCTTTTATTTATTTCCTGCAAAACTGTCTTTTCTTCAGAAATCAGAAAGAATTTTAGACATTCACAATGTTGTTTTGTTTTCCAGCACATCTCAAATGAGAAAATATGAGGAGTTTGTTTCACACTGGCCACTGTGTCTTATTTAAAAATGTTTATTTTTTCTTATGTTTGAGAGCCAATCTAACTTCTGTTAAAGGTAATGAAAAACTTGCTTTTAACTTTTAATAGAACTCAAATAAAGCCACATCTCTGTGAAGGTCTCCTAAGAACTTTGATTTCAGAAGACTTGCACAATCACATTGCTTGGAGGCAGACAGGTAAATTCTGGTGTTACACACCACCCATATGTACATACATACATGTCCAAACTGACGTGAGTATATTCACACGTGCTAAGTAGAGTCCATAAAATGATAAGAATGATGCTTCAAACAGTATGCAATCTGAAGTAGTCAGGTAAAAGAACAGAACAGAGAGAAGGAGTAGGATGTGAAGAATAGAGGAAAGACAATAGAAGCAAGGGGAACATTCAATTATTTTGTAAATGTAATTAAAGATTATCTATCACTGTTTCAATGAAGGTGGTAGAGGTACTGACAGATATTACTAAGATATTCAAAACATACAACATGTAACCCTTTGTGAAGTCTTAGCCTATGTTTTTTGTAGTTATCTTACTTGCTGCAAGGTTGGAATTGCTCTGGAGAAGTTGTTCTGTTGAAAAAGGCACTACCTGCGGCAGAACGTCAAACACAAAAGAAAAAGATTAGCATATATGTATAGAAATTCAAGAATTTTATTATCTTTCATGTAAGGTACATGTTGAAGGGTACATAGAGATCTTCTACTGAGGATGAACTGATATAATTCCCCAAGGATCTAAATTACTGGAGATCAAAGCACGGGGGCGAAACTAGTGATATATAAAAGGAAGGAAGAAACAAAATGAATTGGAGATGGGGACAAATAAGTGAAGAAAGTGCAGAGAGAGGAATAATCCTAATTACAACTATATTTTATCAACATATTATAATGACCATCATAAAAAGTAAAGAACAAAGAAATTTCATGTACAGCATAGAAAATGTCCAACCCTTTAATTTCTTCACTGTCCTCCTCCTGAAAGATCTATCTTTGGGAATGAAGAAGAGTAGGTGGTCCAAAATTCATGAGTCCTAATTCATGAAGCATAACTCAAAGAAATAAAATAAAATTAGAAAAGGCTCAGTTGTTGGGGCTTTTTCTGCTGGAAAAGCTGTTTTTAAAAAATGTTCCAGCCATGACCAGCACTTGCTTTTGAGTGTGAACATGCTTTTAACATTGGCTTATTGGATTATCCAGTATGCTAATTCTTATCACAGTCCGTCTGAGCAGACAGTCTTTACAGGGAAAACTCAGGTCCAATCATCAGATCTCTGGCATAACTTCAGCCTACTCAGAGCAGAGACTGAGGGAATCCCTTACCAAATGCATTTGGTTCAGGCAGCATTAGGAGTTGAAATCAGTACAGAACAAAACACAATTTGTATCACTTTTATTTGAGTACCAGTGAATCCAGGAGGACAGTTAAATACTGAATAAAGCAAGTGATGCCAGATTGTAATGATTATCTAGGTCTCAAGATAACAATCCAAGTTTTTAGAAAATTATGAGATTTTTGACAGTCCTCTGAAAAATCTTGATTGTTAAACTCTTGAAAGTTAATGCTATCTTCAATGAGTTTACATGGCCATCCTTCAAAGTGGAAAATTACTTTGTATTTTAAGTTTCATTTTTTCCTCTTATTGTCTCCATGAGTTGATGAGTTTTCCTGGTGACATCACTTTCTGTAAGGATTTTTCTTCTTGAGAGAAGTACCTGTCTACTGTCATTGTTTACTTTGATTCAAGCAAACAAGTCATTGCAGTCTTTCACTCAGTGAGATATAGCATTGCCATCTATTTGACCCAACTAAATTAAAAAAACAATAATCTATGAAGTTAATTTAGCTCTGTTTCAGGACACTGGAATGGAAGGGAATAAAGTTGCACTTTAAAAGAACACTTACAGCAGCGTTATTCAGCATGCATTTAAAAATAATCATAATAATAAAAAAACAACTACACAAATAAACGCTCAGAAAATAGTAGTGGGCTTGGATCTGCATTTCTGAAGTCAGAACACCAGGATGGTTGCAGCGAAAGGTTGTTAAAATTGTTAAATAGGTGCAGCATCCTCATTGTAATATTACTGAACAGAAACTAGGAAATCTTTACACTGTAAGAGTTTTAGGACTTCTGCTTGAAGAGTACAAACAGAAACACTGCAAATTAGATGGCAAAGCTTGACTAAAGGTGACTTTTGGTTGAAGGATGCTGCAGGCCATGGATGGTTAGCTTTGTTCTTGGGCCATGTTTGATGTTACTTGTCAAGTCTCCGAGAGAGAATTGGGTAGGAGAAGGAAACAGAGAAAGAGATAGCTACAATTAAAAATAGGTATTTTCGAAAGTGCATACTTTTATTTTTATAGCTGATATATTCCTTGGATCAGACTTTTCCCTGAGTGAAGGTGGTTGATTATTTCTTATACTATTTAGCCTCTGTCAGGTAGGCTATTTTAACTGCAAAAAGAAATATGTTAAACTGTCAGCCAGAGACCTTTAATTCCCAGGCTTATTTTGATAAACAATGATACCTTTTCTTTTTCTTTTTTTTTTTTTTTTTTTTGTATGGCACACTCCCTTTCACAGAGATACAAAGATCAAACACGAATGTTGCATTTTCCATAACTCTTCCAGACAAACATAGCTCTTCCAGCAAAATAATAATAAAACCCCCAAAGAAGTAAACAACACTCACAGTGAGAATATAGCTTAAGTAATTCACCCGGTATACAAACATATAGTGGTACAAAACCCGCAACATGAGGTTTTTTTGTTATATTTTAGCAATGCTTCCTCAAATCTTCAAAGCTTGCTTGATGGTTTGCTGAAGTAATTGAACTACTCTTGAGTTGTTTTATATAGGACATCTTATCTTTCTTTCATTACCCAGTCCATGGCTTCTTTTCTATTCCCATGAAATCCATGTACACACTTTAGAAGCCCTCCTGAACAAGCTTGCTTCTAACTTTCACAGAGCCCCTAGCACAATTTGAATACGAAAGAGATACTGAATAAAAAGCTTTAATCTCTTGTCTGCTATTCTTCTTTCTTGCCTCTTCATCTCCCTCCTCCCTCCCCCCCCCACCCCTTCTTCCAAGAGCTTTTCTGTGTTAGTAAAGTGAACACTTTCTGTTTAAAGTAAGTATAATGCTCCAGAAGATGCACTGGGAGAGTGAAATCGAAAGCCTAGCCTGTGAAGCCTCTTTGCCACAATTTAGCAATATTTGTGCTGCATTTACTTGCTCTTGAGCTTTTTGCAGGTAAAAGATTAGTAAAGAGCTCTCCTCAACAAAATCATTCAGTCAGTAGCAAGCATAGGCAGTATCAAATGTGCCCTCTACCTCAAATACTGTGGGGCTCTTTTTTTCTGATACCTCTTCCCTCAGTTAACTGGAACTGCTTTGAAAGGGCTTTCTGTTCTCTGCTCTCTTGTCAATTTGAATGCCAGGAAATGAGCCCCCTTTGTGAGATTAATTAATAGCAGGAGCTGATCGGCCCAAGCCCAATTGCCACGCAACAGAGCTGTAATTGCTACTTTGTGGAAAGGAAAGAAAAAGTTTTGGTTGCAGTTTAAGAAGAGGGTTTAAGGAAAGTTCTTTGAACTAGAGGTCTCAGTGCACTGGATTAAGGCAAGAAGCAAGGAGGCCTTTGAAGTTTGTTAAGAGGTTTTGGAGAAGAAAAAAGTTGGGTGGCAAATGGGAGCTGGTAACATCAAAAGCATTTAGCACCATTCCTCACCTGCTTGTATTCAGGGCAGGGAGCACAGGATGGAAGCATCAGTTGCCTACAGTTTAAATGATCCATTTGGGTCTCTGTTTGTTTTGATCTGAAACTGTACCAAGTGTATGAGTACACATGTTACAGCTGATGCACCAGAACTTATGAAAGTTACATATACCCAGGCATATGCACACTACGTGCGTTGCACATACGGGTATATATGATCACTGAGTTTGATATAGTAATTGAACAGTCTGCCTTCTTCCTACTAAATTTCAATTATTGATACTTCGTTAATTAAATGTGCTCTGGCATACTAGCAGTCACTGATAAATGATATTACTGAGACCGTATTTGATTACAAGTCTTATTAGAAGCAGGTTTTTCTAAACAAATCCAAATTCATGTATACTTATATAAATGGTATACTTACATGCATGCAATATACATATAGGTACATATTAGGCAACAACTCAAAAAGCAGGACCATCTTCAGGGGGAATCTTTAGAAAGACCTACAGGAAGAGGACGCAAGTCCCTTGAAAATGCCAAGGCCATAATCACAAGTGGCAGAAACCATCGTATGAGCTGGCAATACAACATGAGTGAAAAATTAGCATGCCTTCATCTTTTCAACATTGAATGGCAAGGATGCAACTTCACAAGCAGAGCACAGCTCTGACTCCAGCAGTGAAAACATCCTGGAAAACTGCCCTAATGGAGGCAGAGGATTGCCTGGGAGCCAGGGCAACCTCTGAGGGCTGTGGAGTCAGCGATGTCGTTCTGCTCCACACCCCACTGCAGAGCCCATGGCCAGAGCATATGTGCTGGGAATCCCTCAGCGGCACAAAAGCACCTCGGAGGCTGTTACAAGCCAGTGGAGCTCAGAGCAGCCTTGAGGTGTTCTAAATTATACAGACAAGGCACTGTTAGCCCTGGAACTCTGTGAGGGCAAAGGTGGGGGAAAGTCACTTTTGTCCACTTCCTCAGCATCTGTCATTTACACCACTGAAGTCAACGGGTCAAATTCACATCTCATGTGATCTGAATGCAGCCAGTGACTCTGGGATGAATTTGGCTAGGTATCTGTATCCTCTTAGTACCAGGAGAGTGCTACAAATTAAACCACAGATGTCTTGTCACAAACTTGATGATGCACTTAAACCATTTGCTCTTAGGGAGTGGCAACTGCCTTTTTTATTCTCTATGTCTACAGAGCACAGTAGAAAGGACTTCTACCACTGTAAATGATGCCTTCAGTAAAACATGTAGTGCTAACAACAAACAGGTCTTTATGCTTCTAATTTGGGTGGCATAATAACATGAAGAAATTTTAGAGTGACAACAGTTTGAAAATCACATCTCAGCTAACTGTCTTACAGTTCAGGAATAATAAGAAAAAAATGACTTTTTTCTAGCTCAGGAACTGCCAGGGTCTGTGGTTTTGTATATTTTCCCCTTTTCAATTTCATGTATAGAGATATAACAGAAAACAAGATGTGCCTTCAAATAAATGTCAATAAGCATTTAAACTCTTTTACACCACTCAACCCAGCCCCTCAAGACTGTGTTTGATCAGCAACTTTTCTCCTCCCCAGCTCTCCATTTCTTTTATTTCTTAGCCAGGTACAATTAGAAGATGATGGGAAAACAAAACCAGCTGAAATAAAAATCTCGACAGAAAAAAATGTCATTTTACTTGTGAGGGCTTTGGAAAGATAAGAATAGAATAAATTTATAATAATAATAATAATTAAAAAAAAAAAAGAAAGAAAGAAAGAAAGAAAGAAAAAAGGAAAGGCCTCCTACTTCAGGCAAGATTCATCTTACTTTCCTTGCTTGGACTTCTGGGCTCTCTCCAAAATCTGAAATCTTCCTTCCTCTTTAAGACAGATGAGATAACTCTCCCTTTGGGTATGACTGTCTCTTCTCCTTCACTACAAAGGGAGCCTGAACTTGGTTTGGGCAACATGTTTTGAAACAGTTAAGGCTGGGAAGAGGGACAGCAGACATAATACTGCAAGAGGCACTGTAAAGAGGCATTCTGTGATATTCTACCTATTCCTGTTTTTTAAAGGATGATAAAAGTTTTAGCTTTCTCTTGTAAATGTTTAGAAGAACACCCTAGAATAATATATGACACAAACTATCACCATATAAAGTGGAGGAAGGCATGTTCTTCATGTTGTTGTTTCATGAATCAGTTTTCAGTGTTAGGGACACAAGGTTCACATCTGCCTGCAGATCTACATACTGTTTTCAAAAAACCATAGTACTACACAAAGCAGGGAAGCCTTCTTGAACAGCATTAATGACTGTTTTATCTTAAATTTTTCAATGTACCCCCAAAATATTTGTGGTAGGCAGTTTGCTGGTTCTGCACCCTCACTTCCCTCTCTTCTATCACCACACACTGTCCCACTGTCCTTTCCTGCAAGCAAGAAGTGAGCCATTGTGATCTCTAGCATCCCTAAAATAGTAGTAGAGGGTTTCTTTCTCATGCACTGAGGCTGACTTGGATGAGTTACAGTAAATGAAGATGTTCATTTGTGTGATGTTATGTCACTGACTTCTAAGTTTGTCTGGTCAGTACATACAGCTCACATTTAAATTCCTCATCTACTACAAGCTGAATTATTTGGAAGCCAATTAATGAAAACTTTTAAGTTCTGAGTTTTCTATGAGATCATAGGGAAGCCAGACCCACGTGCAAGTCTTAAAGAAGCACTAGTTTTTCCACCTTATACTAACCCAAAACTTAGGATACATACAGTTCTCAGACTTCAATATCCCAAGGTCACATTACTTATCACAGTAATTTTTACTTACCTTAGGCAAATTAGCAATGTAGATCATTATTTAAATGTACAAGTTAATTCACAAAATGTCTAAAAGATACTCAAGCCCATCCATATACCATTGTTTTCCAGTGATGTTTTCTACCATTATAACTGTAAATAAATGTAGCAAATTCAATTAAAATTTAACTGGCAGCACATGGAAGCAAAGCAAGTTCACTTTTATTATGTCAAACACCTTATTTTATGCCATGCATGTTAAGGTTTGCCAATCCTTAAGGCCTGCAACTGCAACATTTTAACTGATATCTGGAGGCTTGTAATTGTATGTGTGCACATCAATTATGGATTGGATTCAGCATTTTCAGATAACTTCACCAATCACAAAGAGAATCCAGTGGTCTCCTGGCATTTTCAGAGCAGTTTGATTACAGGTGTAATACATACAGCCTTGTTAGCTCTCAGTGATGAGGGATTCCCCTCCCTGCTGAGTTCTAGCTGAGGCACTGACCATTGCTTTTCACTAACAATTTCTGTCTGCTCCCAAGAGATGTTTTAATGAGCCCCTCCGACATGGCCAAAGGCAAGAAATGTTCTCTGGGCCAGTGAGGTGAAGAGCCAAAGCTTAGCCTACTAGGCAAGCAATAATTAATAAGGCATTTTTTGATTCATCTCAATTCATTAACAAAGTTACTTTTTTTTTTTTTTT
>VXAB01002749.1:118461-135714 GCA_013399175.1 Odontophorus gujanensis | reverse complement strand
CCCCCACCCCCCCCCCCCCCCTAGTGATGAAAGACCCATAAAGTTGAATAGTTGGGAGATAATAACTCCAACGGTAAAGGTCCCAGCATACGTATACCACCCTGCCTCTGGCAGTAATCCTGGCTTTGGGGATCTGAAATTTCCTAAAGATGTATTAGTGTCTTATACACATGTGCTCTTGTGCACTCATAATCCTTTTCACTAGCTTCTTAGCTGCATGCTTTGTATTTAAATTTTCCTTCTGACCAAGTAAATCCCTTTGGATGAAGTGACAGGAGCTTTTCAGCACCCATAGCTGGGTGACAGCTGGTGTAGAGGCTCTGAAAGACGGCAAAGTGTTCCTTACTAGCTTTCTTCAGGACCAGTGTCAGCCACCAGCTGAGCGATTTGTTAGCTCCCCTTTGGGTACCAGTCAGCTGAAGAGGCTCACATTAAAGGCTAAAGGAATACAATGGATATTAGTAATAAAATTAAAAAAAAAAAAATCAACCACCAATATCTCTGCTCGTGGATTCTCTGTGCTTTTAATTAGGTGTTTGTTCATTACATGTGAACATGATTGGCTTTCATTAATTGGGAAAACCCTTTATTAATACTGTATAAAGTGTATATTTCAGCCTCAGAAACACGCTGTTAAAACTTTGACTTGAAAGAAGGAATTGTCAGAAGCCTTTCTGGGAGCAGCACCGCGCTTGGAGTGGTTTACTTCCAGATCACAGAACAAGATGTTTGTATTTATTTTCCCTCAAGTAAAGTTTCCCTGCAAATGTCCAATGTGTAATATATTCTGTTATTTAATTCCAGATTTGAAGGTTTGCTTCTCAGGGGTTCTGGCAAGTTTTTGCTATTGGAATTAGTAATGAGGAACACACTGGAACCGTGGAAGTAAAGCGTGCAATATAATAAGATTGTTAAAGGAAAAGCAATCTAAAAATGGGACTGTTTCTGAACCAAACTGGTGCTGGATGTAACATCTCAAGATGCTTCCTGCACAGGTTTTCTGTTTCTCTTTTCTTTCTTTTTTTTTTTTTTTCTTTTTTTTTGTGAGGGGTTGCAAGCACAAATGCAAGGGAGAAAATCTTCACTCTTTCTGCAATAAGTAAAGCAAAGATGAATTTAAAAGAAGTCAATTTTAAAACACAGTAGCTCGTATGATAAAATTTTTAATTATTTATTGATCTCTAAGGAGATTAAAGTACTGAGCTAGGTAAAACTCCCACAGCATTCAAGTTGTTTTGCTTGAGTAAGGACTGTTGGCTTAGACCAAAGGCTTTTGAGAATTGCTTTATAAAAATAGTAATTGATATTCAGTGCTTTGTTGGTGCACCACCCACATATATTAGGGAAAGCATCTCAGCTTTTTAAAAATTATTTCAGACCTGTGATAAGCACGAGTGTGAAAGTGTCTTCATTGCATTCTTTTATCTCAGAAGTGTTGCCATAATAAAATTCTCATTTAGAAATCCAGACAAATGGAGACATGAAACTTCTTTCTTTGCGCTGTTATGTTTTAATAAAGTAGGGATATCAGAGTGCTTTTTGTTGTTGTAGTTGTTTTGTTTCTTACTTTTTCTGGAAAAGCGGAAAGAGGGATCTTAAAGGTATAAATCAAAATTCCAACAATTTGTATGAACTCTTGCAAAGCTTTAAAACAGTTTTATTCCTAAAAACAAAAAGCTGAATTAAAATGACAGAAGGCTGAGGCAGGTCCCACCTCAAATTTTGTTCCTGATGCCTAAAATCAAACCAGGTTTGGGCCTTTGTTTCACGTTCAGTTAAAAAAAAAAAAAAAAAAAAAAAAAAAAAAAACTTTTAAAAAAATTTTTTTTTTAATTTTTNAAAAAAAAAAAAAACCTTTGAAAGCAATTTCTTTATGAATGTTCATTTTCAAAGAAATATAACAGCTCTCAGTATCATGCATTTCATTACACATTTCTTTCCTTTCTAATCAGAGCTGGAGTTTTATTGTCTTTTTTTTTTTCACTGACAGTTGCTAATTGAATAAGATATATTTTGTATAAATAATAAAATTTGCAGGGTGCTCCTTATCTGTGAGTGATAGATCACAGAAATGAGGAAGATTATTCAAATGAATTAAAATAAAACATAGTTTTCTGGCTCTTTTTTTTTTTTTTTACTTTGGAACCTAAACCAAACTAATTTACAAAGAGATGTTTTTATTTTACAGCCTTTACAACCTCTACAAAGACAGTTATATAGGTAACGGGAGAAAGTATGACACAGTTCTAGTAAAGAGATAGCAATACTTTTCACAAACCAAACCAGACACATATTTACAGTTCTCACTTCTCCTGCACTCTGTGAATGTACTCTTGCTATTCATTCTTACATCTGGATTTTGACCCTTCTTTTGCATACATTTTTCCCACCTCCAAAATATGCTGCTGTTGAGCCAGAAAATAAACATTCACTAAAATCTCAAATTAAGCTTCCCTGAATGAATTGTGGAGGGACTTGATCCTGCACTCGGCGAAATACATAAAGTTTTAGTCACAGATCACACAAGCAAATGAGACAAGGAGCCTTATGTTCATAATACCTGGGCAACCTCCAGAGCTGCAAAACTGAAGCCTTTCTTGTAAGTGTTGTAATTCTAGAAATCTGCTAATAATAAAAATGGAATTTGGGAGATTTTTAGTTTGAACTCAGGCATTCCACTTAGGTCATGATCCCAAGCACTTCTTCAGCATGTTTTCGCCTTATGAATTATTAATACCGGGCTTGTAATGGGCTCACAAGTGACTCCAGAGTCCTTATTAGTAAATCATGGTCACCATATCAAACTGAAAAATTCACGGGATATATAGCAGGGATAGCATTTCATCTCTGCTGAATGTTTTTGAGAGGGAAAATAAATAATACAGTCTCTGTTCTCTCTAAATATTAATTGATGTTTTACGAATTTGGATTGAAGTTCCTAAATATGGCAAGTTTTTTTAATTTTAGTCTTTGTTTTTAGAAACTTTTTCTTCTGATTATTTTGTAAGAGCTTGCATTACAGTTCACTCACTCACTCTCCATATAAAACAATGTTGGAGCTTCTTTATTATTATTAAATATACAGCATCTTAAAAAAATATAGGGCATACCTGTGTGTTTGGTGTCTGTTTACATTTTCTGTAATGTAGTCATTAAGCACACAACGTAGACTTAAAGGATGTCAAAACTGACAACCACACTATGATTGATGATGCTGTGCTAGACTAATTCTTACCAGGTGTGGTGTGATGTGAATTCAAATGTAGCTCAGGGTTCTTATTTGTATTAGCAAAGTTGTGCTTTGTCAAAGTTCTGTGACTTCTTAACCCACTAAATCCATCTTCTAATCCAAGTTTTTTCTTTACCTCATTGCTGTATACAATATTTTTCTTCCCCTCTCTCAATAAAGCAATCCTTACGTCTTCGTCTCTAGTCAGAGTTTCTTAAGATGTCTAGTTCATGTAAATTCCAGAAAATACCAAGTCTGATGAGGTTATGTTAATTAAGCGTAGAATCTGCATAAAGGCTTCCTAAGTGACTTGAGCTAGGGTAGGCAAAATTATGTAGGGTGAAATTCACTCCATCAGCATAAAGCATAAACAGGAGAGCTTTATGTGGATAAGGAGTAAAATCCATGATCTTCTACCAGAAAAAAAGGGCTGTAGCACAGACTTCTTTGGTCCCTACACACATTGTCTTCACTGTCATTCCTCATCACTTGCTGGGGGAGGGATGTGGTAGCATCAAGTTATTACCTCGTGTTAAGGGTCAGTGGGAAATATTGGGTACTTCCACTTTTGAACAACAAGCAGCTCTTTATATCATGGGGGCTCTTGAGCTAAACTTTTAGGTCTGCTTTTCCTTTTCCTTTTCCTTTTTTTTTAATTTATTTCTCTCTCCCTTCCTCCTCCTTTTCACTTCGTCCTCACTGATTACAGTGTTATCATCTGGATTTTTGGCACATCAAGTATCCAGCATCTTAGGCAGCTCAGAGCTGTACTGGCCTGGGGGAGGACAAAAGAGCTGCATTTTTTCATTTCCTGGCTGGATGATCAATCATGTTTGATTTTATAAATCTGGATTTTATTCATCTTTTTAACAAAAATGATCAACTTTCACAAAGTTCTGAGACTTTAGGAAACACATACAGTAAAATGCAGAAGACTTCAATTTACTCCAAAATTCAAGTAACCTCAAATGCTAAGCAAAGTGAATCAACACACTGTAGCAAGGCACACAAAATGTTGCACTGTTAATTTCTGAAAGTACCTATAACCCCCCACCTCCACCTTCACTTTTCCCTCACCAAACCCTGTTTTGGTCAAGTCAGATTTTAAACGAGTGCTTTATCATGCAATTATCCATTGATTTGAATGAGGTTTTGCAAGGGTAAAGGCTGAGGAATTTGGGAAGTGATCTTAGAGAAAAACTCAGCCCCTACTTTTAATGATGCAGAGAGTCACTATACAAGAAAGTTGTTATACCATTAATGCACAGCAGTGGAGGAAGAAGGGCCAGTGTATATGGGACAATAACATGTGATGCAAGGGACCAACAACTATTGGTAGCAGTAAAGTCAGAGTTAAGGGGAAGAAATATTTTGGGGTATCATCAAGATTGTTCAGCTGTCTCCTCCATGATCACCCTGAAATGTCTCCACAGGACCTCTCTGTTGAAAATCACAGTCAAGGCAGGGGCAAGGGGAGAGGAATGGGTTTTTGTTCTATTAGCAAATGATGTAGTTGCCTCGTTCCCTGAAACATCACAGAAAAGCATGGTTTCAGTTTGTCAGTCCTAGTAACAAGCACTGAGGGTGGGCTAAGAATCTCATTTAAAATAAAGAATAAAAAATTAAAATGAAACAAACAAACAAAAAACTAGTTTCTTATATTTTGATAACCTTAAGTGTTGGTTATGTAGACTTTAAAAATATCTGGAGGCCAGAGGAGGTTATAGTGACCCCTGCAGGCAAAACAGTAACCTGTAGGAAAAAGTAGGAAAACTAACATTTTAACATATTAAATCATAATTTGACATTGCATTACTTTCTTCTTTCTTGTGGGAACTTCCCAAAAATTTCTAGTGTTTGGGAACTTGCAGATGATATTTGGCAAGTCAGGCTAGAAATTTTGATGGAAGAGTAGCTGGGAAACGGACAGATTTTCATCAGAGCTGTTCTTAGCATCAGTTTGCTTATACAGTCTGTGCCCTCAAAGCATGTTACAGTTTTTGCAACATTGAAATAGATGTAAGGAGTGAGCCCTAAATTTGCAGCCCAGCATTGTCCTCAAACAAGAGGAGCCTTGTTACACAGGTAACTGCATTTCTTTCTGCATAATTACAGTGGAAATTAGAACTTCACCTTTAGGTCCACTTTGACAACTAGGAAAAAAACAGTTGAAAGATTGCTATGTCAGCACCCACTTCATAGCAAACATATCAAAGTACAACATGTGCATAGGCTTCTTATTAGATATTTACAGTTAGCTTTATCTGATATATTTAAGGTATTTTCATAGAAAAATACAAGGACTGAAGGACTGCTGTCACTGATTTCACATGAAATTTTACCCTGTGCTAGAGCCATGTGGGGTGGATTACGCAGCGCATGACTGAATAGGGAAATTTATCATGAGCAACCTCATGACTGGGTGGAACCCAGGCAATTCTTGGAGGATTTCTTAGCTTTCACAGATCACTCAGTGCCATTTTCTTGGTGCTACTCACTCTTTACCTCAGTTTGGTCACTGGCATTGCCATTTGTTTCTTCTTGCTGAAGTCCTTGGCTTCTATTGTGTTCTGACTACTTCACTTTTGTGGCTAGGAAATTTTCTCCACCCTGAGTTGGTGTTAGTGGTGGAAATCTGCTTTAAACAGATTTTCTAGGAGGCTTGGCTAGGTGAGATTATATAGTTATATTGATGATTATTTGTTGCATCTGTATTTCAGCCTTAACTTAAAATTAAGTGCTGATCTGCTTTCTGGTCATTACTTTGGCAACTGTAGACAGCATGTTCTGACAGATTTGTGAAAGGATGAACTACTTAGTCATTGCTTCCCCTAGTAAGAAAAATGCAGCCTTTGCTTTAACAGACCCACTGTCTTACTCACTTCTTTCTACCTGAACCAGTAGTTTATCTCACTGATCAGAAATTGAGTTTAGCAAAACAAAAATTAAAGCAGAAGGAAGATATTTTGGAGATCTGTGCTAATGTGTTCCTATTTGCGTATCATATAAGGTGTTTTTGCAGCAACTTTTCTCATACTGTCCATATCTGTATTCATGGCCTAAACATACGTTTTAGCACTTATGCTCAAGTTACTGTTTTTTAAACAGCTACTAGCTGAGCCATGTAATATCCTTCAAATGTAAAGAGAATGTGAATGAAAGAAACTTAAGATAGCCCTTTTTCACTTTGAGCTTCTCTAAGAAAATATTCTCTCCTTTGTTGATGACTGAGAGTTTACAAAATTACTGCATTTGATCTGAAGCTTGGTAGCTCTTTTTGCTGTGTAGTAGCTTTGATTAAATGTCTGACACCTTAACTGTTTTTTGTATTATATATTACACTTGAATTTATGTTATGATTTAATCTTTCTTGGTAAATAAATCTGACACATTTTTGTTTATCTGTTTCTATAGCAAGAAAAAAAGAAAAGCTAGGAAGTTCCAGGCCACCTTCTACC
Organism: Odontophorus gujanensis; assembly: GCA_013399175.1. Taxonomy (NCBI): domain Eukaryota; kingdom Metazoa; phylum Chordata; class Aves; order Galliformes; family Odontophoridae; genus Odontophorus; species Odontophorus gujanensis. Next base: position 129,027 of record VXAB01002749.1, on the reverse strand, counting down.
CCAAGAATAACAGAAGTGGAAGAAAGGTTGAATGCAGCAGAAATTGCAAGAATGGATTTCAGCAGAGAGCACTGAAGAAGAATTTCCTCTGAACATAATGTGCTGGCCAAAAAAGCACAACTGATAGCTGCCAAGACCATTGTGGACCTAAAATTCCAGCAGGGGTCAAAGCAAATTAAAATTTATTAAGGGACCCTCATGTATAATTTTTCCACAGCAAGATTATACTACCAGCTCTGCAAGGGGAGATTTAGTCAGGTAATTCTCATTAAGGGGCAAACCCCTCTGACTTCTGCAGGTACTTTGCCTGATTAAGCACTGAAGAACCAGGGCCTAAGGTTGGCACAGCTTATATGCAAGCAACAGCTTCATATAAAAGCTCCAGCTCATGCAGAGTCTTACCAGGCACTCTAATCCTAAGGGGAAACATTTCATTGCAATGCACAGCAATTTGCATTCTTTCACAAAACTCTACTATTACATTATCCATTTTTCTCTTGATTAAAAGAGATCAAGAAGTGCACACTCTCACGCTACACACGCAGGCTTTCCATATAGGAGGCCTGGAATCCACATTCAAATTCAGACTGGAGGAGATCTGGCAACTTCTAGCTCTTTATGGATTTATGCTGTTCTAATAACAGTCACAAATTACTGATAATTATCAAGGAGGGAAGTTACTGTGGTGGGGTTTTGTTGTTGTTGAGTTTCTAAGACATTCAAGTGTATCAAGACATTTTGGAAGTATCCAGTGCCAAGGAGTTCTTAAACACTGCAAGCCCTCTGAGCTCGTGCAGATGCTTTTGATTTTGCTCACTGCAGATCAACCTATGGTGTTAGCTACTGTCAGGAGCAACTACAACTGAAGCTATGTTGGCACAAAGGAAATTTCACAAGGTAGGCACAAATTTATCCAAGTGATTCAAGGTTTAAGTCCTACAATTAGGGTTTGTGTTACACAGTCCATTCTAACTCCTTCCTCCTATGAATGTCCTGGGAAAATAACCAAGGACATAATCAAAGAAGACATTTATGATCCATGCAACAGAGTACATTGAATAAGAGTCAATCGCTGCTCCATCAATGACCTTTTACAGGAATTTAGATTTGTCTGTACCACAATCTTCCATGAATAAAATGTGGCACTTCTTTGCCTACAGGGAAACAGGGGAATAAATAGAGGAAATAATAGGCAGGTACTGCAACAAGGGGACCGTTTAAAGTACTAGAAAAGTTTGATTGTGAAGTATGAAATTTTTCAGTGTGCAAAATAAAATACTTTAATAAGAAGCTGAACATCTCAACTAATTTGTAAAGTAAGCAAACCACCTGGTATTCTCAGCATTAGCTGTTTTGTAGATTAGATGATTCAAAAGATTTTATTTTGACTAAAAGTTATCTTCTTCCTCAGAGAGAAGTCTGTCTTCCTTTCCAAACATTACCATACTAGCTTTGGCCCTGGGGGCTTTGAATGGAGATTTTTATACATACACACACAAGAAAAAAAAAGGGGGGGAAATCTTAAATGATTTTAACATTTCTTGTCCCCTACTATTCAATGAGTGAGAATTTTGAGGTACTTATTTCAATGAGGTATACAAGTCAATGATACCCATCCAGGTACAGTTTACTAAATCAATTTTTCTGGACATAAGTAGCTTTAACATATTCAGATGGACTATTAAATAAGGGGCTTTTGTACCTTTGTGATCTATTTTTTGTTTGGTTTGGTGTGGAGTTTGTTTTTGTTTGTTTGGTTGGTTGGTTTTGGTTGGTTTGTTTTTAATTTCTTCTGTTTTTTTGTTCTTTTTTTTTTTTTTTTAATCGTCATTTGAGGAGAAACTAACAAGCCTTTTTGATCCCAAACTAGTTGCACTGTCAAACAGAGTTTTTAACAGGTGTGATATACTTTTAAGGACAACATCCAAGTAGGATATCAAAGTAAATTTCATTAAGTAGTTATTCATTATGTTATTGGAGGAATGAGAATCCATCCCTGCCTGTTATGGTATTTCAGTTAAAGCTTTCTAATTTCAATCCTTTAATTTACGAATAAAAGGTATAATAGTATGCGATGTATAGCAGGACTAGAAAAAGGTGAAATGATTTGGACCCTGATTTTTCAAGAACCAAGAGACATCAAAGAAGTCTCAGGCATACCAGTTGTGTCTTGAGCCTCACTTACCTTGTACCTGTTTAAAGAACAGCATGCTGCTACAGGGGCCACAGAATGGTATAATCAGTGGACTTACTGCTATCAGTTGCAGAGTCCTCACTTCTTTCCCTCTAGGGACAGATACAGTTTTCCCTGAACTGTAATGCTTTCTAAAATTGCAGGAGCCGAAGACTTACAATTATAAAACTCAGGCAATAACTTCCCAACCCTACAATGCTATATTGCATTGTACACTGCATGACTGTCAGTCAAAACAGAAACAATTACTTCCAGATGCACCCTGTACTTTAGTTGCAGGTCAGCAGGCTTGAGTTGTGGTAAACTTGTCACCTTAAAATCATTTGCTAAATTTAATATAAACTACATCCACCCATAGCGTAAACCAGCTGGAAATGATAAGCAGTTAGTACTATTTCACTGAACAACAAATATTAAGAAATAAATATTTTCTTGGAATGCTAGTAGAATACACGATCTATGTTTTCAATCTTAATTTCAGCTTCTGATGAGATGAATCAAACATTCACATCCCAGCTGCTTCTGAATGTTCTAAGTGGAATTTCTTGGAGCAGCGCGAGCAGGTGGTGTTCCTACACTGCTCCAAATAAAGTTTATACATGCTGGGGATGCTGGCTGTCTTACATACAAACATAGATTCAGATGACTGTATTTCCCTTAATGCACATATTTGATCATCTTAGCATGAGACTGAGGAGCTTTCCCAGGGACAAACCCACAGGTATAGAGACGCTGCCTGGAGCCCTTCTTTTTCCTAAGCTGAAGGACAGTTTTCTGTGCCTGAACCATAGGTGTATACATGCTAAGGAGTGGACTGTTTTATGCATTTTGAGTGCTTTTTGTTCTGTGGTGCTAAGAGTGGGGTATACAGTGCAGGTCAGAAAGTTATGGAAGTTGTCTGAAGCTACTGGCCCTATTGGGGTACACCAGAAAAGCATGCCCTGTGGGGCTGCAGTAAAGTGGGTGAGATGCAGCTCAAACCTGGCTTATGTGTAGAGGAAAAACGCTAATGTGTCCTAGCTGGTAGGCCAATCTCATATATCCCTAGTTGGAAATTGCTTTGTGTGCTCTTTTTGGAGCCAAAGTTAAAATTGACTGACATGAAGTGCAGAGAATAGGGATTCCACATCAAAGGGACACATCCAGTAAAAGTACTCACAAAGACTTCACCTTTAGCAAGATAACCCATTCTTTGCCCTTCCTAAGCTCCTCTTTGAGAACCCAATCTCCTGTAAGTACAGATACACAGCTACTTGAATACCTGCTCTGAACTGCACCTTAGAAGAAGCTGTAATTTCTGGCTGTAGGGAGGAATTTATGGAGCTCAGTTTCACAAGGTTTGAGTCAGCTTTTGTGACTATCCATCCTGTGTGCTCCATATTGACTTGGATTTTCATCTTATTTTAACCAACTCAACAGCAGAGCACAGATTTGTCATGCTGTTGTAGGCAATTTTGGTTCTCTCAAGTCTGTTATTTCAAGACTGTTTAAGACTCCGCCAGATGGCTACCATCCATGCCAACACTCAAGGGAGCACAAAAGGACAAGAGAAAGCTAACTGTTGCCCCTTATATCTTACCAAAACACAGCAATCTTCTGTGCTGAGAACCCAGAGTGAAGCAACAGGAAAAAATTCACTTTGTGCTAGAATCCTCAGACCAGAGGAATTTTGTTCTGTCTGATTGTATCACTGTCCATTCCCTCTGCTTTGTAAAAGTGAGGTAAAAAAAGTTTAATTGAATCAAATATATGGTTTCTAATCCACAGTGTGAAATATCTATCTAATGTATCTTTTAACATAGCAAGTTGCTTCATGGTCCACGTGGATAAAGTGTCAACACTTAATTCCTGACTTAAATAACATTAATGGACTGCCAGAGCCCAGAGCCCAAAGCAGGTCTTTCTTCTCCAGCAGTCTCTTATTCTGCCTTTTAATTGTTTTTTTCTATGCTACTGTTTGACAGTGAAGCTAGAAGATTCATAACCTAAGGAAACAGAGCCAAATATTTGCTTTGAGTGGTTTCAACTAAGATGTCCCATCACAGCTAGATTGCCCAGATTAATGTACACTTGTTGCTCATCAACACTGAATATATTAAGGAAATGCAAAATAGTTTTGATAACAGTAAACCTTAAAAACATTCATATGCACGAATTACCTTCTACTTTATATTAGTGAGACATTATTTTTCACATTTTGTTTTAGTACCATGTCTCCTTGTAGCCTTTGAGTTAGCTCTTGTGTTAAACTTTCTTAGATGGCATCTGTTGAGAGATCTCTAACACTGTTAAAAGACAATTTATGAGTATGTTTCTTACCTCAGTAGATTTGAACTAGTTTAGGATAAACTTTTTGAAAACATGAGCAATGTGGGTATCCTTAGAGGGAGAAATGATTAATAATAAATTTCAAAATGTTTGAAAATAACCTCTTAGAAAGATGAACTATAGGTAAAGACTAAAACAAGATGAGGGAACAGCATATTCTGAAGATATGTAATTAGAATGAGTGTATAAGAACTTTAATATTAAAGTCTTAAATATAGACTCAAGTCCTCAGTGGAGGCATCTGGACAACCGAGGAGAAGCACAAAAGACCTTTCTACACTTTTGCTCCCAGACTATGCTATAGATTTCTTAAAGTTTTCCTAATTCTCATAGAAGTACAATGGAAAAGAAGTATTCTAGCTTGTTTACAAAATCAACATAATTAGATATAAGAGTATATTTGCTCTCTACAGCTACCTGAAAGAAGATTGTGGTGAGCTGTGAATCAGCCTCTTTTCCCATGTAACTAGTAATCGGACAACAGAGAATGGCCTCAATGTGCCAGGGAAGATTCAGGTTGGATGTTAGGAAAAATTTATTCTCCAAAAGAGTGATTAGGTGCCAGAAGGCTCTACAGGAAGGTGGCTGAGTCACAATCACTGTTCTGGTGTTCAAGAAATGAGTTAATGTTGTACTAAGGGACACGGTTTAATGAGGTAATACTGGTGGTAGGTGGTTGGTTGGACTGCATGATCTTGAAGGTCTTTTCCAACCTTGGTGATTCTGTAATTCTACAATTCTATATAAATAATTATATTTTTATATATACTTGTGTATATACTTGTGTATATGTATCCATCTATTCATACGTCTCTTCAGGGTGCCACTCACAACCACAAATGTGTTCAAAAAACATTATTCCCTTCAAAGCAAAATGATTATTTTCTTAAAAGTGAAAATTAATGGGTCCTGACCATAAAACTGTCCTTTTTCTCTAGTGATATGTAACAGCTTTCAGGAGTGAATACCAACAAATGCTGGCTTGTCCTGCTTTTTATCAGAAGGCTTTGAACCAATCGAGGTTAGGTTTCTATCTCCTGATCAACAGTCTTCAGCCAAAGTTTTAGCTATGTCAAATCACTTGATTTCTGCCATTTGAGGATACAACCAATCTGACAAAATGAGCTTTATACACAGAAAAACCTAACCCCTACGTTTTCATAGGAGATTTGTTCTAAGACCTAATCAAATTCTATCAGACTAGCTCCTCAGGAGTCGAAAATTGCAATAAGAAAGAGTATCTGTTGCAACCTTTTAGTCCTTTTTTTTATTTCCCAGGATAGGAAGGGACTTGAACTTTTAAGTTTGTTCTGTGTAAAACAATAAAATGCAATGTTAAAATATGTTTGCAACCTCTCTGACCAGAGGAATTGAAAAAACTGTTGGGATTGTCTGTATTGACTATGCTCTGAATGTCAAGACCACCTGGAGCAGATACCTCGAGGCAACTACACCAACTCCTATCAAAAACATATGAATAACTTGTGATATAGGATAAAAAAAACTATTCAAGACATTCAAGATAAACAGATATATCATAAAAATAATCAAATTCTTATCTGTGATTCTACAGGAAATAGTTGCTAATGAAGAAGATTGTTTTTTACCACAGACACAAAAGGATGGTATATTCATCCTCCACTGTGTTTTGCTGGTAACAGACAAATTAAGCATGACTATAAGGGTCTACTACTATTTTCTTTTTTCATCAGAAACTAGAAATATTTTCTTTCACTAGTGTCTACAAGATCCAAAACACCTCTCTGCAGTCAGCATTCAGGAGACACACAACATATGGTTGCAGAAAACTGGCAACTGAACAGTTTCACATTCTCCAAGTAGGCACTTATTGAAGATGCTCAGAGGACTATCAACACAGCAAATACTCCTTCCTGTTGATACAGTTTTTTACTGTTGTGACCTAAATAATCTTCTGATAATGAAGGCACTTTAGTCACATACCTTATTTACTCAAAATCACATGTTCAGTAAGCTTTGTTGAAATTACTGCATATAATTGGAAAATTGAAGATATATGTATCAGTAAGCATAAATGCTGGCTTTTTATTTTTCAAATCATTTCTGTATGTTCCATTTCTAAGACAGAGTGCATTTTTGCATTTTTGCCTTCATTCTAGTAGTTGAGGTCATTCTAGGTGTCCATTTGATACTACTACATGCAGAAGAAAAAAGAAAGGTACTATATCTAGCTTCATAAATTGAATTTTTATTTCCATAAGTATTCAAAAAATATTTTTATGGAAAAAAATGTGAAACAAAAATTAAATGAGAGCATTAGCCATATCTGTTACTGTCTGAATTTACTACTTTCTGTCTGATTCTTTCCCAGTAAACAAAGTAGGAGACATTAAGTCTTTTTACTCCTTCCCACTAATTTTGCTCTGAGTTTGGTACCTATGTTGTCTCAAATATGGCCTTGCACAACTGGACTTGAGTACTTAACTCCCCTGCTCCNTTTATTTTATTTTATTTTCCTTCCCCTTCACCTTCAGGAGAGAACAAAAGGCAGATTTTCTGTTAAAAGTTCTGTGTAGTTCTGTGGAAAACTTATGCCTACCGTGGTGTAAAAAGGTAATAATAACTGTGTGCCATCATAAACATCCCTCCCTGTACTCACAGGGCAGAAAAAAATGTCAATGAAAGAAAAAGACAGTTGAAAATATACTGCTACAGTATGCAAACAGATCTCTCATACATGAGCATTACATTGTTTTGGAGACCAAGGCGAAAAATGAGTACACATCACAATAAAAACTATCAAGAAATAACATTGAAGTAACATAAAACTAGAAATTTTCAGTTCAGGGCTTCTGGTGAGATCTGATTTGAACCTACTGATATTCAGCATTTTCATTAATTTCTGGAATTATTACTTAAAAATTACCACTGTCGCAAAAATGTCATGTTGCATGGTGTTTGATAATGCAAGTAATCACTTAAAATAGCACGCTGCACAGAAGCTCCATTTGAGTGACCAAACACTGCAACTTGAAATGGCCTGCTGCAAGCCCAGACTTCCATAAACAAGGTTCCCACCCTATGCCATGAGTGAGGACTTCCAGACTGATCCTCTAGTGCAAATGGAGATTCTGAGAAACATTTGGGCTCAGTTCTTTCACTTCCATTTCAAAAAACAAATGCTGTCAAACTGGAAATGATTCAAAACTGAAATGAGGCCTGGAAAACCTACCTTATGGTAAAAATAGGTAAATCTGTGTTGTTTTATTTTTTTACACAAAAAGGTTAAGAAATGAGTTCACAACAGTTTGAAAGTACCTGGAATATTTCTTGTAATTATATCCTTAATCTAGTGGATAAAGGTATAGTATTTAGGACCTGAAGCTACATATATAGGAACTGGAAATAATTCTGATTTTTAAGAGCAAATGAAATTAACCTTTGGAAAGGGTGTGGAGGTTTCTCTGTGAACTTCTAGAATAAATATATATAGTGTGAATTGTATTTTAAAACAAAGCATGTCATGTTTCATACTGCAAAGAAATAGTAGATTAATTTCAATAATATGTTGTCTGTAATGACATTTAATATTTTTAAAGAGACAGTAATATTGAAACATAAACTATGGATTTAATGAGAAACTAAGTGGAAGCGCTGCTTTTTTATTTGGGTGACACAGAAGGTATGTGTTAGCATCAGACTCATACTGTCAGTTCAGACTGGTGTTAATTTTGTTTTCAATCAAGATTTGAAAACACAATCTTGTACAGTAAAGACAGAATTATTTCAAACATAAGGGACTGCATGTGAATCAAGATTCTTGTGCTCTAGTATAACTTCGGTCTACTGGTTATTTCCATGAGTATGTACGGTAGTGCTCTGGCAGTTTCAGATTTTCTTCCTCTCTCAACAGTTACACTAGCCAATAATCAAGTATCTGGGAAGAAATTCAGATTGTTTTGCTCAGTGTATTGGTACCCAAATGTGACCATCTCTGCATATGACCCTTGCAGGTTCCTGAGATGCCCCAGGTCTGTCAAGTCTATAGAGCAGTTGTGTTTGCTCAGTGCCCATAGGCATTTATTCTTCATCTTAGACTAGAAGCACATGCAAGGCCACCTAGTCAGAGCCTAAATACTGTTCAGTCCTTGCTGATTTTACCTGTCAGTTTGTCTCCTCAGAGTCTCCTTCAACATTACTCAATTTTCAGTCACCCAAGCTTCAGAGCTGGACTGAGTAAACTCGAAAATGATCAGATTTGACCAAACTAGAATGTTTAGCAAGTCTAAACTAACTGTTACATTGGTGGTACAGTACGAAGAAGTTACAGACTCCAAAAGCTGAGACAAAACACTTCTTAGGAGATGTGCTACTTGCTTTTAAAGATTTATGAAATATAAAAGTGTTNTTTTTTTTTTTTTTTTGTTTATGTGAGTACATTCCAATAAAATAGCATATGCCCTAAAACAAGCTGGGAGTATGAGAAGTGACTGTGTAGATGGATAAGTAGTCATTCAGACAAAAATATGACCAGGTGAAAAATCAGAATACCCTTTCACTGAAGTAAAGAGATTCTAACATCTATAATCTTGGAAATATGTACTGCTTTTTAGGAAATAACTTGTGAGAGCTCTAATGGAATGAGACCAAGAGAAAACTAGTGAAGAAAAATACTCTGTTTCTGTAGATTCATGATCTTCAAAAAGGGCTGTCTTCAGCAGGGACACTGACAAGCGAGCCTAGAGATGACCCATTCTGTCTATCTTCAAGGAGTAGGTGTTAGTGATTCATTAACAGCCTTTCAATTGAGAAATCCATGAAGAGCAGTGTCTCTGAAAACATTGCTGAAGTTCTTAAATATCTTACATCCACAATCAATCACTTCTGTTATGGAAGTGTGTGAAGAAGTATAGCATAGGTGGCTTGGTAGGCTCCTGTCATAGTCTGACCTTTATGTTATGTGGGTCTATAAGGAAGGGATGGAGAGCTAGTTTGAACAAAACTGCCAGATCTTTACTCGTAGATGGTAATTGGGGCTGAGATCTTAAGGAACAGCCCTACTACCTTCCTCACATTTCACAAATGGCAGTGAGAGAGCTTCCAATCCTTGGAAGAGAGTTTGAAGACAAAACTGGCCCATTGGAGTTCACCTGTCAGAGTAACACAACCGTATGGAAAGGAAATGATTTTATGTGTTGATACAACATAGAGAAGTGGCAAATTCTTCAGCTGCCTCTCAGCTGAAACACAGTGGCTGACTGCAATACTGCAAACAGCATTAATATTTCCTTATACACTAAGGATGAACACAGATTTTAAGTGAGTGCTAACATGACACTAGCAAGCTTGGAATCATCATTTATCTTTGGTTAGGTTCCTACTTTCCAGCAATATTTATCAGAGGAATATTGTTACCAATTTTTGGGGAAATATCTTTTTCTTTCGGTTCCTGAAACAACGTTGCAAGATCTCGAAAACAGGAGGCTGAGCTTTTTTATGACTCCATAAAAGATCAGACTTCAGAAAGACACTTTCTGTAATTTATTTTATTTTATTTTATTTTATTTTATTTTATTTTATTTTATTTTATTTTATTTTATTTTATTTTACTTTATTTTATTTTATTTTCCTTCCCCTTCACCTTCAGGAGAGAACAAAAGGCAGATTTTCTGTTAAAAGTTCTGTGTAGTTCTGTGGAAAACTTATGCCTACCGTGGTGTAAAAAGGTAATAATAACTGTGTGCCATCATAAACATCCCTCCCTGTACTCACAGGGCAGAAAAAAATGTCAATGAAAGAAAAAGACAGTTGAAAATATACTGCTACAGTATGCAAACAGATCTCTCATACATGAGCATTACATTGTTTTGGAGACCAAGGCGAAAAATGAGTACACATCACAATAAAAACTATCAAGAAATAACATTGAAGTAACATAAAACTAGAAATTTTCAGTTCAGGGCTTCTGGTGAGATCTGATTTGAACCTACTGATATTCAGCATTTTCATTAATTTCTGGAATTATTACTTAAAAATTACCACTGTCGCAAAAATGTCATGTTGCA
>VXAB01002749.1:107598-118233 GCA_013399175.1 Odontophorus gujanensis | reverse complement strand
AGAATTATTTCAAACATAAGGGACTGCATGTGAATCAAGATTCTTGTGCTCTAGTATAACTTCGGTCTACTGGTTATTTCCATGAGTATGTACGGTAGTGCTCTGGCAGTTTCAGATTTTCTTCCTCTCTCAACAGTTACACTAGCCAATAATCAAGTATCTGGGAAGAAATTCAGATTGTTTTGCTCAGTGTATTGGTACCCAAATGTGACCATCTCTGCATATGACCCTTGCAGGTTCCTGAGATGCCCCAGGTCTGTCAAGTCTATAGAGCAGTTATGTTTGCTCAGTGCCCATAGGCATTTATTCTTCATCTTAGACTAGAAGCACATGCAAGGCCACCTAGTCAGAGCCTAAATACTGTTCAGTCCTTGCTGATTTTACCTGTCAGTTTGTCTCCTCAGAGTCTCCTTCAACATTACTCAATTTTCAGTCACCCAAGCTTCAGAGCTGGACTGAGTAAACTCGAAAATGATCAGATTTGACCAAACTAGAATGTTTAGCAAGTCTAAACTAACTGTTACATTGGTGGTACAGTACGAAGAAGTTACAGACTCCAAAAGCTGAGACAAAACACTTCTTAGGAGATGTGCTACTTGCTTTTAAAGATTTATGAAATATAAAAGTGTTTTAATTTTCAGAATGCTAGGGTAGTAAGTCCAATTACCATAGAATGCATGGTTTCATCCTTCCCATTTGGAGTGCTAAAAGAGTGACTAGATATATCTGCTTAGTTACAAGTATTGCAGTTGTATTGGAACAACTGATATAAAAACACACTATCCCACGCTCCCACTTTTCCCACTATTTGCCAATCTGTAATTACAGTATGTAAATACACAGCAGAATGGGTCTTTGGTTAATCAAATTGATTTAATTGCTGAATCCCCACAGATGAATGTTAACAGAATCTTCTCTTTTCTCATTTTTGTTGGCAAAACAGAGCCACACAAATGATAAAAATTCCACCAGAAATGGGAACCGGATTTGAATAACTCCTTGAATAACTTTTACTAAAAAATGGCTAGGACACCTGTAGTCAGATTCAAAGGATTTTTAACAAGGAAATTCCTCATAATTTTACTGTTGTAAATGATGGTGTACACAAGAGACACTGAATTAATTACCCCTTTGTGGATTATCAATGTGTATACGTCTATTTTTTATGGAAATCTGGCATTGCTTTCATTTTTTGAATTGTGTTATTAAAAGGGCAGATACAGCAATATACCAGAAATGTTGCTAAAAGTTCACCAGATATACTTATTCGTTTATAGTCTGAATATAAAACCCTTATGATAGTTATGAGTGTTATTGTTAATACCACATTTAGCACTAGTCATTGGAATAGTAACATTATCTTGATTGCTTTTGGCAGGTAAGGGAATCATATAATCTAAAGAAAGCAAGCCTGAAGATGTCCTTGACAAAATAGTGGGTTGTTAAAATTTGATGGCTTCATGACCTAGTAAAAATACATGCAATCTTCAGAGTTTGGGACCTCCATTGGATGCATTCATGCTGTAGAGCCCAGGAGATTATCAATTCCTTAGGACAGGTCAGAACTTCTCCCATGTCTCCGTGTGAAGGTAAGATATATTCCTGTGCTCTCCTTTGTGAACCCTAGTTTCTGTGTAAAAAGCACTTAAATGTGCACTCTTGTAGATGTGCTAATCTGAACGATTTGAGTATCAGAGTCACAGGAGTATACTCTATTATGCATCAGAAGTGGAACCTCAGGTCAGCATCTGCTGGTGATATTTGGGATAAAATAAAATCAAGACATTTTTTAGAGACACTATGTCAGCAGCGGGCCCACTGTAAGTGAAAATCCATTTTGCCTTATAAAGGTATTTGGTCTTAAATCTCTAGAGTCACTCAAGAAATCTGATCTCAGTCTTTCCAAATCCTGGATGAATGTTGTGATTATTTTTGAACATTATACAGAGGGGAATAGGAATAGGAATACGAATATGAATATGAATACGAGTATGACTACGAATAGCAGTAGAAAATTTTCTTCAACTGTCCTCTGAACAAAGTCAGATGTCACTACATACTGGGTCCCACTCCAGATGAATTCTGAGAGGGCCTGTAAGAGTTAGCTCCTCCCAGGAGACTGAAGAAATATCTCATCTCGATGATGTTTTGGCACAGATAGATTTTAGGCTTTTCTGCCTGCTAATTTACTAAGCTGCTTCTATGATTCTGAAACATGACTAAGATGATTTTATAAAACTTAAAGGTTCACTCTAGTTCCACATTCAAAGACCAGCATATATGTGTTCAGTAGTGTTTTTATTCATCTGAGGTAAGAAACTGACTTTCCACTATAGTCTGGAGAAGAGGAGGCTCAAAAGAGTCCTTATTGCTCTCTACAATGACCTGAAAGGAGGTTGTAGTGAGGTGGGGGTCAGCCTTTTCTCCCACGTAACAGCAATATAATGACCTTAAGTTGCACCAGAGGAGGTTCAGGTTGGATATCGGGAAGAACTTAGAAAAAGTGGATAGGCACAGACTGCCTAGGGAGGTAGACTCACTGTCTCTGGAGGTGCTCATGAAACATGTAGATGCGGCACTGAGGGACATGGTTAGTGGGCAATATTGGTAGTAGGTGAACAGTTAGACTGGATGATCGTAGAGGTCCTCCCAACCCTAATGATTCTATGTTTCTCTGATAAGTCCTGTGTCTTATCTACAAGCCTGTAAAGACCTCTCATATACTCTAGCATAGGTAAACATCATTAGATTTCTGTGGTTGGTGTCAATGGTTTGCGGGACAGTTTGACCCGGTATCGTGTCAATTGAGGCAGAGGACCCACAGGCCCACACCCTGGGGAAGGGGAAGGGGGAAAGGGAAAAAGGAGAAGGGAGATGGGCCTAGGAACAAAACAGCGCCAATGATCTGAGGAGGAAAGCTAATTTACTAAATAAGATATCAGAAAGCAAAAATAATACAATATAATGCAATATAATTGGAATTGAGGCTAATGAATCAAATAAAATGAGCAAGAGAGAGAGTGTCCGATAAACCGAAGGCCTTACGCTAACGCTGAAGGCGGACGGCTGCAACAAACCCCCACTGCAGAGCTCCATCCCGAACGGAAGAGAGAGTCCCGTGACCGCAGACAGTTTTTATCTCCCCTCGGAGCGAAAATACATAAAATGCAAAACATTGCAAAGTCCTCTGGGAAATGTAGTTCTTCTTCTCTTCTGAGACAGGTACACCCAGAACTATCAATGATCCACGGCGCTGGAGCATTAACTCTTTAACTCCCAATACACCACATGATGTTATGATGTGGAATATCAATCATACAACAAAAATCATAAAACCATAACAGTTGGACATCTGACTTCTATTGTAAAAGAAGTCCAAGCATTAGCTTATTCACAGATATTTACTTACAGATAAACTAACCTTGATGCCTGAAGCTGAAGTTGGAGCCTATCCATTAAACTCAGTTTTTACTAGCTAAGCCAGTGTTGTGAGAAACAGTTTTCAAATCAGACACTGATAAGTCCTATGTTGAGGAACATATGCTCATGTTCAGCTCTGTCCCTAAATGCCTGAAGAAAGCTGAATCAATTCTACCTGAGACGAGAAACTCTTGTACAAAGGTCATTCATATTTCACATTTAATGCCACTAACTGGATTGCAGCTGCTCATGAGAATACTGATTCAAATGCTTACTATACATTTCTTTAAGACACAGGATAAAACTGCTGCCAGATTTCAGTTCTAAACAAAATAAAATTGTTTACATTGCTTTTGTATTTGCTTTCTGTGATAACTGCCATAACTACCTTTTCAGTGTATTACTAAATGCAATTAGAAATTCTCACTTGGCAACTATGTGCTGCAGTATTTTGCTGAGACTAATGAACAAATTTTCATAAAATCAGCTTGTGACCATGTGATGACTATTAAAACTTATGAAACCTCTACCAATTATCATGAGGAAATCAGCATACTATGGCAGTGTTATAGGGTGCATCATGAACCAAAGTACTTCTAGCTCATCAGAGATTCGCCTGTTCATGCTGGAGCACAGACCCAATTTTAAGCAGACAGATGGAAATACAAACTTCTAATATTCTTACTCCAGTCTGTACAACAAATATGTTTAGAAAAGAGGAATTACATTGACCTTGAAATACTATTGCATTGTATGCTGCACTCAAATTTCTTCCTTTCTACCATTTTCTATCAATGCTTTTATATGAAAGCAAGTTTCTCATGTGGCTTTAAAAAAAATATAATCAAATAACTGTCACACATTGTTAAGTCAGTTTTATTCCATTCAAATTAGCAATTTTTTAGAAGGCTTTCATACCTTTCTTCTTTTCCACCTTACTAGTAACACTGTTTACTATTATCTGCTGTCATCTTGGATGCTAATGCTTCTCTTCAGTATATTTTGCTCATATAGTTGATGTATCTTCTGGCAATAAGTAGACTTATTACCCTTTTTCTTTCTTTCTTTCTTTTTTTTTTTGTTAGCAAACTTAGGGAATTTTAGACATGCTGGTGACTGTTTCACAGTGGGATCTTCCAGTGATGTTCAGAGATGTTGAGACACATGCCTTAGAGAAAAATAGACACGGCCACAATATCTGACTGATGTGTTTTACTTTTTCAACAGTTAGAAATTTTCTTAACACTCAAATCTTTTTTGTGACCCTGGTTTCTTACTAATCTCCATATTTTTGTTTGTTTGCCTGCTTGTTTGTTTGCTTGCTTGTTTGCTTTCTGCAGTATTCCTTTCATATCTATCTTCCCCACTTGACTGTTTTGTAACAGACAGCAAGACTAGGATACTTCTTTGTTTAGATATCTACATATGAATATCTACATGTGAGCTATTCACATTGGACTTAGATAAAATAAATGTCCTTTTTTAGGTTGTGTTTCATCCCATTCTCACGTGGTCTTCTGAAATGTTCAGATGAATTACTCCTTAAAACTACACACTGGTCCCCAAAGGAGCTCATGATAATTTACACACATTCAGATACCATTCTACCATTTAGATGTCTACATCTCTACTGAAATCTGATCATATGATGAAAATAAACAATATCAGATGAATTATGTCATCTCTGATAATAAATCTAGTTCGGTGGAGTCCTGATTTTGCACACAAGTGGATGCCATAACAAAATTAATAAAAAACAGCAGTATTTTAATGTGTATTCTTTTATGCTGTTTTGCTTTTTCCATCCTGCCACAAAATGCCTGTAACTTAACAGTTATTTTAACTTTCATTGGCCACTGAATACTGCAACACTGAAAGTATTGTGCTTAACCTAATGGCAGTTCAATGAAGTAATCCAATAGCATACTCTAGGTGCCTACAGAAGCAGAAACATCCCGGCCATAAAAATAATGCCCTTGAAAGCTATTTAGAGAAACATTTAGTTCTCTTTAGTCTTTCGAAATTAAGATGTGTTGTGTGAGGTATTTTATACATGCAAATGCTTCATTTTCTTTAAGTCTTTATAGTACTATTTATTTTCAAATGAGTTTTGTGGTTGTTTCATATAGGGAATGCAAAAGTCAGGGTACATTTCACCATTCTGTGGCTAGCCATATATTTTCTTTAATAAATCATCACTGAAGATGTGAACAAGTTTAATTTCACAATATAAATATTTCCCTTTTCAATTTGTGTGTTTGTATGTGTGTGCCAAAAACAGATTTTTCTAAAAAGCAATAACCTAAGTAACCACAAATTTGGCACAGCATAAAACTGTGCCAAATAATACTCCCATGGAAAAACTGTATGTGATACAAACCATTTATATTTATGAATCCTGAGCTTAAGGAAATAACTATGTTTTTATTTTACTCTGTTTGGAAGCCATATTCAGAGATTTCTGACTTTTTTGGCAACATAATGAGGTATAATCATAAATGCCCCTCCTGCTGTTTGTCTACTCAGAACAGAGTCCTGGGCAAGTAAACAATCTCTAACCCACCTAAAGTACCGATGCAGTTCAAACTGCAGTAAAAGTTTGAAATCATGGAGACTGGAGAGAGTATCAGTTACATGGGAAATAATAATTACTGGGTTATGAACTGTTCTCTCTATTGAGTCTACTTTGTCATGGCCATGACACAGTGACTTGAAAATAAGCAAGCTAGTGGAGCTCATTGCCATTTACCTTTTGAACACTGCTCTGATATTTCTTAAACCAGGTCAGTGCCAATGCAGCCAGCAGGAAAAAAGAAGAGTGTTTTTCAAAAATCTTCTGGAAGAATAATAGGAAAAGACAGGCAGCAGCAGTGTGAAATAAAGATATCAGAATTAGTGAACATGCATTCACCAAAGAGAAACCATGCTCAACCAAAGTTTAGTAGCATCCTATAATGCCACATCCAGCTGAGCAGATGAGGGGAGAGCAGTGGATGTTGTCTACTGTGAGTTCAGCAAGGCTTTTAACATTGCCTTCTATAACATCCTTGTAAGTAAACTTACGAAGTCTGAGACAGATGAGTGGAAGGTGAGGTGGATTGAACACTAAGTGACTGGCAGAGCTCAGAGTGTTGTGATCACTGTCACTGAGTCCAGTGGGAGGCCTGCAGCTAGCAGTGTTCCCCAGGGGGCAGTACTGGATCCAATTTTATATAAGATCTCCATCAATGACCTAGAAGAAGGGATAGAGTGCACCCTCAGCAAGTTTGCTGACGATATAAAGGGAAGAGTGGCTGACACACTAGACTAGTGCTACCGTTCAGTGAGATCTTGACAGACTGGTGAGTTGGCTGGAGAGGAACATTACGTGGTTGAACAGGGGCAAGAATAGGGTCCTACACTGGGGAGGAATAACCACATACACCAGTACAGGTTTGGGACTGATCTACTGGAAAGGAGCTCTAAGAAGGACCTGGGTTTTCCAGTGGACGATACATCAGCCATAAGCCAGCAGTGTGCCTTCATGGCCAAGTAGTCCAGTGGTGCCCTGGGATGCAGTGGAAAGAGCATGACCAGCAAGTGAAAGAATGTTCTGCTGGTGGGGTAATATCTGGACTACTGTGTCCAGTATTAGGCTCCCCAGTTCAAGAAGACAGGAAAGAGTCCAGCAGGGGGCTATAAAGATGATTAGAGGCCCAGAGCATATTCCTTATGGGAAAAAGCTGAAAGATTTGTGACTGGTTAGCCCACAGAAGCCTGAGAGATGAATATAATTATAAATTGGGTATCATGAGAATGGGACTTATTGATAAGACAAGGGGCAATGGGCACAAACTTCTTCACTCTGTGGATGACAGAGCACTGGAATAGGCTGCCCAGAGAGGTTGTGGAGTCGCCTTCTCTGGAGATATTCAAAACCTCCCTGGATGCTTTTCTGTGCAATTTTCTGTGGAGAACCTGCTTTAACAGGGGAGTGGACTAGATGATCTCCAGAGGTCCTTCCAAACCCTATGATTCTGTAATTCTGTGAATATCTGCTATGTCTAATCTTCATCTCAGGTAAATTAGGGGTGCCTATGCACAGTGTGATCTGCTATCTGCTACAGTGTCAGGAAGATATGGTGGGGTTTTTTTGTTGTTGTTTTTGATGTTTTTATGTTGGTTGTTTTGTTTTGGTGTTTTGTTTTGTTTTGTTTTTCCTGGTTGGTTTGTTCGTTGGCTGGTTTGGTTTTTTGTCAGCTTCTTGTTTTCATTTTTTCACAACTCCCTTTCCCTTCTCATTGGTCTAACTAGATCCCAAATACAGTATTAAATGTGAGGAATCTGTTAATGTCCACTAATCCAATAGGGAATCGGATCATTCAAACACAAGAAGTAAGAGTATTACTTGGGTGATGAATCTTATTGTTAGAAAGGATGTTATGACAGCCCCTTAAAAAAGACTTAGTTTATTTTTATTAGGTTTCTGTTGTGACTAAACAAATTTGATCCGATATTAATTTAATTTATCTCTCAGTTCCTTGATAGAACAAAAATTCTTTGGCATAAATAGGCTTTCAATATACTAGAAAAATTGGACTGGAAAACATAAATCTCTACTTTCTGGAAGGGTCAATGCTAAAAACAAACAAACACAAATCTCTAATCCTGCTTGCTTATTTTATGTTCTGGAAACCATTCAAGCTTAGACTGTACTAGGATATAAACCACAGTCACAGGAGTAATTAGGCAGGCTAATGTAGCCTATGCCAGGATCTGTACAGCTACAGCTCCCATTCATCTACTATCTGAACTAAACTACTTTATAAGTAACTTAATGTCTATACACTACTCTGACAGAGCATCTACTACTTCTGTGAGAGCAATGAAGATATATGTAAGAAGGAATTCAGCTCACATGACATAGTGATGTTCCAATTGCTGTGTCCTTTAAGCCACTGTGATGGAACAGCTAAACACAGGCAGATGTTCTGCAACTTCTCCATATAGTGAATCCCATGTTCCTCATGAGCAGAACCTGGGAATCAGTTTGGCCTGCTATCTCATTTGATTCTGTAAATCTAGGTAGACTGGACCCCTTAATCTGCAAAGTCTTTAGTCACAAATGGGAATTCTGTCACAGAGCTTTTTGAAAAAAAACCTCACATCTTTTCCTCCAAATAAAACCTGAGAAAATGAATCATTCTGCCAGCTGGACAATAAAAACTCTTTTATGTTTTAAGAGAATGTATCAGGGATATTTTCATTCTCTCAGTTATATTTCTTTTCCCCCAGCCCTTTCAATTTGTTATGTTTGGCCACATTGCTGGGTCTGCACTACTTCAGTCATTATGGACTTCAGGAGATCTACAGTTATTATTTAATAACTAGATTTTTTCAAAGTAGTAAAGCCCAGTTAATCTTGTTGCTTGTAATAAATCTATTAAATAGTGAGGTTTGGAAAATGTATTCATGTTGTGAGCAGTAGAAACAAACCACCAAGGCAGATTTAAATGTCCATAGACTGATTAAAGCTTTTTAAAGACCTAATTTGCCCTAAAGCAAACAGTCAGCAGCATTTTCGAGGCTGTGATTTCCAGATCTAGTAGCCACAGAAAAGGGAAGTTCCAAGAACAACAAGGCTGCTGGGGACAATGATGATTAGATGATTGCCTCTAATCACCCAACTGGGTGATTATACTCAGGGCTCATACCACAGTTACGAACATGCTTTTTTTTTTTTTTTTTTTAAACAGAACATTGCTGGGAGCAAGTTAATAGCCAGGTCTGAGGTGATTCTCTGTTCTTACAAATATTTTCAGTAACAGACCATCAGCTAGCAAGCTGCTTGCATTCGCTCTGTGGATACATTCAGAACTTATCAAGACTTGTTCATGCACAGGTCACTCCAGAGGTCAGGGATACTCCTTACCAGAGCAACATACACTAACCTGAGTAAGGCACCACAGGACTTGGGCATGCAGCTTTTAATTCCTGCCCCAGAAAATAGTATCAGATATAACATGCAAGTATTTACTGAATGGAATTCCCTGAAAACATGTACGTCAGGACCTGGCTGCCCATGATAGAAATGTAATGAACCGATTAACTTGCTGGTGCTATGTCTAAACAAAACGTGCAGAACTGGGAGCCTGTTCAGCAGAAACAAATGGCCCTACCTCCTCTTTACCAGCCAGAAAATCTGCCCATCAGAAATGCATTGCTATTAGAGGGCTTGGCAGGTATAAATGCCCTTCAACAGGAAGTCCTTTAGCCTCTTCGAAGAGAAATTTCAGCACTGACAAAATGAAGACCACAAGAGTATCCACAAAGATTCTTGAAATTAATCCTTCCTGATTTAAAGTGGAAGACAGCAAAATTTTTATTGAATCATCCAACTGCTCTCAAATTATAATGCGCTCTACTAGATTGCAGGTCAGTCACACCAATCTGGAGGATATTATTTTTTTTCTCTTTTTCCCCCCACTTATTCTTTTTATTCCGACAGCACTATTGATGAAGACCTCAGGAGAAAAAATACCAGTGCCCAAGACACTTTGATGGCCTTTTCACTGTGTAATTATACTTACTCTTGATAACACTAAAGACATGCCTTATTGGTAGTGGCACTGGCTGCTTTCCTTTTCACAGAGAGATGGATTGTTTCTGCAGGCCTTGATGGCCTTCAAATTATCTGAGCACAGAAAAGAGAGCAGAGTGAATTTTATTTTAACTCATTTTATTTCTAAATTTATTTCCCAGTAGCTAGAAGGTGATGACTGCCCCAGCAGTCAAGTCAATTGTTATCTGTGGGACTTGATTATGTTTAGACCCAGTCTCTCATTTTGAGCAAGACACAGTTAATGAGGAGAGAAATGAAAAGTGCATTGAGTCACAGTGTGTTTGTGGTAATTTGTGACACATTCACTCTACTCAGTTCTTTGTTTATTCCTTCCCCCCTCCATGCAGGTCCTGTAGAAAAAGGAACAGATAAGCGAATTCAGTGGTAGACAGTTAAGGGTGTTGAAAGTAATGAATCTATATCTCTCTATCTCTTTCCCCATTGTTGGCAGTAATTGGAGCAGTGTTCATCTATACAGTAAAATGCCAGTGAAGCCCATCTTAACGAAACATCTTTTTTTCCATTATTTTGCAACACATTTTTCATTGACACTGCTAGTTTTTATTTTCACTATGTGTCGTTTTTTTGGGCTGGTTTTTTTTTTTTTTTTTTTT
>VXAB01002749.1:54770-107516 GCA_013399175.1 Odontophorus gujanensis | reverse complement strand
TTTTTTTTTTTTTTTTGTAGGCTCTTTGCCACTCTTCTAAATAATAGTCCATTAAACAGTTCACAGTGTGTGTTCTGTAGAAATGTAAAAAAGTGATTGGATGATACTAATTAAGGAGAGATTTTGTTTCCACTTACTGCAGATCAATGGTGGGTTACATTAAAGCTGCATTTTTGTGATGAGTTTAAACACAAAAGAACAGCTGTGCTAAATACATATTTCAAGGCTTACAGGTAGGTCAAATAAATCTTTCTTTCTTTGTCTGTCTATTTTAAAACTATAGGAAACTGTATGTGAGGGATAGTAAAATAAAAAGGCAAATTTCTCACTGCAGATTTTTTTTCACTTGTGGTAGCAGAAACTGTTAAATCAGGAATGCCAATTGCTGTGCATTGAGATCCTGTTGGCTTTTAATTTACTCTATAGCCTACTATGCATTAATTTTAATGAGACTTTTTTTCTTCTGTTTTCTACAGTTGCCGCTCTAAGATATCCTCTCTCTGACTTATGGCAGTGTTAGATCCCAGTAAAACAATGTCTTAGTGAAAGAACTTTTTGCACATTTGAAAACACATTTCTATCTTTAATCCTAAATTATTTGTAGCACAAAACTTAACCAAAATTTCCATACAAAGATATGCTCATATGCAAAGAAGAATGTCAGCTTATTCCAGTTAGATCAATTAAAATAAAAATGCACTGTTCGTTGGCATTTCTTGATCAGCACAAACAATGTTCTGAAGAAATTCACCTGGTTGCCTCCATCTAACATAATGAATCCTGAATATATATGACAAGGAACTAAAAAAGAAAAAGCTTTTCAGGCACTTGCAGCAAGTATTAGAAGCACAAGAATATTTTAAAATCAATTCTCTGACTATTTTAGAAATGTGATTTTTTTTAATATAAAGTCTTATGTAGGGGAGCTATAGGGACCCCAATTTATGCAGATCATTTCAATATCAAAGAGATGTCATTTGCACTTGCCTTGAACTAAAACAATCTAGATATCAATTCTAAAATACTCCTAGTAAAACAAGATAACATTAGATGGTCTTTGTATATCATGGGCTAAGGAGCCTTCCTGATAGCTGATTTTTCAGTAACCAAGGTCAGAGATAGATTTAATATAATCCAATCAAATTTTCTATGGGAATGAGTAAAAGGGTATAATTTGGTTCTATCTATCTTGAGTACTTTAAGTTTAAACAGTGAATTCAGTATTGCACGCCTTCTGTCAAACCAGCTTGAATTAAGAGTTGATAATATAATTCATAAGACCTTTATTCTTTGTTGAAATCTGGGGGCACTCAAACTCTGGCAAGCAATTGGGTACACTGAAAATGTGCCCGCCAAACTCTGCATGTACTCTCTTTTCTAAGAGGTACATCGATGATTTCAAGAACTTCTTATTTGTGTGTACTTTTCTTGTCACTGACAGACTTTCTGTACAGACAGAAACAGGCATGGCTAGTGGTGTAGCTACAAGTCCTTGTCTCCACAGTGGGTCAGCTAGCTTGTGCTTCCACCAGTCATGTAAAGTTAACGGTTACCTCAACATCTGTATTGAAATGCCTTTTTTCTTTACACATCCTGCAATACAGACAATACCATATCACTGCATATTTTTGGTCCAGAAGCAAGATCAGCTGCTGTGGATCAGCTGATTGACAACTTCATGCAAAAACAAACAAATAAATAAATAAATCAGTCACAAAGTTCTAAGACACAGAGGGTACATGACAGAACTTCAAAGCTGTGCTGAGCAAAGCAAAAGGCCTGTTTTCAGGGGACAACAACCACTCTTGAACTGAAAACAAAGATGTCTGGAAAGTATTCTACTAGATACAGGACACATTTCCAGTGAATAAAATGGTCTTTGAAACCTGTGCTACTGTGCACCCCACACTGTTTTTAGTGTTGTTATGAACTGGGTGGATTAGAGAGAGTAACACCATTTTCAGCCCAATTTTGGTCAATGTCTCTGTAGTTGTAGAACCCATGCATGCAGAAACCCTTTATTCAAGTGTGGGTTATCACTGGTATTCTCACAGCAATTTATACAAGGAAACTTCTCCTAGTATAATTCATTAAAAATTAATCAACCCATTTCTGTGCAAATCTCTGTGACATGCGTTCTTTGATGCAGTGAGTGCTGAATAGTCTTTTCTTTATTATGAAATGACACAAGTGGAACTTTCTAATTGGCTGTCAGTGATGTCATACCCAAGTAAATGCACAAGTCGGCTTATTTCCCATATTATAAACATACTCCATGACAGGCTGTGAGTTTCTGGAGAGCTCCTGCCCCTCTTTGGTGGTTTACAGCCCTTTGCTGGAAGGATTACAGTTATGCTTCTGTAATAGGATAGAAACTTGCCTGTGTGTTTTCCCATTTTTGTTTGCATGTGGGGATATTTTTTCTTCTTTAACTATATTCTCTCACTGATGAATTTTTATATTTTCCCACAAGGGTAGTCTGTAGCTTACTGAAATTAGCAATGGCTTTTTCAGACATCCTTTCAGAGCTCTTTTTCTGGGGTGGTTTCACTGTTTGTGTCAAAATCAACAATAAACGTGGTCATATTCACATCTAACTCATAATTGACCAACTTCATCCAATATGCAGAAGTTTCAGAAGCCCAACCACTAAAAGGATATAGCCAAGAGTCATATGGAAACAGTGAGGTTTTGTTCTTGTGGCTTTCATTTTATTTATGTATTTGGTTAACAGCTCCTCATTAATGCAGAGTGATTGCCAGATCTCCAACCTTGCCAGGAGGGTCCACTTTCACTGCAGGAGGATGTGCTCTCCACAGGACGTGCTTTGGCAAGAATAGTACTTCTTCCATTTGTTTTTATGTTACTTGTGCTGTGCACTTACAAAGCTGGGATAAAGGGCAAATGTTTTGCTTCTGAGAGCCACCTTCCAAAAATTGCGTGGCAGAGCCACCATGTCTTCTACCCATACTCCATATAGCTTTCCAAACAAAGATTTCATACCCATGGTGCCTTCATCTCCTTATCTCCCATTTACTTTCATCCTACCTCACAAGCAGGTCCTCACCCACATACATCTTCAACCTTACACCCACCTTCAAGATTCCAGTCCTCGGAACTCCGCAGCCTGACACCACAGCCAGGACCACCCTCAAACATACCACAGCTTCTTTTCCACTCTCTGATCTCACATGAGCTCTCCTTAAATTTTTCTGATGAATTCCAATCAAGCTTTGCTGGGAAAAGACACTGCAGACCTGTGCCGTTGCTGGGAAGAGCACAGGTGCAGGCATCACCTAGAGTGGTCTAATAAAGACCATAACCTAAGTCTCATCTTAGCTCTACATATAGACTGTTACCCATGACATGTCCCTGACATTATCAAGCAATGTATTTAAGATATATGAGTCAAGAAAAGAAAAATAAATTTGAAAACTCCAACTCTTTAGGTAAATTGCTTTTAAGATACTCTTCCAGTTGCCTACAATTACTATTACTCACATACACCATGAAAATTAACCTGCGGTAATTTTTATGCTCAGGCTCTGAAAGAGCATTGCAGAATGTAAAGTGTAATAATCGGTACAAATATGGCACTAGTGAGCTTGGAATCAAAATTTGCTAAATCAATCACAATGAATGCAAAATTCAGCTTGAGAGTAAGGTGCAAGTGCCTCATGCTGGTATCAAGTTGTCCCACCTTCCACGGTCTGAATATTCCTTGTTATCTTATGTTTTATTTCAAGGAAAATAGAAGAGGGGTTTCTGTCTCTTTTTATTCTCCCTTTCATCCCTGTTCTTTTTTTCTGTCACACAATGACTTAATCTAAAGAATAAAGAAACCATATGATTATATCACTTTCTAATCCAATTACAGATCTTTGATATGGCCCCTTATCTTCTCTGTTCATGCAGTGATATACAGATCACATGACTCTTTAAACTTGAAGATATCTTTACGTTTCAGTTCATGCATTTACCTTTTTCTTTCCCTTTCACTAAAATGCAAACGTGTAATATTTAATTATTTGATTCCTATCTTATGAAGGAAAGATTAATAGAGACATTAATGAAGACAGTAATGTAACCGTCTAACTTCCCTACGATAATGTGATTGGGACTTCATTTGAGACTAAAGGCAGAAATCCTGGCTCCAGTAAAATGACAACATTCTCATAAAATTTAGTAGGCTGAGAATTTCATTCTCCACTTTCCAGTCCATGAGCTGAGGCGCTGGAGTAGGATGGCTGGGGAAGGTTGGACAGCTGTCCTCTGTGAGATGCCCATGGGAGAGTAGGCCATCCCCCTGCAGCCTGTGGGCACTACGCAGAGTAGATCTCTCCAGGCAGACATGGAGGAGCCCACAGGGATGCAGTGGATGAGGTCTGAAGGAGGCGCAGCCCATGGATACTCCTGCAGGAGCTGCCCAGGCCAGAGCTGCAGTCCATGGAGAGAGGCCTGTGGTGGGTCAGGAGGAGCTGCTGCTAATGGAACCATTTGGGGCAGCGCCCAAAGGGTGAGCCCCATGATATGGAGACATGTTGAGGCAGTGCTGGGTGACCTGCAGCCTGTGTGTGGGAAGGCCGTGCTGGATCACTTTGGGAAGGATGGCACTGTGAGAGGGACCCACATGGAGCTGGGGCAGTCATGGAAGAGTGACAAACACTAAGCATTATGGACTGATCCCAGTGCCCATTCCCCACTCCCCTGTGCTGTACAGGACGAGGACATAGATGGATGAGAAGAAGGTGTTTTTAGTGTGCTTTTAGCATCTTGCTGCTCTACTCTGTTAGTAACAGGCAAAAATTTAGGTCAGCCTCCACGTCTGTTTTACCCACAGTGGTAACTGCAGAGTGACCTCTCTGTCCTTATCTCAAGCTTTGCCATTTTTATCACATTTCTTCCCTCTGTTCTTTTGAGCA
Organism: Odontophorus gujanensis; assembly: GCA_013399175.1. Lineage (NCBI taxonomy): Eukaryota > Metazoa > Chordata > Aves > Galliformes > Odontophoridae > Odontophorus > Odontophorus gujanensis. Next base: position 102,594 of record VXAB01002749.1, on the reverse strand, counting down.
GGGGGAGTGAAAGTGTGATATGGTGGAGCTGAAATAGCCATCAACCATCACACCAGTGACCAGTGGTCATTTAACACCAGTGGGACTGCTTCATTGCCTTACTGCATGTTAAATGTGAGAGGACTATTCCTCCAGGTGATCAGCCTGTTACAAAGCATCTGGAAGTAGGAAAAGTCCTTTCCCCAACCTAGAACTGCACCAAGTATCACTGCTCAGGTAGGAAGCAACAGATGTGACAGTGTAGCTAACAGAAGTAGCTATACCTGCTGATGGAGCCATTAAATGCATTCCCAGCATTCCTTGAAATCTCCCCATCAGCAAAGTTTCCCACACATTCGTACATAAAGCATAAAACTATCTGTATTTACAACTGAGTGTTAGATGCTAACACTAGGAGTTAAGTGCATGTTGTGCCAAAAATAACATTAAGAGTGTGCAATAATTTGTTAAGAATGTATATGCTCGTTGTCTATTCTGTATTCCTACAGAGGTGTGAGACTGTCCAGTTGATTAAATTTCTAAATCTTGAAACTGGAGAGGTATGGATTTGAAAGATGGACTGTTCCATGGATTAAGAACTGGTCGGCTCGCCACATCTAAAGGGTTGTGATCAACGGTTCTATGTCTGCGTGGAGGCTGGTCATGAGTGGTTTCTCCACAAGGGTCAGTCATGGAACTGAAGCTCTTCAACATCTTTATCAGTGACAGACAATGGAATCAAGTGCACCCTCAGCAAGTTTGCAAATGACACCAAGCTGAATGGTGTAGTAGGTACACTGGAGGGAAGGGAAGCAATCCACAGGGACCTGGACAGGCTGGAGAAGTGGGCCTGTGTGAACCTAGTGCAGTTCAACAAGGCCAAGTACAAGGTGTTGCACTTGGGCTGGGGCAAATCCCAGGTATTTATACAGACTGGGGGAAGAATGCCTGGAGAACAGCCCTGCACAGAAGGACCTGGGGGTTCCTGATGGACAAGAAGCTGGGTATGAGCCAGCAGTATGCACTTGTAGCCCAGAAGGCCAATTATATCCTGGTCTGTATTAAAAAAGAGGTGGCCAACAGAGAGAGGGAGATGATTGTCCTCCTCTACTCAGCTCTTGTGAGGCCCCATCTGGAGTACTGAGTCCAGGCCTGGGGTCCCCAGCACAAGAAACATGCAAAGCTCTTGGACTAGGTCCAGAGAAGGGCCATTAAGACGATGAGAGGGTTGGAGCATTTCTGCTATGAAAAAAGGTTGAGGGAACTGGGCTTGTTTAGCTTGGGGAAGAGAAGGTCTGGGAAGACCTCATTGTGGTCTTCCAGTACTTGAAGGGAGCGTATAAACAGGAGGGGGAACAATTGTTTACATGGGTTGACAGTGATAGGACAAGGAGGAATGGTTTGAAACTAAGACAGGGGAGATTCAGTGTAGACGTAAGGAGGAAGTTTTTTACTCAGAGGGTAGTGATGTACGGGAACAGGCTGCCTAGAGAGGTTGTAGATGCCCCATCCCTAAAGGCATTCAAGGCAAGGCTGGATGTGGCTGTGGACAGCCCTGGTCTAGTGGTTGGTGACCCTGCCCATGGCAGGAGGGTTGAAACTAGATGGTCTTTGAGGTACTTTTCAACTCAGGCCATTCTATGTTTCTATGAAGTTTAAAGCTTCAACTCAAGCAATATTTGTGTTAACAGCAGGATTGTTTACAGAACACAAAGGAACCATAAAAAAGTTTTGTGATCCTTGCTGATGCTATTATATATTTTCTTTAGCTCATTTGTATCAGGAAACACTGCCTTGCTGTGGTGGTTTAACCACAGCAGGAAACTACCTACCACTCAGCCACTTGCTCACTGAGAATTGGGAAAGTAAACGTGCAAGAACTCATGGCTTGAGATCAAGACAATTTTCTAGTAGAGCAAAAGGCACACTGACAAGCAAAGAAAACAAGGAGTTCATTCATTAATTCCCATCAGTAGTCAGATGTTCAGCCACTTATAGGAAGGCAGGGCTCATTACATGTAACAGTTTATTGGTAAGACAAACACAGTCACTCCAAATGTCTCCCTCTTCCTCCTCCTTAACCTCAGATTTTATTGCTGAGCATGACATCATATGGTCATATGGAATGGAATACCCTTCTGGTCTGTTTAGATCAGCTGTCCTGGTTCTGTTCTATCCCAGTTTCTTATGCAACCCCAGCACTATTTCTGGTAGGGCAGCAGGAGAATAGGAAAATCCTTGCCTATGTGTAAGCACTGCTCAGTAACAACTAAAACATCCGTCTTCTATCACCACTATTATCATCAAAAATCCCAAACATTACATCATAGAAGCTTCCATGAAGAGTATTAACTCTATCTCAGCCAAAACCATGACACTCTCCCACCCATCTCTGTTGTTAACAATGCCTGAAATTTTAACATCAGTTTTCCCTTTTTTTCATCTGTTGTTTGATCTAAGTAATTGATTAGAAACTTACATGAATTGGAAACCAAGTAAAAAAGATTCCCTGAGTCAAGATTGTTTTACACACTGCAGTTACTGTAATTCTTGTCAGGAAAGATATGTTTAAGAAGTTTTTTCCTTGATTTCTTGGCTGATTTTTATTCCGTACTTCAGCTGATGGTTCAGCAAAGCCATAGCTTTTCTTATAGAATAAAACTGTATTTGAGCTTTTCTACTCCAAGCACAATTTAGCTGTGTTGCGTTTTTCTCTGAAAGTGGCTTCAGGAAGACATGAGAATGGAACAGAATGGCCAGTTCTGTTCAAAATCACAAATACGCTATTACCAGTAAGAGAAGACAGCACTGGCTGCAATTTTTTCTCAACCAAATGAACTAGTATTTCTGCAGTGTGGTAGTAGAACTGCAGTAAAATGGTTTACTGTGTAGACAACTCTTTTGCTGTTAATGAAAAGATTTCAGCGTATTCTGAGATATTTGCCAGTTTTCATGGACATTAAATGCATGAAAACTTAATATCTTTGTAGAAAAATTAGCTTCAAATATAATCATAGAATCCTTAGAGTTGGAAGGAACCTCTGAAAGCCATCTAGACCAACTCCCCTGCAATGAACAGGGACACCACAGCTAGATCAGGCTGCCCAGGGCCTGATCCATCCTCCCCTTGGAAGTCTTCAGGGATGGGACATCAACCACAACACTAGGTAACCTGTTCCAGTGTCTCACCACCCTCACTGTAAGACTTTTGCCTTATCCCCAACCTAAATCTACCCTCTCTGAGCTTGAAGCCATTTCCCTTTGCTCTGTCACCACAGAGTCTGTCTTCTTTCCTGAACGTCCCCCTTTGAAAGTGGAAGGTCATTATCGCAGTGTTCTCTTCTCCAGCCTGAAGAGCCCCAGCTCTCTCAGCCTGCTCTCATAGGAGAGGTATTCCAATCCAAAGATCATTTTTGTGGCCGTTCTCTGGACATGCTCCAACAGGTCTGTATCTCTCCTGCACTGAGGACTCCACATCTGGACACAGGTACTCCAGGTGAGGTTAAACCAGCGCAGAGTAGAAGGGCAGGGTCACCTCCCTTGCTCTGATGGTCACATATCTTTTGATGCAGCCCAGGATACAGCTGGCTTTCTGGGCTGTGAAAGCACATTGCTGGCTCATGTCTGGCTTTACATCCACCCCAGGTCTTTTTCTTCAGGGCTGTCTCAATCCTTTCCTCTCCTGTTTTTATTGGTAATGGAGGTTGCTTGGTGCAGGTGAAAGAACTTGCATTTGGATTTGTTAAATCTCATGAGGTTCACCTGGGCTTACTGCTGAACCTGTGTCTAGGTCACTCTGGATGGCATCCTGTCCCTCTGGTGTATTAACCGCACTCCACAGCTTGGTGTCATCAGCAAATTTGTTGAGGATGCACTGATGAAGATCGATGCCAGCACTGACCACCGGGGGACACCACTCATCACCAGTCTCCATCCAGACATAGAGCCACTGACCACCACTCTTTGGATTGGACCCTGCAGCTAATTATTTGTTCACTGAACAGTTGATATATCAAATCCATACCTTCTCAGTTTGGAGAGGATGCGGTAGGGTACTATGTCAAAGGCCTTACTGAAGTCCAGGTAGATAACATCAGTGGTTCTTCTCTTGTCCATTGATGCAGTTACACCATCATAGAAGGCCACTAGACTGGTCAAGCAGGATTTGTCCTTGGCGAGATCATGCTGGTTCTCCTGTATCACCTCCCCACCTTCCATGTGCCATAGTATAGCTTCCAGGAGGAAGGAAATACTGAAATCTTGATCAGTTTCCCTTAACTGGCAACATTATTACCTAGCTTTGAAATTCCTCCATGGTTCACATTCAGGAAATTGTTCCTACTTAAAGTAATAGGAAGCAAACATCAGTTTATAGTTAAGCACCTGCTTAAGTGCCTTTTTGGGTTATGTTCAAAAATGTGTTCAAGCTCCTCCTGCAGATAAGAGTCAGAAATAAAACTAGAAAATAAATTCTGACTCCAGTCATCTTCTCTTTAATTAGGGAGTACTCAGACCAGAACTTCTGTATGAGACTATCTGGGCAGTGACATTTTTAATAAAGACATTTATTTCTCTGTTTTACCACTGGATCTCTGGAGTTACAGGTCAGTGTTTTTAAATAGTATCAAATCAAATTTCAAACAGAACATCTGTTTTAAAGGACATGTGCTGTAAATTATGTCCCTTTCAGAATCACAGAAACAAAATGAATAGGATCCAGTACATCCATAAGATTTTAGTTTAAAAACTCTTGCCTCTGTAAACGAAATTATAAATGTGTTATTTAAGAGACTGAACAAAAACGCAGGGAAAGAGGCTTAAAGTCAACAAACATGATAAAAACAAAGGTTGGGTGTTTGGAGGAGAGAGGATGGTTATTAATGGCCTCAACAGAAGGGAAAAATAGAAAGATGAACCTTAGAACAGACTCCCACAAAATGAAGAAACAAGACTTCCCCACTCTTGTCATTTACTGGATGGTGAAAATATCTCACAAAGTTTTTAGAGTTGAATAAGGAAGTGTCACAACAGTATGGATTGACATCTGCTCTGTCAGGTTTTAGAGCTCACACAAAGGGGGATGAACACACACTACCACACAGAGAAACCTACCATTTGACAGAAAAGAGCATTTTCTGACCTGACCAACAGTGCTGGGACTTAAGTGAAGGCTCCCCAGAGTGGTTGGTCTAAAACATTGATTCATTAGTCTGTTTAATCTTTGTGGCTGCTAAGAGAGAGATCCTCCTTGATTTACAGTCTGACAGACTGTCATCTCAAGAGGTCCCTGATCACTGTCCCTCTACCAAACTGGTAAAAAAAAATACCTATTACTCATGTTGCACAAAATTAGCATAAGGTTCAAGTGGAGGCTGCAAATAAAAAATCAAGAATGGCTATATTCGGTATAAGGACAAGTGGCTGTCAGGGAGCTACTCAAAAGTCCCTACTCTGGGAATGCACTTGCCATTTCCTATGAATGTCAGACAGCCTCAAGCAGTCAAGGGAATGGAAAGAGTGTAGAAAAGCCTTCTACATGCTTCCTACTTGCCTTTATAGCATCCACATACTGGTACATTTTGTATCCTAATGTAAATTGCTGATACAGGTCCAATAAATGACGTATGGTCACTTATTGCCACTGGAGATGAAGGCAATGTAGAATGACTAATGAAGATCTAGGCAGATAAAATGAAGATTCACAATGAAGACAATGATTCTCATTCCACATATATGTCAATATTTGGCCATAAATAGAATCACAGAATAATTTGAGTAGAAAGGGACCTTTAAAGGTCATCTAGTCCAACTCTCCTGCAATGAACAGATATGAGCCAGAAGTCAAGGAGATCTGGGGTCAGGCCAGGCTGTTAGCCCACAGCTGTGGCCAGTGTCAGGGCCACTGAGGGGAATCAGGATCAGACATGGCAAAGCAGGGCCATAGTAAGAGGCCAAGACCAGGGCCTGGTTCATGAGTAGGCTCAGCTGGGCAAGGGGGCATGTCCAGGCAGGGCAGAGCAGTAGGTATCTGAAGTCCAGCCCTGCCACAACTTCACTGGGGCATTATCTGATGGCCCTGGGGCTGAAGTGGGGGTCTGGGGCAGGGTTGTGGAAGCCCTGGTGCAGCTGAGCAGGACTAGATAGTTTCCACCAGGCCTTAACAGGTGGACAGGAACATTGCTACATCCCTTAGGTAAGCTTACTGTGAAGTTAAAGAAGGACAGGTGGAAAAATGAGAAAGCCCTGATATACAGGGAGATGTCCACAGCAGACAACAAAGTGAGGTCATCTAAGAACCTACAAGTCTGCACAGCAGAAAAGAGTTTCCAGACATAAAATAGCACCAGGTAGACTGGAATGCTTTCTCACTCAATCCAGGTTTGATCCTTACTGAAATTGCACTGTAATGCCTTCCTTTCCAAAACACAGCTCTTCATAAACAGCTCTTGCACATGCTGGTAAATCATCCAGGAAAAGAGTGATATAAATGCTCAGACAGGTTCAATTCGATCACACTTTTTTTTTTTTTTTTGTCATTCTACGTCTCCTCTGTACAGTCAGAAAATGAGAGATCTTAGCACTGTAACTATGAAAAAAAAAGAAGAAAAAAACACAGAAAGACAGTCTGAATATCCACAGAAAATTAACATTCTTTATTTCCTGTTAAACCTTGGTACCTTATTTGCATTTATCACTGTGACTGTATTTCTGACTCTCAGGTACTGTAGCCTATATTAACAGTCACTTTGGGTTTAACATCATTAAATGTTCATTGTCAAGTCCCCACAAATCCCACATTCCCCTTGTCTCTCAGGCTTAAAAAACTCATTTAACACTAAAGGCTAATTAATTAACTGGATTTTCCTATATTTAATGGAGACTATCCTAAACCATAGAACCAAACCCCACTGAAATTTAGTTCACTAGGGCAACCCATAATTATACTCAACCAGATTTAACCACTGTTCTAATTCATATTTATTATGGTAGCCATATATATTATTATTATTATTTGTTACTGCTATTGAGAATATGACTATGCTCATAATGTGCAATGAACAGAATACTGCTACGTATGTTACACTTTACATTGTGTTACGTTATGTTACATTACATTATACTATAAACGTACTCTGCCTGGAAGAAATTCAGAAGTTTGTGCCATAGGCATTAGAACTGTTCTTTACTGTGAATTAAACAATATACAAAATTTAGGGTGAAAAAGAAAGACAAATGCATTATTTAACAAGCTGGTAAACTCAGGGGAAAAGATCATGCTCAATTTTTATATCTCATTCAAAAAAACTTTCACACGCTTCCATATGTTTTATTAACTTGTGTGTGTGTGTTTGTGTGGGTGTGTGTGTGTCAACAAACTGCTTTTCTTTATTTGCATTGTCCTTATTGGCTTCTATAAAATTTATTTCTGCTCATTGTTCATTTTTGAAGGTGTTTTTAAAGTAAGCGTATGAGTTCAGAAAGGAAACCGAATTGTTGTATGGCTGTTACTTGATGTAGGATGTGTTAGAAGAGAAAAATGGTTGTGGTGAATTAGCAATGAGGTACAAACTAGGCACAATCACAGTATGGTTACGAGCATCTGCTTCAGGTGCATTTGTAGGTCACAAATGGCCAGCATCTGCAGCTCCTAAACTCAAGGGGAGCTCTTCTACAGACATAAATAGAAACGAGTCTGGAGCTCCACAAAGATGAATAAAAAAATCTCCTGATCAGAGAAAGCTTATTCTTTCAGTGACTAACACTTTCACAAGGCTAGTGAAACATTTCTTGATCATGTAATAATCACAAATTGATCACATATAAGCTCTCTCTGAGCTGCAATGCCTTCGCACCATACTTAAGATGATTATGCAGGGATACTGATCTAGACCTTTGGAAAAATGGAACCATATAATTCATGATGTATTCTTTTACACTATGACATTTCAAGTCTGGAACCCACTTTGAGAATTACTCCATGGTCCAGCCTTGAACCTTCAGAAGGACATTCTCAGGGGAGTAGCAAGCTAGTATACCTGAAATGCAAACAGAAATTCAGTCCTTTAACACTACTGATTGAAAAGCCAACCTTGACAAGGCAGACTCAATAGCAACCAAGGCAATGGTCTGTTACCAGTCAGTGTGTAATCTGACTCAACACTCTACCAAAAGAAGCCTTTTGATGGGTCTCAAAGTTGTGAGATTACTGGAATAGGAGACCTGATCATTATTCAGTTTTGCTCTACAATGGAGAAATTGGTAAATAATTCATGCAAAAATTGGTAAATACTTCATGCAACTCTGTGAGTTACTTTGTGAATGCAAGTCAGTTCTGCTGAGGGAGATTAAAAATTTCTTTTAGAGCACCGTTAAATATTTGAATCCGTTAGGAAAAGTTGAGGCTGGGGCTTTCAGACCTGCTGACTGGTAGGCAGATCCACTAAGTTAGCATAGTATATCTGATAAAAACAAATGAGCAGTGAGTTTTAGAGCAGGCAATAAGCAAGCAAATAAGCAAATACAGACTTAAATTCCAATATGGGGTAACTAAAACTATGGAAATGCTAATGAACTGAATTCAGCAGAGGTAAAGTCAGCAGGGAAGAAAACACCAGTACCTGGCTGTGACTTAATTGTGTCTTTACAAGTGTTTATCTGCTCCATTTCTAATGAATGCAGATTGGGAGTCCAGGACTCAATTAAAAAATACTATAAACAAAATAGAGGAGTACCAAAGGAAGGAGACAATATGATAATCTCACACCCTATGGTGTTGTGATTGGGAAAACATCAGACCATATATATGATTCCAGATCTAAAGCAATAGTAGTGACTATTCAAAGTGAAAATAAGTGTGATCCAGGAGTAGAGCTGAATCTCTGACACAAAGAGAAACTGAAGTGGAGGAGAAAGTAAGAGAAGGAGGACCTTCACATGTCCCATATCTCAAAGGCCAGAAATTTGGCTTTGCTAGCAATATACATTTCATGTTGAAAAGTGCTGACTTCAGAAATAGAACATGCTCCAAAAAAATGTAAGAATTATTTCAGAGTTGGGGTTTTTACTTTTTTCCTCTACTCTGGGCTTATTTCACAGAAAGTCATAGTCCATGTTTAGTCATTAGTAGGCTGAGAGGGATAAATAAGGGGAGGGGAAGCGAAGAAAGGGGAGGAGAAGAACTTATAACAGATGATACCTAAACTCTCCCTACACCTCAAAAAATGCATACATCAACACACAAAAATCAAGTTAGAAAAGCAGAAACACAGGATGAGTAATAATGACTAGTGAAAGAAACAAGGACCGATGAATAGCACACACACCCCTTTGAATTTTGCAGTTAGAATTGATACTGTCAAATGAAGGGTCACAGATTCTCTTGACAAAGCAATTCTTCTGATTATTTTAGGGTATCACAGTCACCACAACCACAGTGTTTTAGGCAATATATCAATCAAGTAGGGTGAGCGATCAACGACCTGCAACTCAATACCCTTGGTAACTGAGTTATTGTCACTTTTAATTCTCATTGTTCATAGTATCACTGCTTTTATCACTTGGTATCTAATAATAAATCCATTATAATTAGGATATTCTGTTGTTAATTTTGCTTAGAATTGTCTGCAAAATTGACTGAATAAGGACTCCAGTTTCTCATCATATAAACCTTAAGATCAAGGAACTGGTGTTTGGATACTGGTCAGCTTATGAGAGAAGAATCTTATTCATATATGTGTGATGGCTGCCTTTTAAGTTAAACAGGGGAAACTATAGAGACAAAGCAATGAATCTGAGTATTTTAGCTGCAGCTGAATACCAGATTCTCTCATTTGGAGAACTGCAACTGATTCAAGCACTGAGGGAGCCTTGTACTTACGGTAACCAATTGGCTATGCCTGTTTTTTACGATGGTTGCCACAAACAAGAAAAATGCATCTTTTTTCTTTTTAGTCTTATGATTCTTTCAATCCTGTGTATCATTTGTTCTTTTGTTTCATTTAAAAAACAGCAAAAGTAAGCATAATTACAAAAGATAAAAAATCTTCTGTCCCACCTTGTTTCCTGGTTTGTTTCAACCAGCAAGAAAACAGTGACTTCTAGCACATTTCAGTGACACAGATCAGGTGCACCAAAACAATCTATTAAATATATTCTGAGCAAGCTGTTGCACATACGATCTATAATCACATGTACTCTAAGCAAACAAACAATGTATTAGCCTATGACTAATCACTATCCTGGGGAGGGGAGGTAAATTAAGGTACGTAAGGGTAAATTAAGTTGGATAAGGTTACACAAATTCCAGGGTAGGTAAATTAGGGTAGGAAAGGTTATACAATCTGTCTCATCAACATGACTGCCATGAACTGGGATCCAAAGGAGAGAAGAAGAACCATGCATGCTGGGGATCTCAGGCCAGATGAAGGGAGCCTCCAGCATCCTGATTTTATACCCTTTTTACATGTGATTTGACATGATAAGTGGCAGGGAGGGGAGGGGGAGCAACTGTTACAAAGGTATGCAAACTAAGATATAAACGGGTATGAAAAATACACGACTGTGCAGAAAAGCAGAGAAACTTCCGCTGGTTCTTTAAGACCTGGTTTTCAGTTCACAAAAATGTGAGAAATTGTTTATATGTTAATCACCACACAGTTAATGATCTCTGTGCTTTTGCCAAAGGCAACTGTTTCTCTATTCTCAAATAACTTCCATCCGCAGCTAAGGCCCTGGACATTAGTACTAGGCCACTCATGGTATGGCATAGATAGGTGAGGGGAGGGACAGAAGCATAGATCTGGCCAGGGACAGTTCTTATTATCAACTATAGGGCAACTACTGGACCTAAGCCCTGTCCCCTCATCCAGACTTGCACAACCTCTCCCTTTGGTCCACACCTTCCATTTCAAAAAACCTCTTAAGCTCATAACATGGCTTCCCTCTGATTTCACAGCTAGTACAAAGAAAAAAGTAAACCTGCTTGAGTTCAATTTCTGTTTTTACCACAAGATTCCTAGCAACTAAGCAGATATACAGAATTTCAAATGGACTTTAATTTTTATTTCCTCAGTTTAGGAGAGCCTGAATGCATTTAAAAGTCTTGTATTATTCTGCATGTAGGCACTTTACTGAAAAGGTCATCAAGAGGAAACAGATTTCTTTCCATCTCTATGAACACTTTTATCACACTAACGAAATCAGATCTTAAAGTTGGAATTATTCTTTCCATTTAACATAGTGGAAGTTGAAGATCTTCTCTGGCCTGAAGTCCTCACTAAATCTTGTGCTCAGCTTGACTACAACAGATTATGCTACAGGGTACTGCTCCAGATACGTTTTAAGAGAAACAAATATTTCTATGCAAGTATAAGAACCAACATCATTGATGTTCTTTGGAAAGGCCCAACAGGTAAAATTCTATGCAGAAATGCAAACAAAACCTATAATCAACAGAGATATCAACTTTCTTGAAATGGCAAAAACTGAAATGCTTTTGGGGCTTATGCAGAAGGAGAACCTAAAACTTCTGAGAAAAATGCAGTCCTTGCAAGGTTCAGGGTCCTCTAGCTGAATGGGCAGATCTAAAACATAGCTTTACAAATAAGGATTGTATCCATCTGCATACATTCATGTCTTTTGGCTGATCTTGGTCTGCTTTTATAGTTGATGGTGGTGTCTCCAAAGTACACTTATCTCCCTCAGAACATTTCTTAAAAACTGTTAGAATTATGCTAAGGTCTAATCCAATCCCGAGGCCAGACTTAGGGCCAAATTTTCTTCTCTTCTACAAGGGCTGCTGCAAAAGTAATGTCTTCTATTTTATGATTCTGGCCCGTAACATCAGAGGCAGATCTTGGTGGTATGGCAATAGAGGTTGAACCTTCCCACCAACATTCGATTATATTTGTTGCTAAGCAACAAAATGAATCAGATGGCAGCACAGGGGCACTCTGACAAAATGGCATCTGATACAGAAGTGCTTATGAAGCAAAGGTGTGTCATTCAATTCCTCCATGAGGAAAAAATGGCACCCACTGACATTCACCAATGCTCAGTGAATGTTTTTGGAGACCAAACAGTGGAGGTGGTGGTGGTGTGTTCAAGCAGTGACAACTGTGGGTCACCTCCACTAGTGTAGATTTTTACAAGCATGGTGTGCAAATTCTTGCTCATCTCCAATGAGAATGCATAGCTAATTGTGGTGACTATACTGAAAAATAGGGTTCTGTAGGAGAGAATTTGCTCTATCAAATAGTGTTATTGTGCTCTTTGTGTCTGTTGCCATTTCCATGATAATAAATAGGAGACAATACCTTGAGTTCTACCTACATATACTATTTTCCTACAGGATCGCAGTGCAGATGTCCCTGACGAACAAAATCTTCAATTTCTCAAAACACTTCCTCTTGGATGCAGGAGAATACTTCTCTCACTTCACTCAAACCTGCCTCAGCAAGCACTGTTATGGGATATCTTCTTGTGATGATCTCTCACACACCATTAACACAGAATGGACAAGATGACCCTAGTTAAGAAAAGCCATACTGTTATCAGCTACAGGGCAGATGACCGCTGTAGGCAAACTGAGTTCAGAGAGTTTTCAGGCTGTCAACAAAGACAATATAGATGATGAGTACTTATGGTGCAATAGCTAGTAGGATTAATAACAACTGTTTCATTATTGTGTTGAATTTAGAATTATTCTCTCGTTTTTCTTAATTAACGTTAGGTTTGCACATGTGGAAAACTCTATAAAAAGAAGCTGTCCATTATTATTTATTTTAGCTTACATTTGTTACAATGAATGCAGAATCTGTTCAGAAATGCTACACAGTGATATGGATACATTATCCACAGACCCTTATATTGTTGCATTTTACAACCTGCAATTGCATAGAATCACTTATTGCCAAGTGGTCATTTTCTCACATTTATTATGACAACAGGATAAATGCCAGCGTTTGTCAACATCTTGTAAATGATGAGTCTTAATGAGGCAATCTACTGTTTCACCCCTCTGAGGAATCTCTTAATAGGATGTGCAAAATATCAGGTTAAAGGAAGTGGGAGGTAATCCCAGGGGAGAAACCTTTTCTTGTACAATATATTCCTCAAGGTTTTGCTTGGAGTGGGTTCTAGGATGCAGGCCAATTTGGCGTACCCCCCTGTACAACATTTTAATTGTATTTTTATCAAATCCAGCAGAAATGCAGTCTGCATGTTGAATCTGCCAGTAAGCAGTGCCCTGTGAGAAAAGAAGAGTCTCATCTTTGAGAACTTTCACCTAATACTTGAACTTAAGTTATTCATCCTAAACTGAAGGATATACCTGATGTGCCTGGTTTTGAGCTGTCTTGTATACTTTTACATCAAATTTTGTACAATATATTTTATCTTTTTGTTCAGTAATGTATGAGTTTTTGGTTTTGTTTTATGAAAAAATGCAAAGTACATTTTAGTTCACTGAGTTCACTTTTTTCAGACTGAGCTCTGTTCCTAGATTCGTTTAATGATAAAGCAAAAGGGAAGATAAATTTCTTGCACTGTCTCTCAGTATTTTAATGTTTTGCTTGCTTTTTCTATATATATACATACTACCTTTCAGGTCAGAATGCCAAACCTTAAAAAATTTGAATAAATAAAGTGCATCAGAGAGCTCAACAAATGTGATGCTTAATTAGAGCACAGACATATTTTTAGAAACAAGTACTATCACTTCATCACTGGATAGATGATACTACGCATAGTCAAGAGACATTGTGTTTCAATAACAAGTAATATGTATGATCTAAGATGCAACCAGTTGTATGGCAGGATTACAGTTTGTTTGAAATTTGTCTCTGTTTTGCAGTTGTTTTTTTTTGGGGGGGGAGGAGGGGTGAAATAAAAAGCTCAGTGAAGTCAACAGAAAGAACAGCACAGGATTTGGGCTACTGGAAAATAAGCATACACTATATTATAGTAATCTTTTCCACTTTACTTCCAATAAAAAATCCATTGGAACATGAACACACACTTAATTGAGTCAGTATGTTCTTCTAGAATGTATTCATTTCACTGAAATTTTGTATGCAAAGTTATGAAAATATTTGATTTCATTAGAGTGAAGTGTTTTTATTCAATACTCGACACATTACTTAAAATAATAGGCATGATAATAATAAAGTCCTCCTGTATTTTTCTGTTTTGGGGTGTAAAAGCAGGGGGAAGACTTCTTTTCTTGAAAAACTCATAAATTTCAACCATTTATTCATACACCTGCTGAAAAAAAAAAGTCTACAAAATTTCAGGTGTTCCTCTCCACACACATGTGACAGCCATGTTAATTCCGTAATATATTTTAGCTTAGCTCTCTCCTTGCATTTTGTGCTTCTTTCCCAGCACATCTCATTTCTTCCTCGTACTGCCCTTACCACCTCTTGGGATCTGGCTCTCAGTGTCTTGGGGAATGCAATGTAATGATATGTTCTGATTTGCACTTTTGCTGTTTATCTGCATACTGGAGACATGGCTTAATTGGATTGGATTGGCCATGGCTGTGCCTTCTCCTGCCAACAGAACTGATGTTGTAGTCTTTTCCTACTAATTCATTGTATAACAACTGTAAAATATAATGTTAATCAGAACAACTGGAACTGGCTATGGTTTGTATTCGCTTTGTTTAATCAGTATATAACGTTAACTTAAAGTCCATGAGTGGCAGGGAGACCTGTGTTACATTTGTGCATTGCTAACAAGCACCTAGAGCAGCATACTACTTTGAACCTTATTAACCACTGAATTTTAAGCAGAATAAATCTCTGGTGTTTATATTTGTAGGTTACTTCACTGATATTGTTTATATAAATATAAATGAGAGGGAAAGACAGAGAATACGTTGTGCAAGGACAGTGAAGGACAGAGAGAGGTCAGTCCAACCATGAACCTAAGTAGAATAGGCTAATTTAGACAAATCTTATGAGGAGACCCAGACAATGGGACTCCTCTTGTCACAGAATGGATCTGCTGACCTGTAAAATTTATCCGCTGAAATTTCACTTAGATAGATAGGCCTAATATTTTTTTCAGAGGAATGGTGAAGACTAGAAATAGTATTACTGCTGATATTTTAGTTTTTGCTACAAAAATCATTCATGAAGTATACAGGGATTTAAAGTGGCCTTCACAGGAAAAGAAATAAAACTTTGGTTTCTTCCTGAACTCTGTATTGTTCAGTGATCACTACAGAGGGAAAGGTTTGTTTCTTGAGACAGTAAACTAAATTTTGAATGACTGGAAAGAGTTCTGGCACGGAAGAAATCATGATGCTACAGGACGTACTATCCAAAGACAGGTTGTATCTTTTGTTCGTGCTGCAATTTCTTTTTTCTTCAGAAAAGAAGTGGCAAGAATTGCGGCTTAATTTAGACAAGAAAATAACAGAAAGACTCAGCGTTCCGTCTGTCCTTCTTGACGTGCTCCAAGAGGAGGGAAAAAGATAAAATATATTTTTGGAAGGGGATCAGCATTATCTACCAGTCACAGACCACCCAGCCTTCTTAGCACCCACAATTTTTCTCACTTAGAAATCCCCAAACCTTCTTTAATTCCATAATTACAATGTACATTCACCAATAAAATAAGCATTCTTTGTAATAAAATCTTTGAGGGAGTGAGTAATAGTAGCTGGGATTTCAGTTGATCCTATTATAAATACTACTGTTACTTTAATAAGAGAAAATAAAAAATAAATATCCCGACATTCTTGTAGAGTATTATATGATATTATCTTTAAACTAAGGTAGGATGGAAAATAAGGAAGCAGTCCTCAGATTACAGCAGGCTAAAACCTCTTTTCTTTATTCATATATTAATTAATTATTTGCTTATATTTCCGAGACTTCTTTTTTTCTCCCTTCTCCTATCCCACGCCCAATTCTGTTTCTTCCAAAGCATTAGTACAGGTTGCAAATGAAACAGTTCTTAAACACATTTTAAAGGAAACTTCAGGTTAGATAATGAATATTTTCCTGAACTATACCGGTACGTAAATTATTGACTGACTAGGTTGCAATTACTTGCAAATAAGCTGAATTTTATTTAGCAGTAAAGCCACATGACAGCTACACTTCTGACCAATGTGTCACATTTTGAATCTCCTATACAGAAGCAGATTAGATGAAGGACACATGGTGAGATACACATACACACACCTTTCGGATGAGGATACTTTGACTTTCCAAATGAAGCCTCATCATCTCACAGCAGCTGAGACCCTCACAGCTTTCCTGCAGAAATTATTCCCTTCATTAGGACACAGGGACTTTTCTGAATGAAGGTAGTCTTATTTTAAGTGTATGAAGAGTATGTAAGAATAAATAAATAATAAAAACCTCTACAGATGCATTTTTTACTATTTTGTAGTCATTAAGATGTTATGAGCTGAAACACATGAACAAATAATAATGACAAACGCCCCTCTCACTCAGAAATGTATGTATATGCACTGACTACATGGCAACACAGCTGTAGTTCAGTGAAGGATTTCCTGCTGAATGACCGTGTTTGCACCTCTGAACATAAACCGACATCATTAAAATTCTACCATAGCAAACTTCTTCACACTTCCTGCCCCATGCTCATGCTCCAACTTCTCACTTATAACTGTTGTATGCTCCAGCAGAGCCCACAAGCAACCCCTCAGTGTAGCAGTATCATTAAATCATTCCTCAAGAGCACTTTACAGATAACATCAACCATTGCACCACATGGCCTCCTATGGTCGCCTCTTCTCAGTGCCAAGAGTGCTCATGTTGGGGGGGGAAGATGCTGCTCATTTCTTCACCTCTTGATTGCAAGATTGGTCTCTCTGAGTAACAGAGTGGAAAGGAACACTGTTGAACACGTTGGCTAGAGCAGTTCTATCTTCCCTTTTTACCACAGGGGGAAAGGAAGGCAGAGAAACTTAGGCCCAAACTGTCACAGATCCACTTCCCATTAAAGCTGAAGCAGTTGGCACAACTTCCTCCTAACAAATCACTTATCTGTCTCTGTCACCTCCTAGAAAGTCTCAAGTGACAGCAAAGGGTGACAGTGCTGAGTGATTCCACTTTCATCTATTCCACATGATTAAGGGTTTTAGTCTAATAAATTGCACTATATAAAAATAAGGATAAGTGATGACAGGGAAGATGCAGCTAAGTCACTGCATAAAGAGATTTGTTTGGTTTTTTTCCCCTCCATATAAATAGAGGTCTTTCTAGGAAGGTGAGTTTGTATATACTTATCTTCAATTAAGCTTGTGAAGCTTGCAGGGAGGCTGTAAAGCTCTGTAAGCTCACTGAGCTCTTAAGACTGGACGGCGCTACCCCATGAGCACAGCATTCAAAATCAGCAGAGACAGAGAACCCCTAAACATAACTCCTTTTAAATAGTCAGACCTTGTTAATCCAAGCTTAGCATAACCAAATGCCTGGGTTTCTGAAATACTTAAGTGGCAACCTGTCTCCAAGTATGAATACACCTTTGATTTGTTAATCTGATTGTAAGGATGGTGGTATCCTGTATGAAATGAAGTTTGCAAACAGCTTTGGGTTAATCAGCCTTACATATTACAAAACAAAGTAGTTTCCTGCCACTGTATTTATCATCAGGAAGGGCTGGCACCCTCTCTCCCAGGCTGATTTATAGAATTGCACATTTGGCATAGAAATGTACTGCTCAAAAGGCAGAATTTCCTATTAAAGCTGTGCAATGAACAGAAATAGTAGGAATGTACCTGAAATTCTGCACCTACATTTAGAGTACATTATGTCCTAGAAGCTTAGAAAAATAAATGCATAATTATTAGAATACAGTTAACTTTCTGGACAAGTATTAACAAACCTGATGCATACACAGTGTATTTGTCACTATTAAAAGATTAATTCGTGCATATTTGGCATCTTAACCACGTGCTTACCCTGTTCCAGTTCCAAGGAAATTTCACCCATTAAATCTACCAGATTCTAATTTGAGGCTGCCTGTCATTTTGGTTCTATTCAAAGGATTTCTTATATTTGATATCTCCATGCCACTACTGCTGGGGCATCTGTCCATTTCCAAAAATGAGCTATCACACATCTGGCTGCTAGTAGTAATTGCTTTATCAAAGGTTCCTCCTCTGAGTCAATAACCTCATTTGAATTGTAGCAGGATAGGTCTGGTGTGCAGACTAACCTACCTAATTTTGTGGTTCTGAGTTTCTGTCATATACACTAGACTGTGAAGATGACACCAATGTTATGTCATCTGAGTTCTTACCAGAATAAAATACATTTCTGAAGATGCGTTCTCACACTTTCCTAAAACAGGAAAATATGTTTTCTGTATGTTCCATATTTTAAAATAATGAAAAGAATGGGATTAGCAATTGATTGTTTGTTGTTTGGGGGTTTTTTGTTCACTTTCCTTTTTTCTTCTTCTGCCTTCAATATACTCTATTTGCATATTTGCATTCATGTATACTGTGCCTCTTCTTGATGATATAATGGCTGTCATCTGGTTTAAATGCTATAATATTGCAAAAAGGCCTTATCATATTTTCGGAGCATTAACTAAACAAATAAACTATTCATTAGAGGTGGGCTCTTTGCTTCCTTTTTTTTGTTGTTTTTTTTTTGTTTGTTTGTTTGTTTTTTTCTTTCCCCAAACACAGCATTTTCGCGTGTTTTTGAACATTTTTGAAGTTTAATCATTTCACATTATGGAAAGTTATTGCATTGGGTCCAATGGCTTGGGCACTATGGAGTCATCTGCTGTAGTTAAATGATACTATATAATTTAGATCAACGGAGAACTAGTCAGAAGGTTTGTCAGGTGGGTAGTTCCAAGTTGTCCTGATGAATGTCTTTGGGTTTTCAGGACTGCCAGTAACGCAGGGATTTTTACCTTCAAGCACTTCTGCCAAATGGAGCAATACCATATGTTAAACTGCTTATACTGAAAGAAAAGCATGCAACCATGGAAAAGCAAACCACATATGAGCGTAAATTAGGGCTTCCTGCTCCACTTTACATTCTTTACATTCAGTCATAGCAGTGTTTCTCCTGGATCAAATCTATTACACAATTAGTGTTTTGGGTTTTGTTTGTTTGTTTGTTTGCTAATATTTGATAGATGAAAATGCTAACATCAACTCATTCAGAAGCCCAAGTATATTTATATGCCACAAAAGGTAGCACAGTGCTAAGATTCTCAGGCTGGTAAACTCTACCACCATATCACTATATGACTCAACACTTAGACTCAACTTTGTACAGACCAGAAACTTTGCCTGTTCTTTTCAGGTCTGTACCATATAAAGACATACACATATGACTATGGACTAGAGCTGACTCAGATGGGATCACATTTAGTGTTTACGGTCAGCAGTGGTATCTCTGAATCACCATGAATCAGCATCAATCTACTCCTTCCTGGTTGCCGGTGTTCAGGAAATTACTCTAACTTACTTAAGCCTTTGTCCCTCATTATGTTCATATTTGAGTTTGAGAAAGAATATCAGGGAAATTAACGTTTGTTCTGATCGCACTGCTGTGACAAAAGTAGTAAAGATGTGAAACGAATGGCTACTGAGATAAGACTGATCTTGTCTTCCTTGAAAACTTAATCCTCTCTCATCTGTTTTATTCGTTTTCTTTCCATGATCCATATTTGCAGTTCTTCATGCCTCTGAGAGCTGTACAGTAAGGCAGACACCTCAGGTGGAAAGCAGCCCCCAGTGCAGACATTTACATTGGCTGCTTTTTTGTTTGCTTGTTTGTTTGTATTCCCAAGGAAGTTACAGTGAAAATATGCAGCTATGGCAAATCAAGAAAATGGAGAGTAAGTGATCCTCTTCCCTATATATCCTTTGCATAAGCATCTAGTCAGACTGTTTTGCCTTCTGCTTTACCTGGAAAGAAAGGCTTCTCCCCACTTTCCTGTTTGCAGTACACACAACGTGCTGTGCCTTCCTACTACCTACTTCTCTGGTATTATCCATCTGTGATATCAGTGCATGGGAACAAATCCCTTTAACACACTTGCAGACTGCTGAAACTCTTACATTGCAAATACTCAGCTCTGAATCTCTGTTTTGTCTTTCTCGATTGCAAAATAAAACTTCAAAGACTTATCTTCAGGGCTTATCCTGCAATATCATTGATATTAGCATCCTGATGTCATACCCTACCTCTCTGATATTAGCAGCTTAATCTCACACCCTACATATCTGTCAGCATTATTTTATATCAATGTCAAGCAATATAGATAACTCATCAGCCTCAGCTGGACAGGAATTCATGGTGTCACAAAAGACAGCATGTTGCTTTATCATCCAACTGGTAAAGTCGTTTGGAATGACTTGTCCATTCACCCTTGGGGCATGAAAAAAACCATGCTTGACTCTCATGGAATCCTTTCCCTGGTACTTACCAGGTGCAGCAATGGTGAGCTACTGTTTGCCTAAGATATCAAGTGCTGTGACAACTGCTGAAGAATAGAAATACAGCTATTTTTTTTGGTCAATTTTGCTTCTTCATGACTCTCTCAAATACCAGTGGGAAAATCAGAAGTAAGTCTGAGGCCACAGAAGCCAAAAAGAAAATAAAAAAATAGCATCTTTCTTGCAGTACTGGCACCACAACATTAGCTATGGGACAAAGACAAAGGAGACATAATCTAAGTAAGAGATCTGAAAAACATATCCCATTGCATCCCACGTTCTTGAGCCAAGAATACAAGTCCACTTTAGAAGGAGCAAATTTCATAGGAAATACAGTACCAGGTACAGAAACAAAAGATTAAAACAAAAGCACATCCATAAATGCTTCAGAGGGCACTGACCAAGCAACGGAGGTGCAACTTATACATCTGAGAACTTCCAAGTATTGTTTGTTGCTATCTGTTGTCCAAAAATGTGTTATTGTTAAACTACCGCTGATGAAATGGTCACTGCATTTTGCAAGGAAATTAATTCTTCGATATCACCCCAGACTGTCAAAATTGAAAGTACTGCTAAAGTGGTGATGAGGTTTGACCAAAAGGGCTTTCTGAACTGAGCAAATGCAATTGAGAGGACTATTCCATTATTGTGCAGTCAAAGTGGAAGACATGAACTTATTCAGGACACACAGTGCACATTTTAAAAATGTGCCTTTTTCCTCTGCAGTTTAACCAAATAAAACCAAATCTTTTGTCTACACCATCCATACGACCATACAGCTAAATTTATTTTGTATTTTACTGTTTGGTTGAGAGGGCATACTTTGAACTGGACTGATTTCTTCCAGCTAAATCAGTCACAAGAAGCAGATTTCAAGAAACCAGTTCAATATTTTATAGTAGCCATTGTAGTAAGATCAAAGATGACAGGGTGCTTGCGACTTTTGTCCTTAAAAACTCTTCTACAATCTCTGAGCATCTAAGAACTGTAGATCAATGTCTCCTTGGAGCATCTTCATGTCTCTGGAGAAACTGCTCTACATTCATAGCTCTGCCTTTTACTCTGATTAGTTAATCACATTCTCTGTTTTTCTTGACATATTTTAGGTAGAATTTTATAAAACCTAAGTTATTACTTGCCCTCTTATGGATATGTATCAAGTGTTGAACCAAAGCTGCAGGTTTGGATATCCTGTATTTACTATAGGTTAAATGTGTTTGAAAACAGCTAAGAAAAGCAGGCTAACAAATTTAGTTTCCCTCTCCCCAAATGCTACTTTTGAACTCAAAAAAGAAACAACATTTGGAAGCAGGAATAGCAGGAAAGAAGGATAACATGCTCCTTGGCAAACTAACCACTTGAATTTTCCACGTCGCACCCATTTTGCAGTTGTCCTTTGAAAACATCCACACTGATCTGTGGGGCTGTGAAAGACTCAAAATAACGTGAAAAGGAGTGCTTCAGTGTGAATCAGGAGCTGGTCATTTCCTATTTCTGGTCTATCTGCCTGCTCCTGGGGTGTGAAGGAGTGAGGGAAGGGGAAAATCTTCACGATGGAAGTGCCAGGCTGCTGAAGTTCAGAATAAACCCATCTCTTGGCAACTTTGCACATTTGCTTTCCTTTTCCTCTACCAAGTGTTGTGGTACTGCAGAACACAAAGTCAGCAACAACTTTGAATCCTCATGCTGAAAAAAATATAACTGAATGCAAAGCAAAGTAAACACACAAGCGAATTAGAAACTGGAGTTTTTCCTACCCGGACATGTTCTGTACTTCCATGTAAAGAGATGCTGAAAATACTCCCCCTGCATAGTCATCTGTTTTTCAAAAAACAGAGACTCAAGGAAGAGAAGCAGCTTCGGTGCTGATGCCTGCACAACACTGATGATAGATTGCTAGAGTGCTGGTAACGAATGCTAGCTGCTCAGTGCTAAAACTAGATTCCTGCTCTGTCTGCCTCCCCCTAACTCCTTCTTACACTGGCCACTCTTAAGTTGAAGTCAGACATCTTAAAACTATGACATGAATTCTTTAGTATTAACATTCCAAACTTAACTTCAGATCAGCCTCCCTTTTCCGACTGAGTTTGGTTTTGGCCACAGATGTAGTATGCTTCCCTTTATCATCTCTTTACTTCTTCTGTCTTATAATGAAGTGAAGCAACCAGGAAAGTGGTTTTAACTAACACATGACTGTTATCAAGGCTTATATAAAGGAGGTAATACCCAGCTCAGTGGTGGTAGCCCCTGAAGATGAACTAACTCTCTCTCTTGTAATTGTGGTGTTGAGTTCAAATCTGCATATATGATGGACAGACAAACCCTGCTTTTCATATGCCCTGGCCTCATCTTGCAGATGGACAAGGCCTCAAATGACACAAAAAAGCTCCTACCGCACTCCATTCGTCTAAATCACTTTCTGTCCCTGATGATAAAAGGAGAAAATCCATTTTGAGAATGAACCTGCTTATAATATCCACATTTTCCCACTAAGGATTTTTTCAGGCAGGAAGTAGTCCAAAGGAAAAGATTTAAAATATTCTTAAGTTTCTTTTATGAGCCAGTCTATCAGCTCCTAATTTCACAGACCTTTTGACACAATCAAAGGCAGCTTTCCCTCTTGTCTTACAGGTACTTTCTTCCAAGCTGAAGCCAGAAATAAGCCTGTAATGTGACTCAGGTGACCAATCACATAGAAAGAGGAAAAACCAGCGGTAGAAAATTCACAAAGAACCAATGGCCTGGTATGTTTTTTGCATGAAGCATTTGTTGACCAGGGAATAAACATGTAAAACGATGGCTCAGAGACAGGGGAAAAAGAGTGATTGGCAAAGAGTACGATATATTTCTGCCTCAACTGCCTATCTTTATTAGCAGAAAGGCGAGGGGGGTAGCGCCTAATGCTCTAAAAGTTAAGACAAATGCAGAATTTCCTTTCCAAAACAGCTTTCTCAGTAACTCGGCTGTGTACTTGTTATCCCTCAAACTTTCTTTCTGCTCTGAAATCCTGTGCTACCCTCCTGTGACATTTTCTTGCATGCGCTCCACTGAAGTTTGGGTCTATTGTTTTCCAACAAGGGAGCTGATCCTTCAGCAGTTGCTTATTTATTGGGGTCACTTGAGGTCAGTGATGTGGCTCTTACAGGGTGCTTTTTTTCAGAACTTGGTCAATGTGGTCTGCTGGAATTCCTTTAATTTTGGAGAGGAGGAGGCAGACGATGGAGGAGTTTCATTTTAAATTTACTTACCTTTCAGACACATAGGTCTATACCTGCATGGTTCATATAATTGGCTATTTTCAATGATTGGCACCATACTGTGCCGATTTTGGTTCAATATTAATGGTCTCACACAGTTTTTCAGGAGCGAGATTTTAGTTCTTTATTTATCACTGAGGGTTTTTTGAATTATGCAGCAAGGAAGGGCTACTCTGCCTTTCCTCTCACATTTCCTTCTTGCCTGGGTGACAGGGGATTTGTTGACATTTGCTGCATGCCCTGTTGCTATTATAAATCGGAAGCTACATTTCAAGCTTCAGCACACTCAGAGTTAAGCTGCACTGGAAAGAGGACAATGGAAAATATAAATGGAAGACATTTAAAGATGTGGAAAGGGAATTATTGGGAGGAGCTTATTCTTTTATTTTAAAGCATATAAGATGAGGGTGAGAAAAATCCTTTAAAAGTGTCATTCTTTGGCTTTGTTTTCGGATCTGGATGCCTAAACCTAAGATGCTAAATCTGTTTAGTCATCAGTTTGCCTTCACTAAAGCCACTCTGATTTTCCCCTAAAACAACCTTCAGAACAAAAAGTATGGGTTCTGGGATGTGAAATATTCTCCAGAATATTGACAGTTTCTTTTTAAATAGTGTTTAATGTCGAGACTTTAATGAACTGAGAAATTTGTGTCTGCAAATATGTTCCTTAAAAAACACTCTCTAAGAAGAGTTTCAGTTTTCATTTTAAAAACTTCATTTCTGTTCGTAGTAACGTACAATAAATAAGTACTGTAAAGTGACTACTGAAAATAGTAAGCACAATTCAGAGTAAAGTAAATCTGCAAATTAGAATAAATAAATCAAATACTTCACCTCAGCAGAAATAAAAACAGAAAATATTTCCTTCTGAATTTCGCTCTGTTGGAAATTTCTAGAAAAGTTTGCGCTCTTTTCTACTCTGAAAGGGAAGGAGTACTTCGCATCAGGAAATTACTCCCAAAATGAAAAGCTGAGTTCTTTCACGACTCCGACAGCCAGGTTTTCTAGTTATTCGGGAGCAACAAGAGGCTGTAGGAGCACGAGTGCAAATCAATTTATTTTTCTGGAGTACTTGTTTATGAGATCTATCCAGTGAAAAGAAGTGTAATGTAGGGGATTAATTCCCTAAACGCAGAGAAATTCACTGCCACAATCCTTAAAAAATGAGAACAAATAAAAAGCACAAAATAATAGTGAGGAAGAACATGATTTTAAAGTATTGTTAATGACCCATTTTAACTTACTTCACACTGTTTCTTCTTTTTCTCCGGGATAATTTACTGCATAATTCAAACCTGCAGATAATTTCGACCTCTTCTTCTTTATTATTAGCTATTAAGTTATAGTTAAGCCTGGTCGTTTTTAAAGGGGTGGGTGGGATAAAGAGAAGCTTCTTATTTTGCATCCCGCTATAATCTCTGCTGTGCGAGTGCTGCGGGCTGGGGTTTTACATAGTAATACGCGGGCAGCAGATAGATTTGATACGCGCCTACACCTACGTATGTAACCCCGAGAATGGTCTGCATGCTATAGGAGCCCCTTATGGGCTTCACATCAACGAATCTCCCTATGGAGGAAGCCCTATATTTTATGGCTGGGTTGGGCTCCGGTTCTGGGGGGAGGGTGAAGTTGGTTTTTGTTCTCCCCGAAGAGCCGTGACGCTGCCCATAAGTTGAAGGCTATTTTCAGACTTCGCCAAACGCCTGATTTTTGTAATTATCGTCAGGATTCCCCCCTCGCCCCCGCCCCAGCCTCGCTCTGCGCGGAAACTAAAATTGTGATTTAGATATTTGGTCCCAGCGGCCCTGCCTGCGCTCGGCAAATGGTTCCATGTCACTCGCTGCATCACAATATCGGAGCGGCGGCGCTCGGTGGCAGCTAATCCTCTGAGCCCGTTAATAAGCTTAGGAGCACGTTCATTGAAGACTGACGCGTTAGTCACAAACAGGGAGAAAATATCTACTGGGGGAAGCTGAATTGGTTTTAATCATCTGCTAATCACCAGTAATGAGACCTACTCTGGGGAAGAAAAGAAAAACAGATAGTCAGAGGGAGGTTTTGTTCTTCACAGCGGAGTAACAGGGAATGAGAGGGCAGCTGTTATTAGGAGAGAAAAGATGGAAAGAAAGGAGGGATTTGGCTAGACCAGATGAAACTTCTTCTGTGGCGCACTGTTTTGTTAGCCGAGTGTTTCTTTCATTCAGCCTCCAAAACTTCAGATCTGTCAGCCCCTCTGAAAGCCCCGGCCCACCTCTCCAAGCCGCCGGGGAGAAAAGGCGCCGCCACCCCGCCCCGGGCCCCCCCGGCCCCGGCTCCCCCCGCCTCACATCCCCCTGCGGCCGGCGGCGGGCGCGGATCATCCCTTCGGCTGCACGGGGCCGGGGTGCTGCGGCTGGCGGCCCCCGGAGCGTGAAGGGCTGCCCTATGGGGAGATGCTTCTCCATCTCCTGGCTCGGAGGAAGCCCGGCTTGGAGGTGCCCTGCTGCTCGCTCAGCCGCCGCCCTCCAAAACTTTGGCTTTAAGAGGGTCACATCCAGCTTAGAGGTGGGCGCATCTGCCGCGGCCCACTGCGGTGATGCACAGACCTGTGCCATGTTCTGCTGGTGAAACTCAACCAACTGTGCAGAAACAAACATTGTGATTTAGATGTTTGGTCCCAGCAGCCCCTGCCTGCGCTCGGCAAATGGTTCCGTGTCACTCACTATATCACAGTATTGGTGCATTCAGCTTCTGTGTAATCACAGAATGATATAATCATTTAGGTTGGAAAAGACCCTCAGTGTCCTCAAGTCCAACCACGTGTCATTAACAAAAAGCATAATGTGGGTGTGCCCTATGCCCTATATGGATCATCGTCCTTCATTCCAAGGTGGTGGTATGAGGACCATTGCCACATACTGAATATAACAGGTCAGTCAGTTCCTTAATGTAGGCCCTAGATGCCTCCTTCAACTAGAACGTGTGTTCACATTTTTTTATTTTAATTGGCCTTAATTTCTGGCTTGTAATTGTGCATCTGGCTCAGAGAGAGTAAGAAAGCCTTTAGCTACATTTTTTAAAATTGAAGCTTGGATGAGCTCTTTAAGTGATTATAAAGTTGACTAAATGTAAAAGCTTTGCAAAGGCAGTAATTTCAGACACACTTCTGGCTGCTAAGACATGTCTATGTTTCATTTTCCGAATATTTTTAGGGAGCTTAAGTAGGGTGGGTAGCTCAGTCATTGGAAAAGGGGAGTTTTAAATGTCAAGCTTCATTTGACTGTATGGAAAAACGAAATATCAGATGTCCTGTCAGGAAATAAGAT
Organism: Odontophorus gujanensis; assembly: GCA_013399175.1. NCBI lineage: Eukaryota > Metazoa > Chordata > Aves > Galliformes > Odontophoridae > Odontophorus > Odontophorus gujanensis. The sequence goes on along the minus strand of VXAB01002749.1, from coordinate 75,607 downwards.
ACACTGATATACAATGTGCAAACGTATTATTTTGAAGAACTCCTTCACAGTCTCACTTTATGGAAGTGAGTTACCCAACTTAGTCATGCAGCAAAGAGAAGTCTACATCCTGATTTACGTTTAATTTCTTGGTTTACAGCTATGGCAGCAGGATATCTCAAGAAGATGTGCCTCAGTTAATTTCTGCTATTTCAGTAATTCATATCTCCGCTTTCGGGAGGAGCAAGGTCTCTGTGTATGAGAATATGGTCAAATCAGGCCAGGGAAAATTTTAACTTCTTTTATACGTTTTTTACTGAGTAAATGTGGGAATGACTAGTCTTTTACTTAGGAACGTGACAGCATCATGTTTTTGATTTTGCAGAAGGGCTCTCTGGCATTCTAGAGATAGGTGATACTGATGGAAAACAAATCTTCATAATCAGGCAGCTTTCTAAGTCCTCTTGAACAGAAGAGGTTGAGAAGCGTTACACGTGAGGGCAGGCAACACATTTCAGTATGCCTCTTGTTATGATATGATCTTATTCTAGCATCACCACCACTCTTTTTGGTTTAAGATAGAAACAGTTATTTAAGAGAGAAAAAAAAAAATAAAATTAAACTTACTTCCCTCTGTGATAAAGGAAGTGTCTCACGTTCTTTTACCTCACTGCCATTTACCCCACACTGAGAAATTTAGCAACTCATAGTTAATGAAGAATAGACTACTCCTTAAAAGTGACCATTGATTCTGGAGACCATCTTTCTCATAAGATTCACACAGGCAGCTTGAAAGATCTCACAGAAAAAAAAAAAAAAGAAAAAAAATAAATCAATAAAATAAAATAAAAAATCCCACTGGAAATTGGGGGAAGCCTCTTCACAGGTCTTCGAGGCAGAAGGAAATCTCTCACCTATTTGTTCACCAACAGTAAGATTCTCAAGCTATGAACAGACAGTCATGGCTTGTTGAAATCCCCAGTAGTACAACAACATATGGAAAACAGTGTTTCAGTACATTAGATTGAAATTTAAGAGGGAAGATTAACTTAGAAGGATGTCCCTCTATTCAGAGTAAAATCATCAGAGATGCCAGACACAATGATAGCGACCTCAAGTATATACTCCTTCCAAATTTGGAAGCAACTTTGCCATGATAGTGAGCATGTCATCAAAGCCTGGAGGTAATGTTTAATTGCACTCTTTCTTTTCTTTTTTTTTTTTTCCACAAGTATATTCAGTATTGTACTGATGTTTTCTCAGTTAGTTCATCTGTCTCCACATTTTATCATTCTGTCTGTCAAGCTTATTAGCATACTTTGACAGATTAAAAGGCTAAGGTCAAGCAAACAAATCCCCAAAGAAATACTGCTAATTATTGTCATATGTTTTTTAAATACTTTTGCTTCTTCAAAGAATTTCATAAGGAACTAAACTCAACTTTGCAGTTTAACAGTTTCTTTTATGAGCCCAACTCCTCACCAGCACTTTTCCTAGCACCCTCCACTGCTCATACACCCATTCTCACTTTTTAGGCAAGAATTTAGCTATTTGCAAAAGTACAAGACTGCTTCAGATAAGTGGAAGGCATCTGTATTATTTATTGACCCACAGTGAGCAGTGCTCAATAAGCTGGCAAACAGGTTTGAATGGCTCTTCCATTTCAAGACACTTCTTATTGCTAGCAAAGTGATATAGATCAACCTTGTTCTTGAATCCTGCTTAGGCACGAGGGAGTCCCACATGTATCTGTGATAGAAAAGGAGATCCTTTGTATCCAGATATTTTTCCTCAGCTTGTATGGTTGATTAGTATCTGGAGGTAGAGTCCTGAGGCCAGTGAGCTACATATTCCATACAAAGTTTTGTTTGTTTGTTCTTTTCTTTTTTGTTTTTACTTTCAGCTTATTAAAAGGCAAAACAGAGCAAGTAGATTGGCTGAGCAGGACAGCAATTAGGGAAGTGGGGGTGAATCCCAATTTACTTTCAGGTGGGAAGAGCAATTACAGCCACAATCAACTTTCTACTTTCTGTTTTGGTTATTGGCAGATGTATCTCATAAGGTAGGAGCTGGTTGGATAAAGGAAGGTACTGGTTTCCTGCAAGGATGAGACAACAGGTGGCTAAAATAAATAGAGGGGGAGTGCCTTTGGAACAAGATAAGCAAAAAACCAATCCTGATTAGCTTAATGAGCAGACATGTATTTATCTTATACCTCCACATTTCTATTAATTTCCAGGCACTTTCATGCTTCAAGACAATATATCTGTTTTTTAAAGGATTAATTATCTGACAGGTATGCAAAGGTAGCATTGCCAAACCTTGTTCATGGCAGGTAAATCATTACATGGCCTAAGACAGTGTTCATTAGCTATATTGTCAATCAAGTGGGAGTCCTGCCAGAGAATTGCTGATGGTACGACAGGGTCAGAGACAAAGATATTCAGTCTCTCTTCATCCATCAGATTTTTTTTTTTAAATCAATTTACAGCATGATAATTGAGTCACGTTTATTGTGCTGCCCCTCAAACAATGCAGGATTTGGTGATGATAAATCTCTTGGTACTGAAACAATCCACAATAGACCGCAAAGAGAGATCAAGACAGAGAGGAAAAGGAAGAAGAAAGCAGGAAAGTTGGGGTAGGCTGGAGAGATGAAAACTAATAAGAAAAGTATTTAAGGGAAGGTTTCAACTTAGAGAAGACCTGTTTTGAAGATTAAAAAATAATAATAATAATTGGAAAATAAAGTTCTCAGTTAAAGAAATTCTTCACTAGGCATGAAGAGCTAGATTGCTATCCATGTAGTTGTATTATCTGAAATTATTCCACTGATAAAACCAGTGTGCTTCCTTCCCAGGGGTTGAATACTATCTTCAAAAGTATTATTTCCTTTTGCGGTTTTGGAGAGCCCTTTTTATTTGCAACTGTGCATGCCCATGTGTGTGTAAGGTCTATGTGTCAGCTAGATCTCTGCATCACAAAACGAATCTAAAAATCTTGAATGTAAAAGGAAAATGAAGATTCTGTCTCTGAGGCAGAAAGAAGAGGGTTTTCTACTGGAAGGAAAGTCCTTTTATGTCAACCTGGCTATGGCTCTGATTTCTTGATGTCCAGCAATGTACTTCCAGCCCAGGAAATGAGGTTTCTAAGTCTCCCTTCTATGACCCGTACCCATCTCACACTCATGCCAAAGAGTTAAAACAAGTGCTATTGCCATCATGCGCAGGCTTGCTGTGAACTGATGTCACTGGTAAACGTGTGCTTGCTGATCTGCTTTCCTCAGTTCGCTGTTTGGCTGATTTCAGACACATGATAAATAGACCATTCCTAAATTTTCGTATAATTACATTTAAATATAATTTTGAGCAATTAAAATGAATGGGAGAGGAATTCATATGAAATCCGTCTCAAAATAAACCTATAAAATGTCTGAGCAGCGGATTCCAACGTGTGATTTCTGAACTCCCTTTCCTATGGCAGCGGTGCACACCAGCTCTCCCCTCAGACCCTGACTCTTTTCTGGGACTCATCAGGCTGATGCTGAACATATTTAAATCCTCCCCATAAAAGGTTTAGTCTAAGTTGCTTCTCCAGTACTTGTTTGAACATTAAATATGCAAATAATCATCATTACACTTCCAACAATTACACATGTTTGCGAGCACCATGTCAAGTACTGGCAGCAGTGCAATCATTTGTAAAGACAAATATTCCATTCCAAGAGATGTCATGCTGCTTAGAAGATTTCTTTTTGTATTAGTAGCCACACTGCTGCTTCATAAAGTGTGCAAATGAACGTGACAGTGCTGCCAATAGCTGCCAGTTCCTTCCTCTCGGCAGAGCAGATGTCAATCAACCGTCCCAAACAGACAAGGCCTCGGCGCTGCCGCAGACATTAAACATGTAGGATGCGGGAGGGAGGGCACAAACAGCGCGGGGGCTCGCTCTGCTCCTCCGTCTCCCTCTCCCTCCTTCTCTCCCTCAGCCCCTCTCCTTCTCCCTTTCTCTTGGAGGAGGCCCGAGGCCTGTGGAATATTTTAATTTCTGATTCCTGACTACATTATCGCGTGCTTGTAACAGATGAATTGTAATTTGTAGCTCGGAGGTGGCACAGAAAACTGCCTGCAACCGTAGGACAGATGCAGGCGTGTGTGGCAGGCTCCTCTCCTCACTGCTCCTGCCTGCATCCCCCTCGCTCCTGCTCTTCACGTAGTTATGGATAATTGTCAGCATTCACTTTTATCACATCCCAAGTAGCAGCTTAGAGAAGATGTGACTTTAGTCAGGACTAATCTTGCCTCCTCCTGAAGTGGGAAAATCCCAAGTATTTCAGGGTCCTATTGATAACCCCTGTGCTTTTTTTCCATAAAAGACGGATGACTCTGGCAAGCTTGGGAGACTGCAGATAATGGGATTGACTTGGTACTTAAATCTCAGTGAACCAAGACAGCATAAGTAATTAGTGAATTGGATCCATACTGGGGTGCTAATGATGGCTAATACTGCCCCGCACCATTCTAAAAACCGCAAGATACACATCCATCTCATTCAGATAAAACCAAGGGGACACTGCTTCTGCAGGCATCATTTATTTCTTTCTTAGCACAGAATTTATCCCTCGTTTAAAAAAAAAAAATCTAATTTTCCTGGAGTGACATCCCAAAGAACAAGTGACCATTCTGTCAGAAGAGTTCATTATGATCACAAATACCTCTGGTGTTTTTAATTAAGAAAGGCTAATTAAGAGAAACTATGCATTTATCTTCTTATCTAGTTGTCAAGGGAAAAGTCACAAACACTATCTGTGTGCTGTTTGAATGGGAGAGGCAGTTCATATTTTTAATCTTTTTTTGTCATTTGTTTTTTGTTTGTTCCCTAAACAACTACATTCCCACAAAGGAAAAACTTCGCTTAGGGAAAGTATTATATCTTTTTAAGGGAGCTCCAACTTTTATTATGTGTAGTTCAACCCCACGTCACAATTTTCCTCCAGGATAGTATAATTGAAGAGCATCTGTGTACAAACTAGCATTCTGCCTCATTTTTCTTTCCCTGTGGAGTGATAGCGTTTTATCAGGATAATTTAGATAAATGTCTTTCCATGGGGTTTGCTTATCCTTCCAGGACCTATGATCGACAAATAGCCATATAAGATGAATGACATCATGTTTTGTTCAAATGCGTTCTCATCTAAAGGTGGGGGGGTTTCAGGGTTGGGGGGACACCTGCTTTCCTACGTTTTAGCTTTGGAGGGTGGTTCTCCCCTCATGTGCTCCAGCTTGTTATAGTGGCTGCAAACTAATGTGCGGACGTATGTGCCTGTGAGTGCACATGTGCATGTATAAGATCCTAAAACCAGAGACAACTGAGCAAGAGATGCATTAAACTAGTCAAGCAATCCCAGTGAAATAGTTTTACGGGGACAGCTGAGGACAGGGAGGAGGTTTGGCTGCAGAGGGGGGATATTTCCCACTGAGAAACTGGGAACCCGGGCACCGTGCAGCTTTCATGCTGCCAGATAAATCCTAAAACCAGACAACCAATCCTTCCTTTTTCCATTTATTATTTGCAATTTGTCCTGTCATTTAAAAAAGGTGTGCTCCTTAAAAAAAAAAAAAAGTGGGCTTGAGCTTCAGCACATAAAGGGTTAAAATGCAATGTTACTGATTAGCAGCAAAAGCGACTCCTGTCAGACACTATTTTTTTTTTTTTAATTTTCTTTCTCCTTTTTTTTTTTTTTCATTAGGATTAAGTTGAATGAAATCTTTCTTTTCCCTGACTGTCGGAAGGGTCTTAATTCTGTGCTGGGTTATTTCAGCAAGTACATCAGTAGCTGTGTGTGAACACAGTAGGAAATGCTTTTTAAGGAGAACTTCATATGCAACATTTGAGGAGAAAATGCTGCTTAATGTGGGGACTCTTGGTTTTTCTGCTCAATCTGTAACTGATTAGGAAGCATTCAGAGCTAATATAGGATGAAAAGCCGGGCAGAATCTCGGCTGAGGAGGCCATACGAGGGGGCTGGTCAGGATGAGGATCTGAACCGGATTAGTGCCAACCCGAATTTTAGTTGGGATAGGGCTAGAACGTTATCCCGGAGGCAGGCTGGCTGCCCTCCGCCTGCAGAAACACGCTCACTTCGGTGACTTCTTGCTTTGCAAAAGGTGTAGAGGGTCCCCCCCTGAAAACAGTGCTTAGCAAATTGCAGCTTTAACCCTACCGTTTCTATCTCACCCAGAGCTTTGTTTCTGTATTTCTGTCTTGCTGTACGTGAGAACTTTGGCCTATGTAAGTTGCTTGATGTGCGTATTTCTAAAATGACAGACGTTTTTATAATACTAATAAATCACACCGTCATTTGAGTCTAAAACTGAACTCTGCCTCCCAGCCATGTTTCCTTTGCTTTTCTGCTTTCCACTGCTTTACCTGGTACTTGCTAGCTTTTAGGCTTTGTTGTAATCCTCAAACACATTTATGTTATTTTCAATGTACAAAACCTGAAGTACTTAGTCCTGAAGAACTGTAAGTATTTTAGTCTTTATATAAAAAACCAGGGTTCCCATTTTGTAATTAACTTCCCAATAAATGGGAAGTACTGCTGTGGGGAAGAATATGTAGAAATATTATTCTTAGGATGTGGGGGTGCACCTTCTGCAAAATTAGAACAGTGCTTGTTCAGAAAGGTGCCTTTCCTCAAGTTTCTTACTATAACTGTTCCCCTTTCAGGAGTTTAGCTTTCAGAAGAGCTTCATTGTTTATCTTCCCAAGAGCCTGCCTTTCTCCTTGCATATGTTGAATGTAGTTGCAGGACCCTGCATCACCAGTTCTGGGAGTCTGCCTGATGGCGAGGTCTTTACAGAGTTATCTAGCAGAAAGAGAAATGCCTCCCTTTTTACTTAAATTTGCTCTAATACTTTGTTGTTATTCCAATTTCTGATGTCCCCCCTGGAAATAACCCTAAGCATTTCAAGTACTGGTGGAAATAATCACATCGCTGGAAATTTGGATCTAAAATACTTCAATTCTCAGCTTTTATTTCTGAAGTACTATTCCTCAGTTTTTGACACAAAACAAGAAGGCTTTGCCAGAAATGAGAAAGAACTAAGCTAGAACCGATGTATGATCTGACACATTAGACTTACATACACTACTAGAAGAATTTCAGAACTTGTAGTAAATAGTATTAAATCGGACACACTAAAAGCAAGTCCATATTCAAGGTTACAGAAAAGGGGAGGTCACTTATATGATGATGCTGATCTTCTCCAGAGCAATATCTGACACATATTTATTTCCCTCAGGTTTGAAAAGAAGGTCGATTTGTTCCCAAATCCTCTCTAACAAGACTTAGAAAGTTATAATAAGAAAATTAAAAAATAAGAATAGAAAAGGGTACAGAGCCTTTAGATGGATTTGAAGGCAGACTAGACTACATTAGTTAATTTATTTTTGGTGCAGAGGGGTGGAAGTCAAGATAGCATTTGTTTTTCTATCCACCAGAAAAATACCAGGAGCTGCAGGAGAGTTTCTTTATGAGGAGAAATATGGAAGAATTAATTCCGAATGACTCTTCCCTGCTGGAAAATGCCCAGATTCCTGGTGTCTGCTGTGGGAATGCACAGAGATAACGACTGGAGATAGAAAAGGTTTATGCAAAAGCAAAGTGGAAGCGGTACACATAAACAACTGTTTTGTTTTATTTCTGATTTTCTCTTTATATGATGAGGCACACATGGCAGAAAGACAGAAAGGAATGGGTCTTATTTTAAAGACAGCAATTCAGAATAGCGTGCTTTGCTTTTAACGTCTTATACTGATATCAGAATGTCGAAAAAGTCCTGGAACTATAAGCAATTCCCTCAACTTGAGCAAACAGTCCAGAAATCTGCCAGTTGCTGGCACATTTCCACTGGTTTGAAAGTTTGAAAGCTGGCTAAAAAATTTAGGGGTAGTTTCTGTTTGTTTGTTCCTGACCACTGATAGCATGAGCTAGCAGCTGGTAGGAGAATAAAGGAAAATGTGTGTGTATTGGCAGCAGACAATTTACAACATGAAGCGATTATTCTCTCAGTCTTAAACATCAGAACTTGTGTCTTAAAAAATAATAATTTGCTTGGGCAATTTTACAACGGAGCATTTAGTTTTTTTTCCCATTTTTTCCTTCTTCAAAGATGTGTTGGAATTTGTAACCAACAAGATACATAATTTATCAATCTTGTACTTTTTTTTTTATTTTTTTTTAAGAGGCATTTTTCAATCTTGCCCCTTCTAAAGCCTTGTTGCAATCCTAGCATGGTAAACCTACATCTCCACCTAGTGGTTAACAACAAGGTTCAGCAACTATTTTTTAAGCAACGTGTGCGTACAGATAGTTTGCATTGTGATACCAGTGTGAAGACACTAAATTCCTTCCAAAGGAAAGATGTTAAGACTTTTGGCTAAATACACATACAAATACACATGCGGACTGAATGTTGAAATTCAGCTGTCACCTACAGTTAAGACAATGGGTCCTTTCTTTTTTAGTATCCTTTAGTAATTCCAGCTTCTAACAGAATAAGTAAGTTTTAGTACAGCATCATACCACTCTGCATTTTTTTGCAGCCCCATCATACACCATGCTGGCTCAGTGCTGGAGCTACAGCTCCCTTTTCCACAATCCCACATCTCTGTTGCAAGGAATGACCAAAGCCCCCCAGTTAGGCAGAAAACAATCAGCAAGAACTTGAACATAGTCTGGAATACACTGCAATGCTTTTTGCAACCTTTTGGTTTAGGACATTTTGTTTCTGGCGTGAAGAATTTTCAGGAAATCCATGGAGGGAACAGACATGCAATGCATGCAGTTTTGGTAGTAGAGTAAGAAAGTTTTTTTTAAGTTCAATATTGTCTTTTCTTGAAACTCCAAAAGATTCTTCAATTTATTTATTTATCTGTTTTTTTTTAAAATGACTAAAAATACCTCTAAAATGTTCTCCTTCAAAGTACAGGAAGTTGGATTGCTGAACAAAGCTCTACTGGCAACACTGCAGTCATTGTAAACAACTCCTGCAAGAGTAGTGCAGGTAGTAGTTTAATATGCTTCCTACCTGAAGTATGTAAAAAAAGTCAGGTACCCAAATAAATTAGTATCTACAAGCAGAACTATTCTATTTAAAAAATAAATGTGGGCAAAAATGAAGTTAGTCTCCTGATCCTGTCCAAAATATTTTATTTTCCCTAGCTGTGGTTCTGTTCCTCTCTCAGATCTCTGCACTACCAGTTGTGTCACACAATAGAGTTTGAGAATCCTGTTTAATATAACAACCAGTTCCATAGAGTTATTCATAGTGCACAAAATTAAGTGTGTGCCTAAACCCGTGCAAGACTGGATCCCTCACTTAGACAGTAGATGCACTGTTAATTAAATGCTTCTTGTTACAAAATATATTAAAGTGATTGAAGCTTCTGTAGCTGCAGTGGGCCTAGAAAGTACAATAATCCTTCACTGTAATGTAGAATCCTCATGTTAGAGACATGTACAGTACTTAGACAGAGTATAATTAATGCACATTAACATATATACTCAGAGAGAGAATATATGAAGAGGGTGCATTGGGACACAGTTAAAATTTTTGCGACTTCAAATTAGGGAAATTTGGAAAATCTCCAGTTCGGCAATTTAAAATGATTAAATGGTATCATAAAGTTGACCTAAAAGTGAGCAAATGTGAAGAAATACTGAAATGGAGTTTTGTTTCATTCATGAGATGTTCCAGCCTTAAATATTGTTTTCTGCAAATACAATAAATATTGATTTCCTTAGCTAATTAAGAATGGATGGTCACCCACAAATAATTAAACTAAATATTTAGTCTTGTATAGAGGAATGAAAAATTAGATGCTTATTTCAGAGGCAGGTAGCATGCAAAGGTTATAGCGAGTCCAAGGTCAGTAATGGATTAAAACTTAGACATACTGCTATCGAAAGAGGAGGGAGTTCATCTGGAGAAAGTGAGGAACATTTTGGGTGGCTGAAACTGAGAACTGATGCTCTCTGAAATGGTCACTGTCAAAAGGTGGAGGTGAAAGTTGGAGGTGAAAACAAAAGCTGTAGATAGAGTTCACCCTTCTCCTCGGTCTGTTCCTGCAGGGTACTGTCAGTCAACATTGCAAATTCACCATCAAGAGATCCTGGCTGCGTTAGCCTTGAGCTCTGGTAGGATTCTGGGCTCCCACTGAGCAGGAAGAAATTGTGTCCTTTCGTATGCACTGTGTCTGACACATACATGTCACAGATGTGGATACCCAGTACTCTTGACAGCACCCAACTGAAAACTGTTTTGGCAGACAACTCAAGTGCTACAAAACTCTGCAGTAGCTTTTATGTAGGAAAAAAAAAAAAAAAAAAGGAGCTGGTTGAAAAATGAGAAAGAGGAATGGAAAAAGAAACACACCATTTTCTTGGAACTTTGGCTGTCCTTTGGCTATTTTTACATTTCAGAATTATTAAAAAAAAATTTTTTTATAATCAGGAGAAAAAAAAACAACACAGGCGAAGTTGTTGAAATTGCTCTTCTGTTTTAAGTGAAGTCTGAAGAGCAGAAATGCATCCTCTTAAGAAGGAGATAAGGTCCAAAATATGTCTGTATTCTCCAGTCCTACTTGCCAATTTTTTGTTTGCCATGCTCTGTCCAACTGTTAAGATCTACGCCAAATATCTTGAAGTTATCCAAGCAGATGACTAAAGAGCTCAGTGTGGCTAAGCATTCTTCATTGGCTGTCTCAGCAATAAAAGGGTCATAACTGTTGGTTTAATGGGAATGGGTTTAATGTAAGAAGACAAAGTATTCAGTGCTGCTACTCAGAAAATATGTTTGCATTTCGTGACTGTGAAGTTCATAATCTCACAATATGGATAGTTCTAACAGGACTCTAGAAAACCATTTTCTCAGGAAAAATGAAATAATTTATGTCATTGGATTAAAACCCCTGTGACAGTTTAAGACAATTGCTGCCCCTACAAATATTCAAGGAAAATTAAGATTCCAAAGAGCAAACTTTAGTCCAGATTGCTGCAAATATTTCAACCACCATAGATTTCTCACCGGTTAAATAATATTTTTCACCAGCTACATCTTCAAGAGAAAAAAATGAAACAAACAGTTGACATAAGTAACCACTGAATGACAGTCTTTATATTAGATTTTCTTTGACCTAAGAATAATTGTGGGCTTGTTTTAACAACTTTTCTAAATTCCAGATCTATCAGTGTGCTATACTCACATGTAATTGTTAAGACTTTCAAGGAAGTATTGTGAATAATGTTGGTCTTGATTTGCATACAGCAAAATTGACATGATGAAACTTGGATAGTTTAATATGGCTGTTGAATCTGCAAAATTACAAATCAGAAAACCTAAACAATTCCCTATGCTTTGGCATGTAAAGGAACCATGCAAAACCCCACAGCTATTCTGTAATATGGAGAGTAGAAGGGTTAGGAGGTAGGAAACTGTCATACTTTCAACTATAAACTCAGAATTCATACATCCATATAAAATTTAATGTATATTTACTTAACTATTCTTGGAAGTCCACAGGTACTGTGAAGAATTTCCTTCATGAACAAAAATCCAAAGCTCCTTCAAGCCACAAGGAAAGAGACCGGCAGTATCCTTATACCAATATGAACAGTGTGGCAATGCAGGATGCCTTGCCCAAGTCACTAGTGGGAAAACGTATCTTTTCTCCTCTCCACTTCTTTCTTTTCTTTTTTCCCTTTCTCTCTCCATCATTCCCTCACCAATAAAAAGATAAAAGACCAAGATAAACTTTTGTTCTTTTTTGTTCACTTTTTGTTCAAAGTGCAATCTGTCAAAAATTAACAGTGCATGAGGGCTATTTAAAATCTTAGTAGAACTGAAGTCCAAGATAGCATTTATCTGCCTATTTCAGTAGAGTCAAGATTTCATTGCAACTGATGATTAAACTTTCTGATTCACTTCACCATTAGACAGATATTTGGGTCCGTGAAAATATTTTCCATACTTTTAGTAAACCTGTATATATGTATGTGTATTTACATCCATATATAAGTAACTTAGAGGAGAGAATGTAAAGAAAATAGTCTAGAGAAATATTAAGTGGCACTAACAAATAATAATAATTTCTGTGTCTCACTTGTGTAGAATCAAAGTAGGAGTGGAAAAAAAGGAAAAGAGGATGTCAGGAATGTGTAAGGTTTTCTCCATAGAGAATACAGAATAAATGTACAAAGATAAGACAAAAATAGAACAGAATGATAAAAGTTGGAAAAACATAATCATCTAGCAGATACAACATCTATTAGCTAAGCTCATATGCAAAATAACCTTCACAGTTTAACAAGGCAAGGTGATATCAACATGCATTGTACAGTTTCTGCCCTGCATATACACACAAAAAAACACTCATAATGCATATATTCAATCTGATGAAAAGGTTCAGATTCAAACTTGCTAATAATAACTGTGGCTTTATTACAAATAAGTGTGAAGTTTGGAAACGTATCCCAGCCCACAGTTATGCAGGAGATGAAAGAATATGCTTTGCATATGAAGATATTGCTCAGGCTTCAGACCAATGTTTAGCGAGGAGCTGATGAGCCCTCCACTTACAGATACAGAGATATTTTTTCCTTTAGACATTACCAGTTTTCTGTGCTTTTCATACATAAACGTGTGATGGTTTTGTGTAATGTCTCTGCGTTATTGTTCTTGCCTGCTGTAGTCCTGCCTTTGTAGTGCTCTAGTCAGTATCTACTGCAGAAGATTTTGAGACCTCTCATAGACTTTGAAAACTTTTTTTTCTGTGTGTGAAGTTCACAGTTTGGGTTATGAATTCAACTCCTCAGACTCTCCAAAGACATCTACTCACAGAGTTGTGCAGGGAAGTTCCCACCAGGTCTGTCAGTTGGTGGTCCCCAGATGGATCAGTCACAAAACCTTGGGAAAGCCAGGGCTGAGCTGGAAAGACTTAAGCATCTTCAGTAATACACTTGTAGGGATTTTGAAAGCCTTGAGCTCCACAAGATTTTCTGCCAAAGAGTTTCTGCAAGTCTAACACAATCTGAAGTGTATGCTTTCCAGCAGTCACAACCTCCCCAGACTTTGTCAGCCAGGCTTCTAGAAGGCTTCTCTCCTGGCTCTGCAACATGTGTGCTTTGTGGGAGGCTTGTCCCCAGAAGTGAGACAGAAGGGCTGCACTTCCAACCGCTACCCAGCTCTAGAAAAAACACTTCTGCTCACCAGCCAGCTTTTCTGACCATAGAGACCGAATAGATTTGCTGAAGAAAAAGTTGCTCAGCTTTTCCATTCATAAAAGGAGCTCTTTTTTTTTTTTTAAATTCCCTCCAGCTTCAATATTTCAAGCAAAATCACCACTAGGACAATGCTATAGGTTTTGATAACACATAATTATTGTCTAGGAAAACAATCAGATTGTTAGAAGCACCTGTTAATGTTCTCATACCAGTGACCCATATTTTTATGCAAATATACAATTCCTCCCTCTTTATGAAAATGTAACAATGGATTGTAATTTGTGGCATCAGCAACATCAGAAACACCCCAGTAATGTTCTTGGTAGCTAATTGATCGTTTGCTGCAACTACTTTCTGTGCAGACAGAAGCTAGAAGCGCCTTTAGAAGTTAGAGGTCCATTAGAGATCCTGCTTGAACAAAAGAGCCCAGATGGCTGCCGGGTACACAGCAGTTACCAATACTCAGGTGTTTTTTTATTTTATTTATTTTGTTTGTTTCTTTCTTTCTTTCTTTTTGTCTATGGAAGCCATCTTTGAAATACTGGGCAAATTGTGAATGAAGTATACTGAGGGATCTTAAACTGCAGAACCAAGCTGTAGCAGACATATATGCAACATAAAATTCACTTCAAACATCGGATGTCCTTCCAAAGAAGCTTCTCTGAAGGACAAGGTGAAGGGTTGAGGTAAAGCATGGTTTTATTGAGACAAGTTCCTCTTGGAAGGTTCCATCTATAAGTATACCTGGCCTGAAGGTATCTGATTTACTATCCCAGGCTATACTTATTCCTTCCACACACAAAATCTGCAATGGAATAAGAATATGTGAACTTGCCAAGGCAATAATTGCCCAAGTCTCAATATTTTTTCAGTATCTCTTTTCTATCTTAGTAGATACTGGCAGAATAGGTAAATCTGATTTGAGATCCTACTGCTCTATCTAGTTACGACAATTTTCTAAATAACTTTCTTCTTTCTAGGTATAAAGCTCTTAATAAATACTTGCATTATAAATATCCAATGATGTTTTGTTTTGTTTTGTTTTTGGTTAAAATTAACCAAATTTTGCTGAGACAGATTTGCTTCTTCTGTGTATCCTAGTATAAGAACAATTTTTCAGCTTTGACTGTCACTGTGCTTGAAATGCCAGAGGAGTGATGCACAGGCTGATACAATTCTCCTAAAGAAAGTTGTGGATTTTCCTTTTTTTTTTTTTTTTTTGAAAATTCAACTAATCTCAATTCAAGATGTCTTTTTGGAAGATATGCTCCAGCCTTAATTGGGGTGCTCAGTCTGAGGGTAAGTGGGTGAAATTTAAGGGCCAGCAGTATACAAGCAGTTTCTCTAAATAATCTCACAATCTCTTCAATTCTATGCATTTAAAATGAAGAATCTTGCACAGTGCAGCCTACAACATGTTAAGTAGTCTTGGAACATGGGCAACTCATTTACACCCAATAAGTAACTCTACATCATTTGCACAGTGAATTCTTTCCCACTCTGCATAAAATGCAGTGTAACTGTGTACAAGTGCAGATTAGTGTGGCAACAAGCACACAGATGGTCTCACCAACCTTGCTTCAAAGCCCTTTTGCGGTAGCTGTGAAGCCCCTTCAAGCTGTGTGGCTGATATCTGTTCTCTTCAGGTCCTAAACCTCACTTTCTGCCATCCAGAAATATAGCCCAACAATGTCTGGTTGACTCTTTAATCCTTCTTCTGAATGAGCCTTTGAAGAGAGGAAATGAGGAACAGATTCTGACGATGCTCTGAGGAAAAGCTTGGCAATCAGGGCTATTAACAAAAAATACCTTTGTTTTGCACAGAAGTAAGAAAGAATACACATAAAAATACTAAAATTATAGTAGAAAGTGAAAGGGAGTGGTGGCATTCTGAGAAGATATGATGATGAGAGCAGTTAATATCTCATTTGGCCTCTTACAAAGGTGTGCATTATGCAAGGAATAATGATGAGCATTTTCTTTCTTTACCTTAAGTCTTCACGTTGCACAGAGGCATGATGTGCATTGTTAGGGTGGGAAGCACTTGGGAGCTGCATTGTGTCTGCCACAATATGTCAAGTCAAATATGTGAGCTGAATGAGTGCTTTGATTTTGCTCAATTAGTAGTGTTTGATTTGTGGCCTTCCCATTAGCAAGTATAAATTTGTACAGTGGTCACCATTTAAAAACCAATATTTACCAAGGGTTATCACATCATCAATCTGAGGACACTAAGTAGATCCTTAAACTTTGAGCAGAAAATAATACTGAGATCTGGTAAATATTTAACACACGTATCATTTTATGGTAACCACTACTTTTGATACAGGTGTTCATCACCTCTTCCTAGCTAAGCCTTATACTGTGTTTCATTGCACTAAATTCAGGCTTCATGCCAGCCAGGTCTGTAGTAGAGACCATAGAGAAGAATGTAGTGAAAGTGACTTTGTAATGAATATAATAAAAAGAACTATAATGAATAACAAACTTTTTTTTTTTTTTTAATTCTCCTCTCTTTCTGAAGCATTTGATTCAGTATGGGTACTCTCTGGATTCACTGAATTTATGGTTAAAATATATCTGGAGAAAATTAACTTGAGGTTCCATTTTCCCTTCTGTGTGATAGGAAATTTTCACATTGGTAGGAAAGGCTCTCCAGTAGCAATCTATACTGGACAGATACTTTTAGTCTAACTGCCCTTACTTCAGTGTGTAAGTAACAGATGTTTAAGAGAGAAGAAATTAGATAGACTGTGATTACTGAGAAACAACTTAATTTCAATTCATTACTTGATGTTCTCATTCACTCGTTCTGAAAATGGCAGTAGTTAGTAGGGTTGTTGGGTTTTTTAATTGACAATTTTTATGTTTTAACAATCAACTTTAACTTAACCTATGCACACCTCTAATTTTGAAACACATCATTTGCTAGCTAATATATCACTTTTTCAGGGTAAGATGGAATTATTTCCAAAATGACTTTGCTTTAATTACATGTATGTACCACTTAGCTGGCTTGTTTTCTTGTAGGCAATGGAAAGAGGTAAGAGAAAAGCAGGAATCCAGTTTTGCTTTCCTGCTTCTCCCAAAACAAAATCCTTTCCTCCGTAGTTTTCTAAATAAGAGATATTTCAAATGAACTGGAGGAAGGTCTTGGCAGGGGAGAGATTAGGTTTGAGTATTTCTAGTGGAAAGGAAAAGGGATGATTAAGAAAATATCTTGGATAGCTCATTAGCTTTCAAATATTGCATGTGTTTGGTTGATAAAGGTAATAATGTTCACACAAGTACTATAAGGCATTTGACTTCGTACCTCACAAAATTTTGATTAAGAAAATAAAACGATAATAAACTCAATATGGCGCTTGTTGAATGGCTTAAAAAGTACAATTTCTTTCTTGTAATTGCAAACGGAATTCTCACAGAAATTATGTTTTCCTAGTCAGGTCCTAAGGGATCAGTTTTTAATGCCATGCTATGAAATATTTGTCTCGGTGGAAAGGAAAAGATTTAGAATAGGTGTTTGGAAATGCAGTGCAAAGAGAATACCTAGAGATGCTGCTGCTTCTTGGTGAAAGTTTTTAAGAACTGATTAAGCCATATATCAGAACAGTCAAAGTTTATGCGCATCTGTCTCTTAGTAAGGCCTAGACAATCCTTTGAGATACCTCCAGAAATGCATTTGCATTAATCAAATACAAAATGATCATGGATAAAAAATTAAGTGATCATGAAATCTGAGAGATGATACAGATAAATAACACAGAGAGTAGATTGCCACCCAGTGCCGGATGGATCTCTTGCTAATTGAAATGTAAGCAAGTGTTGTAACATAGCATAGCGGTGGGAAGTTGCCTGTGTGGAGCTGTGGCAGAGAGAAGGAAGGAGTGAGCACATGAAAAACCTGTGTTGCAACAGTCAGAGACCCAGGATGGAATGGCTCTGAAAAGAACATGACGCTTGAAATGAGGAACTGTGGAGTAACGCCGAGTAAAAAAAATGTAACCTCTTAGTACATTAACACTATGCATTACAGAACCTGAGAGTCCGAGTAAAACAGAAACCTGTTCCCCATTCTGATCTATTCACCATTGAGAAAAGCTGTCATGATAGTGGTGCTGCTTCTTTCTTAAAATTCATTCTTGTTATTACCAACTTCAACATGTCATGTACTTTTACTTCACAGGCCAGGCAAAGTTTGCAGTGTTATTTTTATGCCTAACTCACACCACTGGAAAGAACAGATGAATGAACTTGTATATACCTTGAACATGCCTGAACATGTACATGAACTTGTACATGCCTTGAATTCCCTTTTTTCCCAACAGTATCAATTTAGCTTATAAACAGGCATTATTACTAGTCTTATAAAGTCTGCTTTATTTCTATCCCCTAGCCATCTACTACAACCATATTGTAGTTGGATATTGAAGTGCGAGGTAGATGGGTCAAGTGAAGGAGAAGCAATTTGAGGGAGGAATAAATAGTACTTGCATTCTGGCAAAAATGCTACAACACATTCCAATGGGTGGAAGCTCAATTTGGATAAATTCAGAGTTGGAGCTACGTTTACTTTCTGTCAGTGAGAGCAATTAGCTCCTTATCAATGCACCAACTTGTGTTGCTGGATTCCCCATAAGAAAAAAAAAAAAAAGAAAATGTATCTGAATATTTTTGGTGAGACAGCAGCAAGAGGATCTAAGATATTTGGAACTAAACCAGAAGTATAACAGACTTTTGGTCTTTGTTATATGGGAGGTAAAAAGTAGGCAAGCCCAGCTGTCCATTTTTATTTCATAATCTATGAATCTGCAACACTGCAATTTAATTTCAAGAGCTGAATTTAAAAATAGAGCTCTAAAACCATTCTTGTTTCTAGTTTATTGTTAAAAATTTGAGTCTGCTACATCTCACAATTGTTGTTCTGTGTTCTTCCTGTAAAAGGAAACAGGCAAAGACTCCGCAGGAGGAGAGTCAGGCTAGGCCAACAGAGACAGGCTTTAAGCAATCTCTGCAAGCACCACAAATCTGTGTCCAAGCCTCACAGTTTATCATGTGTTAAGCCTATCCAGATGGCAGGTGATATTCTGGTATTAACAATCCACATCCATTTCCACTTCCATCTCTGTAGAAAATTGCCAGCAAGTCTCCCTGGTGGTCTTTTAAAAGTATGGGAGCCTGAATATACATGAATGTACACCACACAGATTAAAATACCTTGTACTGATGAAAAAAAACAACCCACAAGCTGTTAGTAACTTAGAATCTGAAATATGTAAGGGAACGTGGCTTGAAATACTATGAAATGGTGCTATTTGCAAGTATTTCACTCACTGCATCTGATAGTCCTGGGCTCTCAAGGAAAGGAATGGTAAGGAGGGAGGAAGAACTCCTCTCTATAAGCCTGTGAGAGCTGGAGTAATGGGCCTTTGTGGGGACAGAGGAGAAACTCCAAATTAAAACTTTTCTATCTGCACAGTATTATGGGCAATGCTGCAGCTCCAGTTTGCAGCATATACCCAACTCTGCTTTCCTGTTTCTTTGTTCCCCTACAAGCGGATTCCTGTCCCCTGCTGATCCCCTATGAACACCTGCCTGCCTGTGGAGATAAGGCTTGAGACCAGAGCCTGTGTCCCAGGAGAGGAAGACCACAGTGCAACACAACAGTTCTCAGGATGCACTGTCCAGCGGTTTGGGTGGATGGTCTCAGAGCAGCAGCTAGCGCAACAGCTTGAAAGTGATGGTTCTCAACAACAGGAAACTCTCCAGGTTTTTGCTTCATCTTCCTTTTGCATTCTGTATATGCATCACTGACAAGCAAGAACTGAAACCCAACCTCCTTGTTTAACACCTGGGTACGTTACCAAAGCCTTACCAATCCATTTCTTTCTGGAAAAAAAAAAAAAAAAAGAAATAGGAGAGAGGGAAAGGAAGAGGGAGAGGAAGAAGAAAAGGAAAAGCAAGAGCAAGAGCTCTCATTTCTATTTTAACATCCTATTTCTACCCAGGGGTAAAGCCTGTTCCTTATGTCTATCTCCTTTTCCTGTCCATAAGCTGGCATCACTCTGAGCACCCAGCAGGAGGAAAGATCCAGGATGGGCTGAAAGGTAACGTGTGGCATCTCAGGTGGATGCCTAACTTGAGAAGGACATTTGGGTGTCTGAATTAGGCATGTCCCTGTCCTCTATATTTAATCAGATAAACTGAATCCTGCACAGAGCCATTTAGGGCACCTATGCTCAATTTCTTCCAAAACCTCATCCTCTGGGGAGAATTTACATTATATCTCTTACCCAGAGCAACTCAGTGGCTCTGCTTCCCTGTGGAGGTTCAGACAGTGCAGGATGAGGTGCTCAGAAGCTCAGAAGCTCAGAACTGTCAGGGACAGTGGCCTGATGCATGGAGCTGCACCTCAGCAGCCCTCACAGGGTTAACCCAGACGTTGGCTGCTGCAGTATCTTGACACAACTCGGAATTTTGCCAAATTGCATTAATTAAATTTCATGCTTTTCATCAGACTTATTAAATGTACTCATCCCTACCAGCTACCATACTGACATAACTATTGTTATTGTTATTATTATTATTATCGTCGCTTTACAATTACTGGGTTGTTCCCAAACCACCATTAAATGACACTTGAGAATGTTTCTGCATTAAGTGTGGTCTTAATCTCTTCTGGACTACAGGAATATCTTGATCTAAGAGGTGCCTGTATTTTGCAAAGGTAAAGTGTTCTTTATCAGGGGAAGAAAATGGAATAATTGCTACTAGAAAATATGTGGTAAAATAATTCTGAAGTAGAAAAAATTTTTGAAAATAGGCAGATTTACCAAATACTTACCTTAGGTTTGTATTTTTCTTGTTGCTTTTAGTAATTCAAACCCTGTGGCATTAATTCAGTGCAGCAGTGTGAACATTGCAGGGTCTGCTGTGATGGATTGTTCAGGCCAGTCGTGGATCTCAGAACATACAGCTGTAAACAGGAGTGTGTATTTGTTCAGCACTTGCAGTGCAACCTGTTAAGAGATACATATAGTAGAACAACACTTAGACTACTATACACAGTAGTCAAAGTGTTGTTCAGAGATCAAGTTAACTTTATTCAAATTCCACTTTTCCATCTCAGATGTTTATTGGAACAAATGTACTAATCTTTCAGGTATTTGTAGACTTCAGTCATATAGGGTATTCACTGAAGGCTTCCACTGTACCAGTTTTACCTTGTGCTGCATTTGAGCTCAGTCTGAAGAACTGGCCTACTTTTCTTTTGTTGGGCTCTGCAAAACCAGCTTGCATTTTGCCTTGGGAAAGAGGCTCAATTTGTATTTGCTTAGCCCTAAGACTTGTGAAGAGAAAGCAAGTTTGTCATGTATCTGTCATGACATTATCTAGATAATTCCTTTTGATAAGCAGTATCATTTTTCTGGAGCAGTATTGAAGAGGACTTTACCCTGGAGTGAACTGAATGCAGCTGATATGGTTGGATAAATACTTCAGTTCTGTCCGGTATCAGGTATTCCACATGAGAGACAGTCTATGTTCTTCCATAGTAAAAAAAAAAAAAAAAAAA